>OW388296.1:79305352-79817852 GCA_936450465.1 Gibbula magus
CTGTTATGGAACGGAGCCCTGTCATCAACATCAGTATGCAGGAGGTATGACCGCTGTTGATTCTGCTTTCCTCAATCGACATTAAACATTTTCCAGAAATAACTACACTACAATGTCAATTAGTGATATGAACGTGATCACTGAATATATCTAGACGCGGTAGTGCTGTCAGTCAGACTTCGAGGAAAGGGAAATATTCCAACATGACTGATCGTTATAAATTTGTTATCCAATGGCTTACTAATATTCGTTACGGACTTTACTAGTTGATTTAGAACCTGATGAATATCATTTCTCATATTGCTAGGAGTATAAACATAATATGGTATATAATTACCGACACAAGATATGGTCTGGCAACAAAACAATATGAAAATCAACTATAGTTCCAAACTATATTCCCAAGACTTACAATAACTAAGACAATCGACCAACAGGGGTTTAATTTTGTCTAGACAAAACTATTTATACCAAAAAGTTGGTGAAATATCAGAGACTATATCCGAAGTATTATACAAACATCTACACGCTACACATGGAGACCATCATACACGCTACACGCGGAGACCATCATACACGCTACACGCGGAGACCATCATACACGCTACACGCGGAGACCATCATACACGCAACACGCGGAGACCATCATACACGCTGCGCGTGGAGACCATCATACACGCTACACGCGGAGACCATCATACACGCTACACGCGGAGACCATCATACACGCTACACGCGGAGACCATCATACACGCAACACGCGGAGACCATCATACACGCTGCGCGTGGAGACCATCATACACGCTGCACGTGGAGACCATCATACACGCTACACTTCGAGACCATCATACACGCTACACTTCGAGACCATCATACACGCTACACGCGGAGACCATCATACACGCTGCACGCGGAGACCATCATACACGCTGCACGTGGAGACCATCATACACGCTACACGTGGAGACCATCATACACGCTACTCGTGGAGACCATCATACACGCTACACGCGGAGACCATCATACACGTTACACGCGGAGACCATCATACACGCTGCGCGTGGAGACCATCATACACGCTGCACGTGGAGACCATCATACACGCTGCACGTGGAGACCATCATACACGCTACACTTCGAGACCATCATACACGCTACACTTCGAGGCCATCATACACGCTACACTTCGAGGCCATCATACACGCTGCACGCGGAGACCATCATACACGCTGCACGTGGAGACCATCATACACGCTACACGTGGAGACCATCATACACGCTACTCGTGGAGACCATCATACACGCTACACGCGGAGACCATCATACACGCTACACGCGGAGACCATCATACACGTTACACGCGGAGACCATCATACACGCTGCACGTGGAGACCATCATACACGCTACACGTGGAGACCACCATACACGCTAAACGTGGAGACCATCATACACGCTGCACGTGGAGACCATCATACACGCTACACACGGAGACCATCATACACGCTACACGTCATACACGCTACACTCGGAGACCATCATACACGATACACATGGAGACCATCATACACGCTACACGCGGAGACCATCATACACCCTACAAGTGGAGACCATCATACACCCTACACGCGGAGACCATCATACACGCTACACGTGGAGACCATCATACACGCTACATGCGGAGACCATCATACACGCTACACGTCATACACGCTACACACGGAGACCATCATACACGATACACGTGGAGACCATCATACACGCTACACGCGGAGACAATCATTAATATTCGATATCCATTTACATAACAATCAAATAAACTAACGGGCAAAAGAAACGATACCAAACTTTGAAATTTAATATTTTGTTAGCAGAATGTTAAAATTTTAAATGCACGACATTGAAATGATTTCCCTATTTCAGTAGTCATATGTGTCACGAAAATTGTTGTGTTTTGGCGATCCGTTTCCGGCAAATTGTATTAAAGTGTGATTTTTTTGCATCAAAAGCACGTGCTGCACGTGCATTATTTGCGTATAAAAGATGTGTCGAATCACTCAACGACATACCACTACTTCAACTGCATCGAGAAACATGGCAAGATTATCACCTGAAGAAAGATGGAGAGCCGTCGGAATGGTGCAGATGGGTGCAACGCATGCACACGTGGCTACGACGCTGGGCTGTGCACGCATTACCATCACCAGACTGATGAGACGCTACAGGCAGACGGGGAGAACAGTGGACATGCCAAGGAGTGGAAGACCCCGTGTAACGACCGCCAACGAGGACCGCCATTTAAGAATTCTGCATTTGAGGAACCGGTTCCTGACAGTGACGGAATCAGCGACGACTGGGCTTGGACACGCTATCAGTCGAAGAACAGCGGCCAGACGTCTCAGACAGCATGGTATCCGCGCCTACAGACCCAACCGGGGCGTGCACCTGACGCGTCAACATCGACGTCAACGTCTCCAATGGGCACGTAACGTTCGGCAATGGCAGGCTCGGAACTGGCGAAGGGTAATCTTTTCGGATGAGAGTCGGTTCCAACTGTACAAGAATGATGGAAGAACGCGGGTGTATCGACGTCGGGGTGAACGTTTTCGACGTTGTTGTATTCAGACTGTTGTACCATTTGGCGGTGGCAGCGTCATGGTGTGGGGAGGAATTAGCGGACAAGGGAAGACTGATCTTGTTGTCGTGGATGGGAATCTCAACGCACAGAGGTACATTGATCAGATTCTCCGCCCAGTTCTCCTACCATTCCTGCAGCAGCACAACAACAGAACGCTCTTCCAGCAGGATAACGCCCGTCCCCATACAGCCCGTATAACCAGGGAGTTTCTCCAAAGAAACAACGTCAATGTGTTGCCATGGCCTGCCAGATCACCTGACCTTTCACCTATTGAACATTTATGGGACCATTTGGGACGTCAAATCCGCCAAAGAGCTGTGGTTCCAGGAAACCGACAAGAGCTCGCTCGAGCCCTGAGAGAGGAATGGCAGAGAATACCAGACCGTGTTATCATCCGTCTCATATTCTCAGCACGACGTCGAGTTCATGCATGCATCGAGGCCCGTGGTGGCCATACGCGATACTGAGAACTTGTTGGGGCATGCACCGAGGCCCGTTGTGGCCATGCAAGATACTGAGGACGTGTTGGTGTGGATTCTGTTTTCGAAGGTGCTGATCGAATTCAGGACAATTTCATGTCTGTACTTTAACAAGCTGTACTTGTTAACACATTGATCGGAAAGACATCAATATTTGATTGTTTGATAAACTATTCAGTTGTTTACAGATGAGAAATGAAATAAAATTTGTATCATTTTGTATTTGTCATTTATTGGTCAATTATACGTGGTATCGTTTCTTTTGCCCGTTAGTTTATTTCGGATCATATCAGTGCTTCCCCCAATTCAACTTCAGTTATTACCCTTCTAAAAGACAAAGTCCAAATCGTTGCCATGCCAAAGCTGAAACCCCAAAAGGCACTTGTGTATGATATGGGGAAGTTGTAAACCAAATTTGGTGAAGATTGGTCAAGTAGTTTTAGAGGTATTCTCCGAAAACAATGGGAACGCCGACGCCGACGGAAACTCAACCATAAACATGTGCCCCTCCGGGGGTGACATAATTTCAGCAACCAATACGTGTTTGAACAGATATAAAAGTAGTATACTCTCATGAATGAACACAAAAGGCTTCGGTTTTGTATGGATAAACCAAAATGTTGAATCAGATGATAAGTTTATTTTTGAACTAACAAGCAGATTAAAAGACATACATTTACAAGAATGGTTGGAAAAGATATCACTTTCTAGTAAATGTTTTTATTACAAAATGTTTAAATCTACTCTTGAAACCGAAATCTATCTTTCATGTGTAAATGTAAAAAAGTTTAGGACAGCTTTAGGCAGACTGAGATGTTCTTCACATGATTTATTTGTAGAAAGTGGACGATTCAACTCAGTCCAAAGAGAACACCGAATTTGCAGACTTTGTGATCTTAATGAAATAGAAGATGAATATCTCTTTGTTTTAATTTGCCCTGTTTACGATTCCCTGAGAAAATTGTATATTAAAACATATTATATTGTCCATCCAAACATTTATAAATTCACAGAAATATTGAATACCAAACATAATGCACTTCTTAAAATTTGTCGATGTTTATTTATCATGCAATGTTATTTAGAACAAAATATACGTCAGAAAACATTATAAGTTACAAGTAACTAGTATCATCTTCATGTGTGTTACACGTATTTTCAATGATGTAAATGTATTGTACTACAGGCCTGTGGCCTTTCAGCACCGGAAATAAATTGAATTGAATTGAATTGAACTATACTTTTGTACATTTCTTTACGAGATACATCCTCATCACAGACATTCAAAATTTACAATGTCCGGCAGAAATGATACGTGTTTGACTCAACAAAACTGCAGTTTCAAATCAGAATGTCAAAGAAAATATGCTGGAACTGTCCAAATGCTGTGAAGAAATTTCAGATACAGGAAGCGCAGTAGGATTTCTGGGTCTAACTTCTACTGTGTGCATTTAGGCATTTTCATGCGTTCATTAGATAAATCTGAGTGAAGCGTCACATGATTTACTCTACAGTCACTCTTGATTACGTTTCTATAAAGAACAACCACACACTGAAAACACGTGAAGACGTTATTCTGTAAGCAGATCAGACTAGGTATCAAGTACTTCACAAGTTGAGTCTATGTTCACCGTCTCAGAGATGGCTCAGGTCTGAGGCGATTCCAAACACGTGAACAGGTAGTCTCAGGTAGTTTCACAGGTAGATGAGAGCAGGTCGTTGCCTCTAGTCGTGTGTTGGTAGCGAGTTGGTGTCCGACTTGACTACTGTTTGTAAACACGACATGCTTTGAATCCACTCCTTATCTCCTCGTTGTTAAGCCAATGCTTGGACTCCCGTTTGGATGAACTACAAGGGTTTTGCTTGCTTAAAGTGTGCTACCGTCGCCAATAAAAACAGGTCATTGTCCCTTGTCAAGGTATTGTTTTCTGGGAAAGATAGTTTATACCGTGAACGCCTGGCCTTCTAGACGATGATGGTATAGAGCTGTCTGAGCCTTGTGGATGATAAGTATGTAGTATGAATTGGTATATGCATGGGTATAGGTAAATCTATATGTATATGTAAATGGATATGTATATGTATATGTATATGTATATGTACATATGTATATGTATAAGTTTATACCGTTTTGCTTAAAAAGGGATTGCGAATCAATACCAAAACGTCGTGTTTTAAAAAAAAAAGTTGGTCACATATAAAGGTTCGATTATTTTACGCAAAGGTGCAGTAATTATGCTTGGAATATTATACACTTGATTCAGTCATATAAGATACCAACGGCAATAAAAACACAATCGGTCAATGGGGCCTACAGCGTGCTTTGTGAGACAATAAAACATGCTCGTGATTTAGGACGTTGGTAATTAGAGCGTCGCTTAGCAAAGGACGTAATATTTTACGTCACTTTGATTGTTCAATTGCTAGTGAATGTGTTCTACGACGGGAGGCATTACTGTTTTCAAACTTTAGTTTATACAAATAAGATACATGTACTATCTCAACGAATTTTATATAAAAGCGTGTAAGTGTTTAAGGGTATCTCATATAAGAAATAGAAGACTCGTTGTTGTGCTTTATGATAGAATAAAACATAGCAGGGAGCATAAAACACTCAGGACTACGCCATTCGTGTTTTATGCTCCCTGCCATTAAACGATAAAGCACGCCAACTCGTCTTCTACTTCTTAATTGAAGGCTATGTGACCAACAGTACAGGTTCGGGAATGTTTCATTATTGCAATGATGTGTACAGAATATGCATAGCATATTGGATGATGCGATTATATCAACGTAGGTTCTGCTTAGAGAATATGCATATTCCTGTCAGACCATTGGTGTTGTGTACCTTCACGAGGGGTCGACATTGGACAGAGGTGGTTTGTACATTAGACGTTATATGTTTATGATGGTCATTATTCAACAAAACATTGACCATAAATTGAGTTGAACAAAGTAACAATGGTTAGAACCGATAGTTTACACATTACAAGAATACATGCAATAACGAAAAAAACACTTAACTGATTTGTGTTGATAATTTATTCAATTCAACTATGTACATTATGTTACAGGGGAAGAAAGAAACATCTTCGCGTATGTACAGAATCAATGAGAGACAGAGACAGACGCCAACAGAGACACAGAGAAAGAGACGAAATCATTGAAATACAAGACATAGAGACGAAAGTAGAGACACCGTGACATAACAGCAGAATAACAGAATAATAACAACGGGTACAGCACCGGATAAGCCAATAAAATATAAAGAAGAGAACAATAATTTTACATCATTTACTTGACAAACAACAGCACAGTTGTAACCTTAACATAAACAGACAAACGAGTACATGTAATTGAAACACTTTGGCAGTGATGTATGTAACATATCGAAACATAAACATAATAAAGAATTTATTAAATATGGCACATTAAAGGCACTGAAATATCAAATAACTTGTGAAGCTATGAACCTTATATAATCAAACAAATGGGAACATCTGTGGTTTATGAAAATAACATCTAGAACATAAATAAATAAATAAACATGTGTTTTATTTCTCACATATATTGAAAACAAAGACACACAATGTCAGAATATATTTTTTTAAAAATAGGTATATCTTTCTTCAATACAGTTTTATCCTATGAATATTTAAATGATACAAGTGTAGCTTGTTCCTATAGCTATTGTTCATATTCAACCATATACTTTAAGTTTCATCGGCTCTTTGTGAGGCGATGTTATTTGACATGATTTGACAATTCGATTTTTAAAACGAAGTTTCTGGCAGAGATGAGAAGACAGGACGAACAGACAGACGGAAATCCTTATGCTTTATATCGTCACGTGACGAAGATCACATCCGGGCACTGAAAGAGGAAAAAAAAATGTCCAGAATGAAAAGGTTCAAGAAGCACAAGAATCATAAGCATTGTTGCAATATAAGTCACATGTTTACTAATAGATGTCCGTAACAAATGTTCGAAATAACGTACTGTCTAATGTAAGATATAAATCAGTTTAAAACATATAATTTTTGAATACTGTGATAAAGCGTCTTATCTTAAGCAAGACTTATATTACGTAACTGTATTATCACGAGCACAATACGGCGGTAAATACGCTGCTTCGATTGTCCAGGCCGTGGGATTTCTTCAGTTGAAGCAAAACGTAAAACATAACCTTTAAGAAACTAGTATTCTATTGTACAGTAACATTTCCGTGCGTTCTTTTGTACCCAAATGACTTTCTCGGGTATTTCACAGAAAACAATTAATCGTGAGCCCCTGACACATGCAAACAGTGCAGACGTGGAGTGATTGTCAACACACCAGGGAGTGAATGGTGGGCTTTCAAGGTGTGTAAATAGTTTAATGAAAGGGTAGCAAGAAAAACAGAGTTGATGATCTAAGAGTGGATCCCACTCGCCTCTTGGACTCCGAGTAACGACTATCAAACAGATCTCAGACGGACAGACAGACAGACAGATAGAGAGGCGTGATTCGACTTCTACGTGTCATGTTTGTCAATCAGCCTGGTCAGAGAGGAAGTCATTCAGTCCGATTACTACATTTGCTCTAAAAGACGAGCAGGTTTCTTTTTTCAGTTCCTCCATAGACTCGGTGATTATCAGAGTTTCAGATCGTTTGTGTTTCACACGATCTCAATAAATCTTCCATATTAGATAGCTGCGTTTATTAGATCGAATATGTTACACTCCCGTAACAGTGGGGGTGAGTGGAGTGGATGCTTGTGTATCGACTCGACTCACATGGACGGGTGGGGTAGATCACTTGGACATACATCAACTTCTGATCTATCTATAGAATGGAATGTGATATTGGGGACAGACACCCACTACTAGACCTATTACTCTCTCTGTAGTTTTGCATGATGGGATGGCTAAATGTCTCTATCCAGTGATAGATACAAATCTCAGATTATAATCTCAAACTTAAAGTGATTCATTATATACACGTAGTAGATTAACACAAGAAACACAAGTAGAGTACTCATGAATCTTTCAGAATTCACGAAATAAGTTGTGCAGTATAGCACACTCTCACCTCGCCAAGATATTTCCCAGTAAAACTGTGGAACCTTCGTCAGTGCTTGAAGCTTAAACTTGCCCCTCTCTCCTTTTGATGTTAATAATAACTTTTAAAAGGTACTCTTCAATAGTCCACTACATATTTAGTACGATTCTGAGGCTACTGACTGTTCACTACATACAGAGATAACTTTCATCACCATATGGTTGTCATTATTAGTAATAAGTGAAACTACACTACACTCAAAGTAGGTCAGTGAAATATTGTGTTAATTATTTTTTTATTACACTTTCCTGAACACTAATATTCTGATAATTAGACATGCTAAAGGAGCTCAATACAAGTTGTCTACACACACTCATGGTACGCTCTCTCAAATATGAAAGTTGTCTATCTTCCATTGTTCATCTTAGTACAGTATACATGTACATGTCCCCGCCGGTCCTGCAGGAAGGCGAAATGTCGGTTTATATGTCAGATAAAGAATGACCCATGATCGTATGCATATTTTCTTTACATAACCTTCATATATAAACGGCGGAACTCACCCTCGCCCCACCCGGCCGGGCTATGAGTAGATGCAGGTTCGTGGTTCGGGCCGAGGATTCGACCCTGTGGGACAATAGCGCAGGTTGACGAGCCTCCCAGACCGGCAAATAAAACTGACTCCTTCCGTCTTTTCTGGCACCGGGTAGGCTCCGTCGAAGCGTCCCTCGCACGTGGGGAGCAGTCCCCCCTGGTCCCGGGGGATCCAGAAGAGGTTCACGCACTCGCGCCTCTCCGGGTGGAAGATCTGGGGCACCTTGAAGTTGGGGTCCCATGGACACTCGGCAGTCCTGTCCGTCCTTCCGGCGCGACATTCCATGTGGTGCGGAGTCCACTTCCGGCCTGGTCGGACGTTGGGTCCGTCGGGTAGACCTTTACATGAGGGGTTGGCGATCTCACAGGGGATGCAGTGAGACACCGGGCACCAGTAGCGTCGGTACTCGCCTGGAATAGAGAGCGCGTTAGTTCATCGCACTGTTCAGTGTAATGTCTTGGTGTTCACTGACGCCATCCTTCTTTCACATAATAAACACTTCTAGAATACAAATGTGCTCCTGGTATAACGTCACAGCAGATTGAACCGTACGAGAAAGTAAATGACGTTAAAAACTGTAGATATAATGAATGATTAGAGTTAGGGTTTGTGTAAAACTGCCGTCAGTACGATACATGTTTACCAACTCATAGACCCAATAGACTAAGCGGAAGTGCCTACTCACAAGCATCAATAGGAATCTTCCTGTCCCCACACTGGAGTCCAGGCTCCTGGAAGTCCCGGCAGGTGCGTGTCGAGGAGTCGAACACTGTGGGGTGGGTACACTCGGCCAGGTACTGCTGGAAGTACCGGGGTACAGAGCGGTACAACAGGCTACAGTTGTAGTACAGCTGGCAGTACTCGGGGTGGGCAATCAGCTGCTCACCCCTCGCGCACCTGTCGGCTATAGACAGCGGCGGGGGGTTGGGGGTCACTGGGGGCGGGGTGGTTTGAGGTCGCACTGTTGGTGAGAGAGATAGAAATAAGATTATGAGTTCACATTCAAATAAAACAAGTGTTTGCCACTAACATGGCAATGTCCCCCGCCGGTGACATTGAGCTAGTAAGACACATCATTTGAGCTACTTGGGTTCATGATATATCGTGTTAATAAGAGTTCTAAAAGTGGTCAAAGTGTTGTGGTGACCTTGAAAATAAGGTCAAGGTCACCAAATCGACTGGCGTCCGCGTCATCCTCCAATGTAGAGTGACACCAAATTTGAAAACATTTGGTCCAACCGGTCATAATAAATGGTGATAACAAGAGTTCGAAAAGTGGTCAAAGTGTTGTAGTGACTTTGAAAATAAGGTCAAGGTCACCAAAATCCCCTGGTATCTGCGTCATCCCCCAGTGTAGACTGACACCAAATTTGAAGACTTTGAGTCCAACTGGTAAAGATATATATCGAGTTAACAAGAGTTAGAAAAGGGCTCAAAGTGTTGCGGTGACCTTGAAAATAAGGTCAAGGTCACCAAAATAAACTGGTGTATTCTACTATGTATTCAGCGGCGTCCGTACGTACGTTCGTCCGTCCGTCCGTCCGTCCGTCCGTCCGTACGTCACATTTCTTGTTTACGCGATATCTTATGAAGCGTTGCATCCAAAGTCTTCAAATTTCAGGTCTGCCTACATTGTGGGAAGACGCAGACACCAGTCACTTTTGGTGACCTTGGCCTTATTTTCAAGGTCACCATGACACTTTGACCACTCTTTGAACTCTTGTTAAGGCGATATCTCATGAAACATTGCATCCAAAGTCTTCAAATTAGTTGTAAGCCTACATTGGGGAAAGACACAGACACCAGTTTATTTTGGTGACCTTGACCTTATTTTCAAGGTCACCGCAACACTTTGACCTTGGAAATAAGACCAAGGTCACCAAAATTGACTGGTGTCTGCGTCTTCCCACAATGTAGGCAGACATGAAATTTGAAGACTTTGGATGCAACGCTTCATAAGATATCGCGTAAACAAGAAATGTGACGTACGGACGGACGGACGGACGGACGGACGTACGTACGGACGCCGCTGAATACATAGTCCCCCGTTCCGCGTTGCGGCGGGGGACAAAAATTATAAAATGTGAAGAAATTGAGCATGACGAGTTGAGTTCAGTTTTAAGTAAAGTTTCATTCAGTCATTTAGAATTTAAGATGTTCTGTATCATAAATACACGTGTGTATGATAAAATGGTGTTACTGATAGCACATTTAGCATTCCATAATCAACTTGTAACAAGACACGTTTCATTTTTACAAGACCAACGAACGATGAGGAAGATTGCCGTCAACACAGTGTGCACGGGAATAAATGGATGAGAGGTGTCACGTACACCTGCCGAGTATATACTTTGTATTTGGAGATGTGGGCTTCTGAGAGCAGACACTCATACTAACAGTGTGTTCGAACTATACCGGTATAGACTGATACACGCGGGAATCCTTCATCATGAACCAACCTTAACACTCAATTAAAATTAAAAAATAGAGCCATGGGCTCTGTAGCTCATCAGTATTTCATTTATCTAAGGTTGAATATCTAAGTTATCTCAAGTAATACATTGTTAACAAGCAAAATAATATGGGTTTTAGATCATGACCCCTGTGACCCACATTTGGAGTCACAGGGTCACCAATCCTACAATCAAGAATCACCTTTGACCAAAGAATCTCTACACCACATTTCTCCTTTCTAGAGCTTTACATATAAACTGGAGAAGAAGATGAAAATAGGTTTTTTGGTCATGACCCCGTGACCTAGATTGGGGACGAAATCTACAATTTAGAATCCCCATTAGCCACGGAGTCTGCAGATAACTTTTCAGCTCTTTTGGAACAGGAGAAGAAGATGAAAATAGGTTTTTAAACATGTGACCCCTGTGACCCAAATTGGGGTCATGGTGTCACGAAATCTACAATTTAGAATCCCCATTAGCCAAGGAGTCTGCACACAACTTTTCAGCTCTCTAGACCTTTTGGAACTGGAGAAGAAGATGAAAATAGGTTTTTAAACATGTGACCCCTGTGACCCCATTTGGGGTCATGGGATCACGAAATCTACAATTTAGAATCCCCATTAGCCAAGGAGTCTGCACACAACTTTTCAGCTCTCTAGACCTTTTGGAACTGGAGAAGAATATGAAAATAGGTTTTTAAACATGTGACCCCTGTGACCTCATTTGGGGTCATGGGGTCACGAAATCTACAATTTTAGAATCCCCATTAGCCAAGGAGTCTGCATACAACTTTTCAGCTCTCTAGACCTTTTGGAACTGGAGAAGAATATGAAAATAGGTTTTTAAACATGTGACCCCTGTGACCCCATTTGGGGTCATGGGGTCACAAAATCTACAATTTAGAATCCCCATTAGCCAAGGAGTCTGCACACAACTTTTCAGCTCTCTAGACCTTTTGGAACTGGAGAAGAATATGAAAATAGGTTTTTAAACATGTGACCCCTGTGACCCCATTTGGGGTCATGGGGTCACGAAATCTACAATTTAGAATACTCATTGGCCAAGGAGTCTGCACACAACTTTTCAGCTCTATAGACCTTTTGGAACTGGAGAAGAAGATGAAAATAAGTTTTTAAGGATGTGACCCCTGTGACCCCATTTGGGGTCATGGGGTCACGAAATCTACAATTTAGAATCCCCATTAGCCAAGGAGTCTGCACACAACTTTTCAGCTCTCTAGACCTTTTGGAACTGGAGAAGAAGATGAAAATAGGTTTTTAAGGATGTGACCCCTGTGACCCCATTTGGGGTCATGGGGTCACGAAATCTACAATTTAGAATCCCCATTAGCCAAGGAGTCTGCACACAACATTTCAGCTCTCTAGACCTTTTGGAACTGGAGAAGAAGATGAAAATAGGTTTTTAAGGATGTGACCCCTGTGACCCCATTTGGGGTCATGGGGTCACGAAATCTACAATTTAGAATCCCCATTGGCCAAGGAGTCTGCACATAAAATTTCAGCTCTGTGGAGTTATTGGTTCTGGAGGAGAAGTTGAAAAAGCGAAAAGTTTACGGACGGATGGACGGACGGATGGACGGACGGATGGACGGACGGACGCCGGACGCCATCCCATGCCCATCGGGCCTTTCAGGCCTGATGAGCTAAAAATGCTGATGGCATATGGTATGTTATACCTCAGAATGCATGCCTGCAAAGAAGGAAGTTTGTAGCAGTACAGGTAAGTTTGGATGTTACCTCCCTTCACGACGACGCATCTTAGATAGAGGAGGACAACAAACAGGAACATAAAGTTTTCAACATTTCCCAAATGGCATATCTGACCAAGTATATCGATATCTCTATTTTAAATATTATGATGATGTCTCCCTATCAGGTAAATCGTCCCTGATCCAGCCAGGGAAGATAAACACCTTGAGAACAATACAACCCTATTTTACAGTTCCTTGGTTAAGTCTTATAATTACTCTCAAAAGACACACACGGTGAGTTAAATTATCAATTCCTTGTACAATATTCTACTCACCGTTACAATCGTCCCAGACACTGCCAGGGAAGACGCAGACGTTCAGTTTGGTGGAGAGGACGAGACGGGAGGGACAGCGCGGCATCTCCACCGGCCGCCCCCACACACACCTCCAGAAGTGGGTGCAGTCCCGGGGGTCCCTGATCCAGGCGAACTGGGTCGAGCAGTGGGGGGTCCAGGGAGATCCGGGTACAGGGTCCAAGTGACGGAACGGGGAGATCTGCTGACCAGTCGTAATGGTGACCAGTCCGAGTAGTAGCAGCATTGACGTCATCTCCATTGTTTGATCTCTCTGGCTGCAAAAAGACAAATTTATGAATTATGAAGGTTAAAGAGAGTGTGTTTCTTGTCGAAACGATGAAACGGTGAAACGGGGCATCTCCTGACCAGCGGTCAACGTCAGCAACGTAAGTGTCCGCAGCAGCGATAGTAACATCATATACTAACTCTGTTACTCTATGCAATTAAACAGGTGAGACATCCGTATTGGCAGATCCTATCTCGATCCTATCTAAAAAATAATCTTAACAGTAAATTTTTTTATTGAAATGATGCCAATAAGTATAAATCCTTTAATATACTCTTATTTGTCTTGGGAATGGTACCGGTGTTCGGAAAAGAAATTAAGTTTAGTACAAGACACAAATCCGAGCAACAAGACAGAAAAGCAGAAACAGTTGGCCACTGATCTTCTGTTGCAGCAATCACTGAACCGGAAGTGCGTGTTTCTTTTAACAAACGTCTTTCTATGTACAGAGGGACTGGTCCTATGTCGGTTACATTGGCTGACTTTAGCCTTAAACTCCTTGAAAAACTTCAAGTTTGGGTGTTTGCATAACCTAATCAACTGATCCCCCCTCCTTCAATGTGTTTCCTTGTATTGTTAATTAAAAAAACGCTAGTTTAGTCAAATAACCACAGCTCATTCAATTCTATTCATTCTCCACGAAAGAATGGCGGTAACATTTAAGAGTTCATTATCGCAACTCTGCGTATACAAGTGCCCCTTACACAATGAAGGAGCGCGTATTGCTGGATGTGTGCACAGAGAGGTAACGTAACCTTCTGAACAGTGAATTGGCCTTGTCTCCGTGTGTTGGTGCGTAGTTGTGTTTGTCGGATTTCCCAATCGACTGTCAACTTTAACGCTTTGGTAACCTTATACAGCTAAGTTTGTTATATTGCGATTAAGTTGGGGCTTTCAAGAAGGGTACAGCCTTAGAAAGCCTTCATATGAAGTCTTGTACTGCTTAATGTAATACAATAAACGCACGGTTAAGTGATGTATGGTAAATTAGGAAGATACCCACTCGATGTAACTATAAATAGCAGAGAGCATTGATGATTTGCAAAGAAAATTAGACGTTCTAGAAGACTTTTGTAACAAGTGGGGTTTGGAAGTAAAACTTGACAAACGTGTGAAGGGCAATGAAAAATGGTTTTATAAGGATCTACCAGTAAAAGTCACAACATATTACAAATATTTAGGAATTGTATTTTCATCTCGTTAAATATGGTCTAAAGCATGTGAAACTGTATCTTTACGTGCATGTTTCCCTCTGTTTTAGTTGTTCACCAGATACCAAAATATGTCTCTATCTATTGCTCAAAGTATATTCGTAAGTTAAATATTGCCTATACTAACATATGGCAGTGAAACTTGGGGCTATACCTATAGAACATGTATTGACAAGGTCCATAGTGAGTATTTCAAAGATTTGTGTCTATTAGTATAAAAACTGCTTCATGCGCTGTACTTGGAGAAATTGGCAGATGTAATTTGTACGTGCATTATTATTCAAAGTGTATTAAATATTGGTGTCGAATTGTTCGTATGGACGAAGATAGATACCCAAATGTCAGTTATAATATGTTAAAAGTCTATGATGATGATAACGGTGGCATAAATTGGGTCTCACGTGTTAGAATGCTTTTGTTTACGGCAGTTTTTTTCCTATGTCTTGTTAGCCCAAGACTGTGGCGATATAAACCATTTCTTGTTAGCTTTTAAACAGCGTTGTATAGATATAGATATACAGCACTGGAATAGTAAAATAAGTAACTCATCAATTCTTGTAAATTACAGCACTTCCAAGTCACTTTTACAACCTGAAATGTATATATCCTGTGACGCAATAAGCAAAGACTTCATACGAATATTTATGAAATTTCGATGTCAATCCCATAACTTGAACGTTCAAAAACAGCGTTTTTCAAAAGACATTGGTTCCATATAATGAATTAATTTGTAACAAATGTAATACCGACACAATTGAAGATGAATACCACTTTATGTTAATATGTCCATCATATAAACACTCTAGATCTGAATATATTCCAGCTTATCACTATATGCCACCTTCAGTTGTCAAATGTCAAGCGCTTTTGAAGGTACAAAATATCAATGTTCTCAAAGGGATATGAATATTCATGAAGGAACACCTACGTTGAATAATATTGTATTACCATTAATTGTATATTTGCTCTCAACACCATGTCGTTTATATATCATACCTGTTGTACTCTTGGCCACATGGCCTTCAATTCTGAATAAATGAAATGAAATGTAAATGTAATTATAAATGTTAGCATAACGTACATATTGTATAATTACTTATCTCTCTAGTGTTATATATATATGTGTCATTTATGTCATTCATGAGAATCAACCATTCATTCATTGCATAAAACACAATAAGACGACCAGACTGTGTGCAGTGTGTGCAGCATTATGCAGTAAATGATCGAAAAAATTGATGCTTGTGTGACTCGACTTGAATTGGTGGATTATCGTGTAGAAAACATCCACATGCTCGATTTGGAAAACTTGCTTTTGAACTTCTGAATGCTTTGTCGGATTAACATGGAAACAGGAACAAGAATCCTACTACCCGAGTCACGGGGTTAAGACACCTATTACTGAAACTGTACATATTCAGAATTCTTCAGGTTTTTGTGTGACATAACCCGACAAGAGCTGGCAAGGTCTATTTACTAAGTGTTTCTATCTACATATCTGTACAGCCCCCTGACACTCTCCACCAGCGACTGCTTGTTCAACTTGTCTGGGTGCAGTTCTTGTGGGTAAATTAAGACTATAGCTATGCAGAGTGTAAAGTTAATTAACCAAGAGACGGGGACGAATGGAATCTGTACTAACACTTTCAGTTGTATAAGAGCTGTTCACACATACAAACATACAGGAGGTAATGGTGGGTGTCTGGTGCGCCTGTAGTCGAGTGTCTCGTCTCATTTGAGAATACATACAAGCTGGGCTTCAGTTTACGTCTTGCTTTTCAATTAACAATACATTAACAATATATAACATTGGAATGCACAGATGTGATATATAATTTGTCTACTCGGTACCATGTTCACTTATAGTTCATTCCTTCGAGTATGTATGCAACCAGAGCCGTGTCCTTGCATGAGTTCCGTTGCAGAAACACTTAGAAACCTTAACTCACCAATAGGTTAACAATATACAAGAAACAGAAGACGAGCAGCAGGAGAATATGTTATCAGCATGTCACGTGACGTACATAGATAATAATACTGACATATACAATATAAGAAACAGCAGCCAGCCCCCAGAGTTACGGAGTCACGATTTTCCTTAAAATATATCAAATTCACACAAGAAAAAATATATATACAAATAAACCAATCAATAAGAAAACCTTACTTCACCAAGGAAACCTTAGTGGATGTTAACCGGCAGATGACACTTAGTGAACCAGACGCTCCCTGTCAAGGTCTGCCGATAAACAATGTAACCTCCGCCAACACGAGTGCACGCGTACCGACACTCTGAACCTCTTTTCACATCTCCGATCTTCATCCGAGTCGTTTCCAACATTTTATCAACTGTATCAATGTGCGAGAAAACATAGAGTCAACTTAGGAACAAATCACTCTGAGGGGAATGTCTTTACTCTATTTACAAGATTGTGAACATCCGAATTTGTCCCAGCCACATCTATACTCTCTCCTCGAACTGAGACGACAATCTGTCAACACGCGTTTGGACCTTGGTTCGAATCCCATAGTCTGCGAACCTGTTGTTTCACTTCACAATTAGCCTTCAAGCCGCAATTAGCAGATTAACACCTTCGTGTTGGAATTCTTGTGACTATGGACATAGAGGTGGCAGACATAGGATTAACAGATTGGGCGTTTTAACGGATTATCTAGACACACACGGAAGAGTAAGGTCGCCATGATATATTTCCTTTTACAGGGACAAAATGAAATATTGGTCTCTTTTCTCGACCAACCACAAGCTCATGTTAAACATTGTGAAACCAATCATTACAATATTACAAGCACTATCTACATTCAAAGAAATCATTTTAAAATCAAAATAAAATAAAGTTATGTTATTTGAAATATAGTCAAGAACAAAATGCATATCTGACTACACGCGTTATGTTTGCACACAAGTTCGAATGATTTCGGGTCATTTGGATTTAAAAATCTCAACAATGAATGGATGCAGCCACGGAAGAACAATAAACGGCTCTGTCATATCTGGAAAGATTTCAGCAAACCCTCTCTGAGCGCTCTCAATGCCTAATGCAGCACACAAGTTGAAATGATTGCTAATGAGGATGAACTCTCACTCGAAATAAAACTGTTGATAGTAAAACAAGTCCTTCTGATAATAACTTCTTTTATTATGAAGATACACAACATTCGGACGATATTGTCCCTCGCCTGATGAAGTAGTAAGCATATAACCCGAAACGTCTGTTCACAATCAATAAGTTTTTTTTATCCAGTAAGCCTTGTATTCTTATGCATTCCACTTTGAACTGTCCTTCTAATACCCGTTAGAAAAGGTTGTCAAATAAGGCCCAAGTCACAAGATACAGATTTGCCATAATGTGTCGTTTATTTGTGGTTTAACACAGAATAAATACGGCTATCAAGGTGAGAGTTAGGATAAGTAGAGTCTGTCTCTGTGGATTATCAAGGTAGTGTGAATGTCGAGCCGACATGGTTTCGAGAAACGTCATTTTCAATATTTACGAGTACGCAATTCGGGGCATCTATTACCGACTTAGACATATTTGGAGAATTTTCAGCACATTTAGATCATTTAAGACAGATATAGATTCTACTGCGCAAATAAAGATAGTTTTTACATATTGAGATCATTTTAGATATTTGGGACGTATTTTGACTATTTTGGATATTAAGACATACTCTATCTTTAGTTTATCAACATATCACAACATATCACAACATATCACAACATATATTATCAGATTTGGGTGAGACGAGGATATTCTTGAATGACCAGCATACATGAACAAGGTAAGGTTTTTAAATAATGTGTACAGGTTTCCGTCTCCCAAAACGTAATTCTTGAGGTTAATACACTCGGCCGCAAAATAAACGCCACCACATGTTGGACAGTGTAAAAAGAGAAATACGGGTTATCGAGTTAGCATGTTGTTTTTATATGGACATGATTTTTTAAAGAGGTACCGCAATTTCATACGTATATGATAAAACATGCCAAAGGGTGTTTATGAGATTTAAAACCCTTACTTCGGGATAAACACGACGGGCGTTAGCCGGGATAATACATCCACATAGTATAATGTTATAGGCGTTAGCCCCGAGTGTTTATCCCGAGGGTAAGGGTTTTAAATCCCAAAAACACCCTTTGGCATGTTTTATCAAGCTTTTATATATTCTAATTGATAGTGCGAAAAAGTAAAGGAGTCGTCCGTAAAATATCCCCCTATGGTGAAAGGCAGTTGGGTGTAAAGGAACTAAGGAAACAACCTCATCAGCCTAGTTCCTGTAGCACAGTAGTATCATCGCTGCGCTTGATATGTAGGAGTATGGAGGTTTCGGGTTCGAGACGGGCTATTGCAAAAAAACATTTGGAGATTGATGTTTGAATTAACAGTTGTTTTCCATTGTTAGACATAACATGCACTAACATTCATCCAAAACTAAACATCTCAATATTAAATATAGATATGTGAAGAGGGGCATTATTATTTAAATTTGTTTACGCGTCGTTAGCTGTAGGACGTTATAAAACACGCAATCCTTTTTTACTCTTTTTACTCTGGACACTCCGTATGTTACTGTAGTAACACAGGTCAAACGTGACCAAAGGTGTGTTTTTTTATCGAGAAATAATGACTGTTGTCGAAAATTACCCTTTTAGTGCCAATCTGTTCAGTATAGGTACATTATTATAAAACCGGACAATGTTCCGCGGCTGGCGCGCGTCAATTGTTCAAACGTAATTTCAAAAAGTTATAGTAGCAGACAGATATTGGTAGGTACTGTTCAATGGAACATATAACTGGTATACTTGTAATTGGGGCGCATGAATTCAACTTATTTTGTATTAAACTGCTGCTCGAGTTTCATTGAAAGCAAGCTATTGTCAAATATTTGGCGTTATGGGATACATATGCAAGTCGAGTGAGATGGTTTGGACGTAAATCAGGACATTTGATATCTTTGTATGTATCAAACTAAATAAAATATCATGAAAAAACACTTTAAGGAGATTTGAAATAACGATTTCTGAAAACGTGTGTTTCTCAAAAATATGAAGAGATAATGTTTTGACATTTCACAATAAGTGTGTTTATCTTCTGAAGACATGATGTATCTCTGTTTCAGTCGTGTTAAGCACTCGTGGGTTGAATTATCTTGTATTTCGTATGGTGACGTTTCTTTTGGTCTATGGTCGACAGAACTGAAGAACTGTTAGTCTACATCCGATCAGGGATGTTTATCTGTAGGAACATGGGTCGATGGGTTGTTTCAAACTTAAATAAGTCAATAAAATACATCAATAATTGCGTAATGATATTCTTTATAAGACTTGGTGTTTAGAAAGTAGAAATGGAAATTAATATGACATGCTAGGATTCTTGCAAGTTCATCAACTGTCCAATCCATGAGGTGGGAGGTTAAGTGTTATTATCCTACCTCATGTAAGAATGTCGATCACTGATTGGTCCACGTGACCATTAACAAATATCAATAAACATCGTCATACGGGTTGATAAATCTTCCCGAGGGTGATAATGTTTTATATCCCGCAACATGAATAAAGCATGCATCCATGTCAATCATTCCATGTCACGTGACACAAGTTAAAGGTCATATTTTGTCGATCGATCAGCTGTTTTCTGTCTTTTATTTGTTTTTTAATGATGTTTTGAGACATGCGGTAAGATAAATACGTTATAACATTCAGTTTGTTCGGGTGACATCGTACTTGATCAGGCCCTTGTTACGGCTCGTTGGATAAACACTAACGCGGGTCTGATAAATTATGATGTCACCCTCCACTGAATGTTATAACTTATATTGGCAATCAAATCCGGCCTACAGTATTATACAAGTTCAACTTGACTGGAGAAGAGAACACGGGTGCATTGAAACCATAGTTGTAACATTGAATGAGGATCACCTTAATTTGCAAGTGGACATGTCTGTAGGACATGGTAGGTATACTACGTGAACTCGTACACTGTGGACACTAACCTTTACTGCTTAAAGCCTGCACGGTGACCCTCTGGCCCAGGGTGTATACGTCCTGTGTGTATCCCGTCCAGCACTGCACACTCGTGTCTTGGTGTGTCCTATATGTTTCAAGTACTGTACGGCAGACTCGTGCATTGGGTGTTTGAGAGAGTGTGTGATGTGAGTCTATGTGTGTGTTGCTATTGGAGGGGGTGCCTGGGTCAACACGCCGTGATGCGGGAAGAATAGAGAGGATTTACTGGTCAACTCTGAATAATTCAAGAGAGAAGAGAAACGGGTCATTGGTCAACTGCCCAGTTAGGTGACGAGGTTTAATAACGATTAGCTAGACTCAACTTGAAAATTGTTTGGAACTACAGTTTGAAAAACAACTTCACCACAGGATTATTGTCCTATGGACACCAGAGAGTGACAGTTGTGAATAAGGTGACGAGAAAGGTGAACTGCTAAACATGGGTATGGGTTCAACAGAACAGAGAACATTGCTCAGCTGGCATTCATTAGTAAACTACACTCAGAGGCAAAAGAAACGATACGAAATATTCAACAGAATCAAAAAGGAAACTATTGCCACCCAAACAGACTAGTTCGTTATTGATAAGCATATGCTTTTCATTCATCGAGGTATTATGTTTTTAATGTTTTTAATGTTCATGTCTGTCGAAACCGTTATTTCAAATAGAATTTGGACAGATTGTTTGGCATTCAAGTTAAACATTTGTAGAATATGGATAAACTGTGTTCATATACCTTTTTGGATTTTCATTTGTTGGTTAATATTGCTGTAGGACGTCATAAAAACAAGCAGAACGTCACATTTCATCATCTTACATCGTCTAGTTAAGGAGATAAATAAAACATACTTTTGAAAAAAGGGTGTTTTTCAGAAACATGAAAATAGATTGTTTAAAACATATTCAAAATTAATTTTAGTTTGTTTCTAGGAAACGTGATGTACCGTTTGTCAGTTGTATCTATCCATCGTGGATTGAAATATCTTGAATTTCGGTTGGTATAGTTTATCTTGCCCCTGAGTGTGTATATAGAGTATATAGTGATAATAACAAGTATTTAACCAAACAATGTCTCAGTGGATATATTAGATTAATCTTCATATGCGATACACGAGATGAACCTCAACATAGCCATGTGTGTCTATTGTGAATGTGTATCTATTGTGAATGTGTTTGATGAAGTAGTGACCCTCCATGACAGTCAACATAGCCATGTATCTATTGTGAATAAGTTTGTTGAAGTAGTGCCCCTCCATGACAGTCAACATAGCCATGTATCTATTGTGAATGTGTTTGTTGAAGTAGTGCCCCTCCATGACAGTCAACATAGCCATGTATCTATTGTGAATGTGTTTGTTGAAGTAGTGCCCCTCCATGACAGTCAACATAGCCATGTATCTATTGTGAATGTGTTTGTTGAAGTAGTGACCCTCCATGACAGTCAACATAGCCATGTATCTATTGTGAATGTGTTTGTTGAAGTAGTGACCCTCCATGACAGTCAACATAGCCATGTATCTATTGTGAATATGTTTGTTGAAGTAGTGACCCTCCATGACAGTCAACATAGCCATGTATCTATTGTGAATATGTTTGTTGAAGTAGTGTCACGACGAGACGACCAGTGTTGATCCTTAAAGTCAGTCGTTATTGTAGCCGAGAGGAGTCAATGCATTCCCGTGAAGTAAGATTTCACAAACACCGGTGAAAAGGTATGTCCACCGAGCTAGAGATGACATATTCACATACTTGTTTAACAGAGTTTTTGACAAAACATATAAGAGAATGAATGGAAACTTAGATGGTAATGAGATGATAGACGACACATCTATTACAAGCATTACCGATGCTTCAGACATGTAAAATACATTAAGAAAGTTTTGGAGTCAGAACAAGGGAATGATAAAACAAATTCGTTGCTAAACATTGCCAACCAATGTTTTCAGACATATCCCATCCAGGAATTTCTCATAAACAAATATCCCTGTTAGAGTATAGAGAACCAAACCTGGTTATGAGCTGCAGTCTTCATTCTTGGAGCTGTATAATGTATGTTAGCCTACTTTGTGAGTATTGGTAACATCCATATATTGGTAACATCCATCTATAGTCATCAACTACATAGAAGTAGCTAAAAAAAAACTAGGACTCTCAAGTGCTGAAAGTTTTTGCCAATTTTGCATTGAGTCAGAACACTATCTCTGTATTTTTATTACGCTGATATTCCGTGTTTTGATAAATGTACTCAATTGTCATCAAAGTTCATTTTCCTTGCCGCGAAGAAAGACTCTCGATAGACGAAGGTTAAAGCAGGCAGTGGAGATTAAATCATTCCCGTAGACATTGGAAAATACACCATTGGTCTATCATACTGGGCACATGGCCTCTTTGAACCATATGTAACTTATTTATATAACACAGCGAGCTCATAAATGTTGGCTATTCAGGAAGTAGATTGTATAATGTCTTATAAACTGTTTGAAACGTGTACCGTAAACTGATATAAACTGGTATAAACTGGTATACATGTCGGAGTTTGTCATACTGTTTATAAGCCGGTGGACAAAAACATAAGGAAATCTCTTTCTTTTTTATTAAAAATGACACGGCATTACGGGATGTAGAGGGGCTAATTATAGTCCATGTTAACTTTGTCAGAGATTTAACACATCACTGCGTCTCCTGATCGATCGGACACACCTGGACGTGTCTATGTGTACATAACTTCTTGTCTGACCAGACGCGGACCTTGTTGTGTCAGCAGGGACGGGGTCAACACACTAACACACTAACACACTATTCTGACTGGAAACAAGACCGTCGCGACGTGACACATATCTGAGGGGGGACTTTCATACCTGAGACTCGATATAGCTTCGAGGTGAATGATGCTAATCCAAACGTGTCCCTATCTGCATCTTTTGTCTTTCCTCTCACCTTCATCTGTCTGGAGGAATTGATATCTTGACTAGTCGTGCTCAGAATAGCAGACATCTCACATCCAATATAACCGCTGAACTGAGGGACCTTCTTTTTATCGTTGACCTTGATACTTCAAGGGGAAGGACGTCTCTGGTCGTGGATCAAAGACGTTATTCAGCTCTGAATGTTTCCATGGATGGTTGGAAACAATAGTAAAGAAGGGTTTACCTCCGATATGACCGTTGGAATATTGTCTATCGCCGAGACGTGTCTGTAGCAATGTCTTCTAAACTTGACCTCTGACCTGATACTGGGCAGTACTGTGGAACAGGCTTGATGGAGTCTGGACACCAAGAACTGGAATCCATCTACAGAAGTTCACCTTTGACCAGGCAGACGCGAGAAGACGGATTTGAACCCAAGGGCGCTGTGTCTCTTCTTCTTGGAACTTCACAATTGATCAGTCGGTTGAAAGAATAATTCGATACTGTGGACAGTGGATATTGTGGGACAAGGGAAATGTGACCAAAATAGACATAGAACTACGATAAGTTATATCCAAGAATTCTTGTTTGGACAGAATTTTTTTTACATTTACATTTACTGTAGAGCCGTATGTCTCTTTGTGTAACATGTGTCTGTCCATCCGGGCACTCCACTGTGAACTGTGTTGGAGGTTATGTGACCAGCATGTAGTATACGACGGTGCGAAGAGGTTTGACCAAATTCCACCTGGTAACAACTTATTTATTTTGAACACACACAACACAACATTTCGAACTATACGCTTATTCCCCTGATGAAGGAGTAAGTATAAACTCCGAAACTCAGTTCACCAAAAAGAATGCTTTTTTTATCCAGAAAACAATGCGTTTCTTATGTATCTCATGTGTATATGCCTTTGATCCATTGATGTATACACGGAGGTTTTCTTTTTTTCTTGAGAAACTCATCTCTAACCAGTGGACAGTGGACAGTGGACAGTGGTGTTAGTGGATGAAGATAAGAACTAAGTGACTGCAAAGCGGATTTACTGACCCTCATGTCCACTGCAACAATACTCACCACACAAACTGACCAGGACTTGTTGACCACAGTGTGTAAAGTTAATCCAGCAGATGCGACTGGGCGCTTGTCTACACGTGGAGGCGAGGTGTGGGGTTATATATAGATGTCAGACCTATTGTTCCGGTAAACTCACTCTCACTGCATTACACTGCTGGTCTAGAGCCAGTGTGGATGAACTCGGAGGAAGCTGAATACAAGATGTCGGGTCGAGTGGGAATGAACGCAGATACTCTTACTGAGGGTTTAGAACCGAGATGTGATGTTTGTTTAGGATAATCGTATGAGCTTTCAGATGACTTGTGGATTCAGTATATATGTTCTTCTTTGATAAACTAACACTTCCAATCCATGATCAGGCCGAGATATCCACGACGAGAGACACAATCGCAGTAAGAAACTTCAAGCAAAGAACTTCCTTTGTATCTTGGATAATTTTTATTAAAATGTTTTCCTGGAGCAATTCACCGGAAATCTTAGCACTCATTCTGTAATTGTTCACACCGTCCTGTAATGTGATGCCAACATAAACACGATGTTGTCAAATTTGATTTGTTTAATTCTGTGCAGCTTTATGCATTTCCTTCTCAAACATTTACCAAGCTGATCTGTAGCCTAACAACAATCCCTGTTCTATTGGACCAAGCAAATGATTCCAACTCATTTGGAAAAAATCCAGACACAAGTATCTTGATTACGAAGACTGTAACTATTTAATTATGACATTGTTTCATAGGATAGTGGTTGAACCATATCATCAAGGATCACAGTCACAAACTTGCAGAGTCGATTGTAAAGAACAGGAAATGACATAATCATTGAGAAAATGTGAAATGTAAATCAGACGTGGTGACATCGCCGTGAAAGAATTAATTTCAATATATATCTCCATCATCTCCAGTCATACGATCCAACTATACATTATATACTTATAATGGTGAACATTGAAATTGAAACATTTTATTGAAGTTCTCTGTGCTGTTTCACACATGATAATGGTAATGATCCGGTTACACCAAGCACAGGTGAAGTTTAGCGCAAATATGTTGCGCAACAGAAATGAACGACCAGTTTTCCCTATGTGCGAACGAAGTGAGCAAAGGTTGGCAACGTATTTCTCTCGACTCGAATCGAAATAATTTTCAACTGTCAAAATTCATTGTCCCAAAAATTCAAACTCGACACCCATTTGAACACAGGGTCGTGCTCTCTTAATCCCAACCCCATATGTTACATTTACTCACGTAAAACATATACAATTAATTATTTTAAGCGCCCAGAGAGGCTTCTAAATTCGTTCTTCGGCACCATTCTCACTCGCAAACTTCCGCTATACGGAGCGAATGAAAAGGAATATTTTACATTAAGAAGAATTATAATATAACCCCATTTTGCATTAAACTTTTAAATCTTTATTTATGGGATGTTTTGTCGTATTCTTGGATTTTTTTAGAAGTTTATAAGACGTTTATCGAAATATTGAAAACCAAGGGAAATAACTCTGTAATTAGCAGTGCAACTTTTCGATAGATTGGGTATTTGAGCGTCAGTAGACATCGAGTAATTTCGGAGTTTTTAAAAAAAATTTCGATATTCAATCGCTGATGTTAGCTTTGTTCTTTTCCGACTTGATTGATTTTTTTATTCTTGTATCTTTTATTAATATCATTGGTTCTTAGCACTTAGTTGTCGGCTTCAGATAGGTTTTGTAGCCACATAGCCTTGTAGCTTTAAGGTACATTTCAAGCAACAGTGTTCGTCATGCACATTAGAAATTTTAATAACTGTCTAGAAATATGATAATAAAACCATTTTATTATAATTGTGCAATATAGTATTTGTTTTATGATATAGAGATATATTTTTTTAGGTTGCTCTATAAACTATTTAGAGTGAAAAAGGTCGTGTCGTACTAACAGTATTAGGAGTTAACTCCCCTGGTAATTCATTCGCTCCGTATAGCGGAAGTTTGCGAGTGAGAATGGTGCCGAAGAACGAATTTAGAAGCCTCTCTGGGCGCTTAAAATAATTAATTGTATATGTTTTACGTGAGTAAATGTAACATATGGGGTTGGGATTAAGAGAGCACGACCCTGTGTTCAAATGGGTGTCGAGTTTGAATTTTTGGGACAATGAATTTTGACAGTTGAAAATTATTTCGATTCGAGTCGAGAGAAATACGTTGCCAACCTTTGCTCACTTCGTTCGCACATAGGGAAAACTGGTCGTTCATTTCTGTTGCGCAACATATTTGCGCTAAACTTCACCTGTGCACCAAGGTCACAACCTCTCTGATAATATTTTGTTTAAAACCTGAAAGTTAAAGAAGGTAAATTATTCCTTCTACAAGAGGCAAACACTTGGATTCGACTTTTCGTTTCTTGTTAACTAGCATGATACCAGACAGGAGGGGTACGAAATATTGACACACATCACAAAACTGACCGAACTGATATAAAACAGTGTATGGATTTAAAACAAGCACATGTCCATTTCAAAATAGATTGACAGGCATCACTAACAAGGAAGAAAGTGCTGCTTATATGACGTTACCCGTGACTCACACTAGAACATGAATCTGATGCAAACAAGGGAACAACTCTTACACACTAGGTGTGGGCATGTCAGGAGATTCACTAAAGGCAAGTAATGTAATTGAGTTGGGGTGGTCACTTGGACGTGTCCAGAGAAAGGTCATATTGTAGAGGTGATATGGAGGTCAAAATCTGTAAAATGTTTACAGACGTGTATCATAAAGGCCGTTAAATGGTTATGACCAACCTTTCCTTCTCTGTATGTGAATACAACACAGATTCGTGTTCTGAGAGAAGATGTTGAGTAACAATCGGTGAATATATGAGCTTAACACATGGCTTGGTAGAATGTATTTCTGTTGACATCACGACAAGGGAATATCAGTAATGTTATTGTGCTTAGATAGAAATGTAGTAGAGAGGAGGTGTGATTTTAATGAACGAACTCAGGGCGGATGAGAGTGCAATGAGAATGTCTAAGTGACATGAGAGCAGTTAAGTTCTCAACATCAGTGAAACTCAGGTGTTCGTACGAGATGCCAACAGCAGCTTCCAGGCTTCAGAGAGGAGAGACAGCTAGGTCCACCAACAGGTAACTAACATCCCTCTGCACTCCAGTAATCACCTCCTTATTGTACCAACGTCACTGAAAGACTTGGCTTGACCCGAGACGATTAAAAGCTGGCAGGAGGCTAGTTGAGGAGAAACACTCCCAAGGTTCCAGTTGGACAAGATTAGGGAAGCAAACAAGGCTCTCTGACGCTCTGAATTGAAGGATAATGAGGACAAAGGCTGTCGTCTGCTCCACTGAGTTGGAGCTGATTGTAATTCCGGCCAGGTGTGAAGTGTGTTGACTGCGGACCACCGGATCTGATCAAACACTCTTGACACTGAGAGGGAGGGCGGCCATGAGTGTCACTTCGTCACTAGTTCAGATTACCAAACATTCTTTGTAACTGAGAACTGATGCCGGGTCATCACGCTCTGTACGTGGGTCACATACAGCCTTG
The DNA here is from genome assembly GCA_936450465.1 of Gibbula magus. Classification (NCBI taxonomy): domain Eukaryota; kingdom Metazoa; phylum Mollusca; class Gastropoda; order Trochida; family Trochidae; genus Gibbula; species Gibbula magus. The sequence goes on from OW388296.1 coordinate 79,333,680, forward strand.
TGACGTCAAAATCACTGAGTCACAGAGGCGGGAGTGGACCAATCAGAACATCAAAGTCAGTTTCTGGTTTAACTTGTGTCGTGTTGAATACTAACTCTCTGTAAACATTTAGTGTAGTCAATCCTATCTCAAGTGAAAATCTGTCGCTTAATTACTTTGCACTAAGAAGAGATTCCAATACCTCATACATCACTCCTAAACCTTTTGTTTCTGTGCTGTTGTTCTTAGATCTACAGGGCTTCGGTAACTGTAACATGCAATTTGAATATCTAACATGCCATTTCAAACCCTTTTTGTATTCAGTTTAAATTGTGCCCGTCTGTTCGACCAGTCCTATGTTAAATACGCAGTTCAACTTCTTTAGGCCAAGAGATTTAGAATGTTTTCGTAAGATAGTGCAAGCTTCCTCATCTGTCGTGTGACAATTAGAGCCGAATGTGCAGTTTGGCACGGTGTGAAACATGTACCTGCTCACGATGAGGACTCAGTAGCCGAATGTTGACTGTGCGACAATTAGAGCCGAATGTTGACTGTGCGACAATTAGAGCCGAATGTTGACTGTGTGACAATAAGAGCCGAATGTTGACTGTGTGACAATGAGAGCCGAATGTTGACTGTGTCCATGTTGAAATGCAGTTTGGCACGGTGTGAAACATGTACCTGCTCACGAGGACAACTCAGTATGTATGTCTCTCCTCGCCAACATGTACCTGCTCACGAGGGAAACTCAGTATGTATGTCTCTCCTCGCCAACATGTACCTGCTCACGAGGAGAACTCAGTATGTATGTCTCTCCTCGCCAACATGTACCTGCTCACGAGGAGAACTCAGTATGTATGTCTCTCCTCGCCAACATGTACCTGCTCACGAGGACAAATCAGTATGTATGTCTCTCCTCGCCAACATGTCCCTGCTCACGAGGAGAACTCAGTATGTATGTCTCTCCTCGCCAACATGTACCTGCTCATGAGGAGAACTCAGTATGTATGTCTCTCCTCGCCAACATGTACCTGCTCACGAGGACAACTCAGTATGTATGTCTCTCCTCGCCAACATGTACCTGCTCACGAGGACAACTCAGTATGTATGTCTCTCCTCGCCAACATGTACCTGCTCACGAGGACAACTCAGTATGTATGTCTCTCCTCGCCAACATGTACCTGCTCACGAGGACAACTCAGTATGTATGTCTCTCCTCGCCAACATGTACCTGCTCACGAGGACAACTCAGTATGTATGTCTCTCCTCGCCAACATGTACCTGCTCACGAGGGAAACTCAGTATGTATGTCTCTCCTCGCCAACATGTACCTGCTCACGAGGAGAACTCAGTATGTATGTCTCTCCTCGCCAACATGTACCTGCTCACGAGGACAACTCAGTATGTATGTCTCTCCTCGCCAACATGTACCTGCTCACGAGGACAACTCAGTATGTATGTCTCTCCTCGCCAACATGTACCTGCTCACGAGGACAACTCAGTATGTATGTCTCTCCTCGCCAACATGTACCTGCTCACGAGGAGAACTCAGTATGTATGTCTCTCCTCGCCAACATGTACCTGCTCACGAGGACAACTCAGTATGTATGTCTCTCCTCGCCAACATGTACCTGCTCACGAGGACAACTCAGTATGTATGTCTCTCCTCGCCAACATGTACCTGCTCACGAGGACAACTCAGTATGTATGTCTCTCCTCGCCAACATGTACCTGCTCACGAGGACAACTCAGTATGTATGTCTCTCCTCGCCAACATGTACCTGCTCACGAGGACAACTCAGTATGTATGTCTCTCCTCGCCAACATGTACCTGCTCACGAGGACAACTCAGTATGTATGTCTCTCCTCGCCAACATGTACCTGCTCACGAGGAGAACTCAGTATGTATGTCTCTCCTCGCCAACATGTACCTGCTCACGAGGACAACTCAGTATGTATGTCTCTCCTCGCCAACATGTACCTGCTCACGAGGACAACTCAGTATGTATGTCTCTCCTCGCCAACATGTACCTGCTCACGAGGACAACTCAGTATGTATGTCTCTCCTCGCCAACATGTACCTGCTCACGAGGAGAACTCAGTATGTATGTCTCTCCTCGCCAACATGTACCTGCTCACGAGGACAACTCAGTATGTATGTCTCTCCTCGCCAACATGTACCTGCTCACGAGGACAACTCAGTATGTATGTCTCTCCTCGCCAACATGTACCTGCTCACGAGGACAACTCAGTATGTATGTCTCTCCTCGCCAACATGTACCTGCTCACGAGGAGAACTCAGTATGTATGTCTCTCCTCGCCAACATGTACCTGCTCACGAGGAGAACTCACTATGTATGTCTCTCCTCGCCAACATGTACCTGCTCACGAGGACAACTCAGTATGTATGTCTCTCCTCGCCAACATGTACCTGCTCACGAGGACAACTCAGTATGTATGTCTCTCCTCGCCAACATGTACCTGCTCACGAGGACAACTCAGTATGTATGTCTCTCCTCGCCAACATGTACCTGCTCACGAGGAGAACTCAGTATGTATGTCTCTCCTCGCCAACATGTACCTGCTCACGAGGAGAACTCAGTATTATGTCTCTCCTCGCCAACATGTACCTGCTCACGAGGACAACTCAGTATGTATGTCTCTCCTCGCCAACATGTACCTGCTCACGAGGACAACTCAGTATGTATGTCTCTCCTCGCCAACATGTACCTGCTCACGAGGACAACTCAGTATGTATGTCTCTCCTCGCCAACATGTACCTGCTCACGAGGAGAACTCAGTATGTATGTCTCTCCTCGCCAACATGTACCTGCTCACGAGGACAACTCAGTATGTATGTCTCTCCTCGCCAACATATCCCTGCTCACGAGGAGAACTCAGTATGTATGTCTCTCCTCGCCAACATGTACCTGCTCACGAGGAGAACTCAGTATGTATGTCTCTCCTCGCCAACATGTACCTGCTCACGAGGAGAACTCAGTATGTATGTCTCTCCTCGCCAACATGTACCTGCTCACGAGGAGAACTCAGTATGTATGTCTCTCCTCGCCAACATGTACCTGCTCACGAGGAGAACTCAGTATGTATGTCTCTCCTCGCCAACATGTACCTGCTCACGAGGAGAACTCAGTATGTATGTCTCTCCTCGCCAACATGTACCTGCTCACGAGGAGAACTCAGTATGTATGTCTCTCCTCGCCAACATGTACCTGCTCACGAGGACAACTCAGTATGTATGTCTCTCCTCGCCAACATGTACCTGCTCACGAGGACAACTCAGTATGTATGTCTCTCCTCGCCAACATGTACCTGCTCACGAGGACAACTCAGTATGTATGTCTCTCCTCGCCAACATGTACCTGCTCACGAGGAGAACTCAGTATGTATGTCTCTCCTCGCCAACATGTACCTGCTCACGAGGAGAACTCAGTATGTATGTCTCTCCTCGCCAACATGTACCTGCTCACGAGGAGAACTCAGTATGTATGTCTCTCCTCGCCAACATGTACCTGCTCACGAGGACAACTCAGTATGTATGTCTCTCCTCGCCAACATGTACCTGCTCACGAGGACAACTCAGTATGTATGTCTCTCCTCGCCAACATGTACCTGCTCACGAGGACAACTCAGTATGTATGTCTCTCCTCGCCAACATGTACCTGCTCACGAGGACAACTCAGTATGTATGTCTCTCCTCGCCAACATGTACCTGCTCACGAGGAGAACTCAGTATGTATGTCTCTCCTCGCCAACATGTACCTGCTCACGAGGACAACTCAGTATGTATGTCTCTCCTCGCCAACATGTACCTGCTCACGAGGACAACTCAGTATGTATGTCTCTCCTCGCCAACATGTACCTGCTCACGAGGACAACTCAGTATGTATGTCTCTCCTCGCCAACATGTACCTGCTCACGAGGACAACTCAGTATGTATGTCTCTCCTCGCCAACATGTACCTGCTCACGAGGAGAACTCAGTATGTATGTCTCTCCTCGCCAACATGTACCTGCTCACGAGGACAACTCAGTATGTATGTCTCTCCTCGCCAACATGTACCTGCTCACGAGGACAACTCAGTATGTATGTCTCTCCTCGCCAACATGTACCTGCTCACGAGGAGAACTCAGTATGTATGTCTCTCCTCGCCAACATGTACCTGCTCACGAGGACAACTCAGTATGTATGTCTCTCCTCGCCAACATGTACCTGCTCACGAGGACAACTCAGTATGTATGTCTCTCCTCGCCAACATGTACCTGCTCACGAGGACAACTCAGTATGTATGTCTCTCCTCGCCAACATGTACCTGCTCACGAGGAGAACTCAGTATGTATGTCTCTCCTCGCCAACATGTACCTGCTCACGAGGACAACTCAGTATGTATGTCTCTCCTCGCCAACATGTACCTGCTCACGAGGACAACTCAGTATGTATGTCTCTCCTCGCCAACATGTACCTGCTCACGAGGACAACTCAGTATGTATGTCTCTCCTCGCCAACATGTACCTGCTCACGAGGAGAACTCAGTATGTATGTCTCTCCTCGCCAACATGTACCTGCTCACGAGGACAACTCAGTATGTATGTCTCTCCTCGCCAACATGTACCTGCTCACGAGGACAACTCAGTATGTATGTCTCTCCTCGCCAACATGTACCTGCTCACGAGGACAACTCAGTATGTATGTCTCTCCTCGCCAACATGTACCTGCTCACGAGGACAACTCAGTATGTATGTCTCTCCTCGCCAACATGTACCTGCTCACGAGGACAACTCAGTATGTATGTCTCTCCTCGCCAACATGTACCTGCTCACGAGGACAACTCAGTATGTATGTCTCTCCTCGCCAACATGTACCTGCTCACGAGGAGAACTCAGTATGTATGTCTCTCCTCGCCAACATGTACCTGCTCACGAGGACAACTCAGTATGTATGTCTCTCCTCGCCAACATGTACCTGCTCACGAGGACAACTCAGTATGTATGTCTCTCCTCGCCAACATGTACCTGCTCACGAGGACAACTCAGTATGTATGTCTCTCCTCGCCAACATGTACCTGCTCACGAGGACAACTCAGTATGTATGTCTCTCCTCGCCAACATGTACCTGCTCACGAGGACAACTCAGTATGTATGTCTCTCCTCGCCAACATGTACCTGCTCACGAGGACAACTCAGTATGTATGTCTCTCCTCGCCAACATGTACCTGCTCACGAGGACAACTCAGTATGTATGTCTCTCCTCGCCAACATGTACCTGCTCACGAGGACAACTCAGTATGTATGTCTCTCCTCGCCAACATGTACCTGCTCACGAGGACAACTCAGTATGTATGTCTCTCCTCGCCAACATGTACCTGCTCACGAGGAGAACTCAGTATGTATGTCTCTCCTCGCCAACATGTACCTGCTCACGAGGACAACTCAGTATGTATGTCTCTCCTCGCCAACATGTACCTGCTCACGAGGACAACTCAGTATGTATGTCTCTCCTCGCCAACATGTACCTGCTCACGAGGACAACTCAGTATGTATGTCTCTCCTCGCCAACATGTACCTGCTCACGAGGAGAACTCAGTATGTATGTCTCTTCTCGCCAACATGTACCTGCTCACGAGGACAACTCAGTATGTATGTCTCTCCTCGCCAACATGTACCTGCTCACGAGGAGAACTCAGTATGTATGTCTCTCCTCGCCAACATGTACCTGCTCACGAGGAGAACTCAGTATGTATGTCTCTCCTCGCCAACATGTACCTGCTCACGAGGAGAACTCAGTATGTATGTCTCTCCTCGCCAACATGTACCTGCTCACGAGGAGAACTCAGTATGTATGTCTCTCCTCGCCAACATGTACCTGCTCACGAGGAGAACTCAGTATGTATGTCTCTCCTCGCCAACATGTACCTGCTCACGAGGACAACTCAGTATGTATGTCTCTCCTCGCCAACATGTACCTGCTCACGAGGACAACTCAGTATGTATGTCTCTCCTCGCCAACATGTACCTGCTCACGAGGAGAACTCAGTATGTATGTCTCTCCTCGCCAACATGTACCTGCTCACGAGGAGAACTCAGTATGTATGTCTCTCCTCGCCAACATGTACCTGCTCACGAGGAGAACTCAGTATGTATGTCTCTCCTCGCCAACATGTACCTGCTCACGAGGACAACTCAGTATGTATGTCTCTCCTCGCCAACATGTACCTGCTCACGAGGACAACTCAGTATGTATGTCTCTCCTCGCCAACATGTACCTGCTCACGAGGACAACTCAGTATGTATGTCTCTCCTCGCCAACATGTACCTGCTCACGAGGACAACTCAGTATGTATGTCTCTCCTCGCCAACATGTACCTGCTCACGAGGACAACTCAGTATGTATGTCTCTCCTCGCCAACATGTACCTGCTCACGAGGACAACTCAGTATGTATGTCTCTCCTCGCCAACATGTACCTGCTCACGAGGACAACTCAGTATGTATGTCTCTCCTCGCCAACATGTACCTGCTCACGAGGAGAACTCAGTATGTATGTCTCTCCTCGCCAACATGTACCTGCTCACGAGGAGAACTCAGTATGTATGTCTCTCCTCGCCAACATGTACCTGCTCACGAGGAGAACTCAGTATGTATGTCTCTCCTCGCCAACATGTACCTGCTCACGAGGACAACTCAGTATGTATGTCTCTCCTCGCCAACATGTACCTGCTCACGAGGACAACTCAGTATGTATGTCTCTCCTCGCCAACATGTACCTGCTCACGAGGACAACTCAGTATGTATGTCTCTCCTCGCCAACATGTACCTGCTCACGAGGACAACTCAGTATGTATGTCTCTCCTCGCCAACATGTACCTGCTCACGAGGAGAACTCAGTATGTATGTCTCTCCTCGCCAACATGTACCTGCTCACGAGGAGAACTCAGTATGTATGTCTCTCCTCGCCAACATGTACCTGCTCACGAGGACAACTCAGTATGTATGTCTCTCCTCGCCAACATGTACCTGCTCACGAGGACAACTCAGTATGTATGTCTCTCCTCGCCAACATGTACCTGCTCACGAGGACAACTCAGTATGTATGTCTCTCCTCGCCAACATGTACCTGCTCACGAGGAGAACTCAGTATGTATGTCTCTCCTCGCCAACATGTACCTGCTCACGAGGAGAACTCAGTATGTATGTCTCTCCTCGCCAACATGTACCTGCTCACGAGGACAACTCAGTATGTATGTCTCTCCTCGCCAACATGTACCTGCTCACGAGGAGAACTCAGTATGTATGTCTCTCCTCGCCAACATGTACCTGCTCACGAGGAGAACTCAGTATGTATGTCTCTCCTCGCCAACACGTGGTCCTCGACTACCTTCTGCTGACAGAAAGAATTACAGTAGCAAATTTCACGTCTATTTTAAGAAAAACGCTTCAAACTTGAATTCTGATCCTTGAACATCTTATTTGTATTAACGCGAAGTTTAGTCCAAGTTATATACACAATGGTTACTTGCTAGTGTTCAAACACTCAGAAGCTTACATTATCTCGCGTGTTTGATAACCTTTATTATGACTTTATCCTAGATGACGGAACTGCGTATATGAGACGGTTGGGGGTTAAAGGTCAACGGTCTTTCTCAACGGTGAACCATATATATCTTTTACATAAACAATAAAAAAAAAAGTTTAACATTGTATACTTCGATTATCATTAATAAGACGACCACTCAAAAGACACTGATAAAATAATGCAGAAAAATTAATTTACCTTGTTTAAAACAAATTATGTTTATGCTCAAATATGATTTGCAGCGACAATTCTTGATGAAAATAAGTGATTTAGTTTCATGACTTTCCCTGGAGGAAGATGTTTACCAATAGCACTGTCTGTACACGAGCATACTGGAACACTCACTCAGCTTTAGGAGAACATGTACACGAGCATACTGGAACACTCACTCAGCTTTAGGAGAAAATGTACACGAGCATACTGGAACACTCACTCAGCTTTAGGAGAAAACGGAACGAAACCAATACAACCACATTGGAAGGTCTTTTTAACTTAGAACGTAGCTTGGAGGAAATAACAGTCACAAGTCATTTAAACAAATATTCATAAGTTCATAGATATTCATAATTAGGATATAGAACCAAAAAATGTACCGTTCAATTATACATTCTAAACTACAAGTATGTCCCTTTGATGACGATTGTTTTGTGAAATGGCACGTTGGTGCTCAACTAGAATCAATGTTATCTGTTTGACGTATCCTTTCAGTCTTACCTTTCAAGAGTTTTTACACGACATACGCTTAAGTTCAGCCAACTTTGCTGAATTGTCTTTTCCCTTAACACAAATAAAATCGTTCATGTATATATAAGTATGGTCACCTACCTACCCGTGCACTGGAACGGAGTCCGCTCAAATTACGTCTACCCTGGGTATCTCTCTGGTATCTCTCTGTTGTCTCTCTGTTGTCTCTCTGGTATCTCTCTGTTGTCTCTCTGGTGTCTCTCTGGTGTGTCTCTGGTGTCTCTCTGGTGTCTCTCTGTTGTCTCTCTGGTGTCTCTCTGGTGTCTCTCAACCTTGGTTCTCAGGCCTGATACCCTTCCCTTCTCTCTACGCAATATCTTTCGTCGATAATCTAACTCAGTCCTTAAACTTTAGGTATCTTTCTCTCAACGAAATGTCTTTTTTCTCTTCCTCTTTCCACAGTCTCCAGTCACCAGACTAAAGATTCACTGTTCAGTGCTCTCTGGGTCGAAAGTCTGGTTTCTTTCTATTGAACTCTAATATCGAAGACTCGTCTCACAAGTTTGTCCCAGTCAAGTTCATCAACATGTATGGCCAAGTCTTTAAACTCTCCACCTAGCTGTTCTCTTCTGTCGGTGAGAGTTCCTTATGTTCTTCTCGTCTCCTTCTCTCTATTTCTACTGTCTCCAGTCGCCTGTTTCAGGTAGCCCAGCGTCCCACACTCCCCCGCTAATCCCGCGATAAGCTCTGTTAAATCTCACAGAGCCAAAAGCGACTTCGCCGTTACATCTTTCAACGTTAACACGTGTTTTTTCTATGTAAAGATGCAGAATGTAATCTTACATCGATTTTTAAAACAAAAAATCTCATGCCATCTATATATTTGTGTGTGTCTCTCTCTCTCAGTTATAACGCTTTCTCCATCTAACCCCTTTAACACTGATCGTTGTCGGACACTTGGTTCTCTCTGACAACGTGTTGTTTCTATGGTCAGTGTTGGTTCAAAGTGACCAATGACTTCTTCTGACCTTGGGTCAAGCAGAACTAACACTGATCACATTGAGCACACAGATGATACAAGGTCCTGCTGGTACAGATACATGCAGGGTTTGTTTAGAGAAGCTGGACCTTTCACCTGCTTCTGGCAAACAAGGGGTAATCAATGTTGTAGATGGCCACTAGTTTAACAGAGGAGGGGGGGGGGGGGGGGGGAGGGGGTGACCAGTGATTGGTAGAGTAAAGATGACCACTCGTTAGATAGTGTGGACAGGTGACCACTGGTTAATTATGAAAAGGTGACCACTGGTTGAAAATGATCAGGTGACGACCGGTTGAACAATAGATAGTGAGAGAAGGTAATAAAGGATCGCATATTTTTTAGTTCGATTAAAACTAGTATTCTTGTATTGAACATTTGCAAAATATGGCAAGACAATTCTATACTTTGGCTAAAACTTGTCAATAATATGTACGGTAAAACCAGACACGTTCTACACCAGAAGCTACTGGACACTTCCACGTATCAGTCAGGGTTTTATCTGGCCTATAGAACATCTACCTCGCTTTAAACCAGTTTAAACAATAAAGGAAAATATTCGGACTGTCAAACAAGTAACAGAAGCAGCAGACCTGTAAAAGTTTTGTCCACGTACGAATGACATAGCAGCATCAGCGCGGAGACTTGGGAGGGTTCGGTGGCTAGCTAAATAGGTGATGAGTCTAGATACAATTTAGACCAAACATATGACAGAGTACCGTTTGGCGCCGACATTAAACGTATCAGCGTAGACAGGTGTAGTCCTCCATCCTTTGGTAGAACTGTTTGCAGGGAGAACAGGTGGCGGTTAGGGTCCACACGGCTCACGTTGTCTGAGGAACAGTAACATTATAGTGTTACCTAGCCCTGCTTCTAGTCCGGACATAACCCTATTGAACATATGTGAGATGTGCTGTGTCGAAGGTTCGTGAGTCGTGACAGGCATGATCCAACCATGTTATCTGGAAGATCACTTCCAGTGTCTCCAGGAGGAGCGGCGTGGTATCCAGAGATATCAGTGTATTCTTCGCCATTGGCCTGTTACAAGTCCTCTCGTTTAAAACAATATGAGTTTCGCCATACATTTGGTCCAAATAAATTTCGTTATGAATTAGTTGTATCTTAGTTACATATCAATATAAATGTATTAAATAAATTATTAGACAGCTACAGACAGACAGACAGATAGATGAGTGGAAATGTTTTCTTTACAGAACTTTCATCAAATAAAAGCCATTTATAATTGATCTGATCAGCATGAAGTTAACAGACATTTTTTTTCAACGATTACGAAACGTGTTGCGTTGCTACTTGTCCGGTTTGGTATGTTTATTTCAATAAATCATTATAAAAGTTATTTACAATTCATGGTAACGTAGTTGCATTACCTTAATATATCCTAACCAAATTACACCGAGCACTATTCATCGTTGTTAAACATCTTAAAATAACCCTAACCATATTACTTTGTTGTGGATTGAAAAGCATCGACAGTGCAGAATTTCTGTGAGGCATTGAGAGAATCATGTATATGTAACAGAATATCAGCACTTCGTCAGTCATGTCCAACCGCGGTATTAGAGTGTCACTTTATGGTTATTTATGGATACACTGTGATATGGACAATGATGTAAATGAAGTAATTACTTGCCAATTTAAGCTGTCTTTTTTATAGATAAGCAAAACAACGTTTATATCATTTAAGAAACTACCAGCTATCAAGAATTAGAGGGCGGATTACCGAGACACGAGGAATAATTTTAGAACTTTACGCACTTGAACACCAGTGCCTGTTTTTCACGCTAAACGGAAGGTGATAAATCTGTTTCAAGAGTTCCTTGCCAGTTCGGAGCCTGGCGTAACCTATTAAAAGCAAGGGATTTGACAACATCTTATAAAAATAGTTCATGTATATGAGTGGTCAAAATGGTGCATGGGACGTCGCAACAAATGTGTCTGTGTGACACATACAAACCAGTACTGAAATGATAAAGCATGTCCAACACTTCCGGTGGTACTCTGCTTGACGTCGATCATAAACATGGGACGAACTTTATAGGAATGACACTTATTTATTTTGTAGTGACGACTTGTCGACATAGATTCAAATATTGATGTGAATCATGTGGCATTCAGGAAGCGTATTCAGTCCTTATGGAAACGTGGTAGCCTTTCTTACCGAGCTAGGAGATTCATTCTTGTCCTCTAAAAGTTTACAATTAGCAATGAACGGACTGATGTTTTCTAAAATTAGCCAAAGATTTTCGGAGGGGAGGTATCACAACATTTATAAATAGGTCTCGCTTTAGAAACTTAGAATCGTCTACCTGTTAATCTGTATTAGACAGAAACTGCTAAGTCTATCCCAAGATGTCCATCCAACTTGGAACAAGGTGTTGCTTTAAATACTCGTGAAAACATCTTGAAGACTGTGCCTCTTCAATAATAGCTTATAGTAATAATAACTATATATATAGCTTTATGAAAATAGTTGGAGAAATGACGAGGAAGCCGGGTCACCATTTGAATCCATCAATTTAGCAAGTTTAAAATGAACTTGACACAGCAATTCAACAACAAATGGAAAAAGTGACGCCGAAATAACAACATTTAGATATATGAGAGAATACATATATGGATATCCTGTGAAAGACAAATTAAAGACTATTTGACGTTTAATAGATACTCCGTGAAATATCGATGGAATTTGCAAATCCTCCAACCCTCACCATCCATAACTTCTATCAACCGCCACTTCATAAAAGGTTGAACACATACTTTGGTAAGAAACCATCGATAAAAACGTAACACTCAACATAGGACTGGTCAGTTATTATTTTAAATATTTGAAAAAAAAATCGAAATCGAAAGATTTATGAATAAAGAATACGCAAAACACAGGGGAGAAATAACGATGGTTAAGACTTATAAAGTAAACTGCTGGAAGCTTTCATGTTGCAGGAACAATTCTAAAGAAAACGTTACATCTTAAAGACAATAAAAACATATTATATATTTAAAAGGTGTTACCTGACCATACAGAAGGTTTTTGAAGGGCATTTAGAGGTGGTATACATAAGAACGTCTGGGTAACAACTTCTTTAATGTGAAACTACACGACGTTTCGGGTCATTCCACTCGATGAAGGAGTGAGTATGTACTCCGAAACGTCGTCTATTTTCACATTAAAAAAGTTGTTTTCCAGAAAATCTTCCTGTTCTCATACAGAAGTTGTTTTTTAAAAAAAAGACATTTTTCATGAAAAACAAGGTCACAATCACGTGACTTCTCTACAGAGTTAAGCATGTTCCAAATAAATGTTCATAAAAATTAATATCACTGATAACCGAAAACACACATGGCACAAAACGGAAGGATGAACACGTGTTTTACTATACCAAATTGATGACTGCATGAGAAAATACACAATGGTCTCTAACTGTAAACGTTAATGTAACAACGTTAAAGATGACGATGTCATCAACTACATTGACATTGCTTTCTCACATAAGAAAAATAGTATCCATCACAAACATGTTTTTTTTTAAAAACACGAAAAGAAAAAAACTTACCTTCAGTGTTCAGTGTTCAATATAGGAGCTAGTGAAAGTTCAGTGTCAGAGCACGGAATGCGCGCCAAGCAGCACGAGGTGAGTGGTTGTTTCCCTCTGTTGACTTTGAAGTCCATCCAATTCCACATGACGATTCAACTTATCAAAACAGCCTTATTCTCTTCACATAGACCGCTTTCAGAAGGCAAGAAATGAGAAAGAATGAATCCAAGCGAGATTAAAGGATAAACGGGAAGAGAACGTGACTTGCCAGCCATGTGCCCAGACGGCGGCCATGTTTACTTTGGAACAGTTGAAGAAGAAACACGACCGCTGATTGGCTACTTGGAGCATTGAAGTCGACGGGTTGGAGATAAAATATTCTATGATCTGTATAATACGAGGATCTTCAGGAGGGAGTTTCACACCTCTTTATTAATTATGTAGAGCCGCAACGCTTTGGGCTTCATACGGACTGGACTAACATTCTGCCTTTGTTTTTGTGTGTGGTCAGTCGCGATTATGTTTGTCAATGTCAGAGCTTAACATACTAATAGTATGATTTAAACTTTGATCGTCTTCTCTGTAAGGTTGAATTGATAATAGGGGTTGTTCAATGTAACACAACAGTTGGGACAATGGCATATTCTCATTCCTTTCCATTTGCATTCTCACATTTGTAATGCACATTTGATTGTTCATATTCCTATATACTTCAAAGAACGATCTGAACAATACGAACGGATATGAAGTAAAGTTCATGTATTGATTTTTAAATTAAAACAGACAACAATAATTGTCTCAAACTGAGAATTTCACATTCATGATAACTGGGAAGTATGTATCAAGCTATATCTAGAAATAACATGTTTAAGAAAAACCAACAAACTGAAAGAAAAAAAGAACATTTCCTGATTCACATCCAGATTAGAGCCGCGGCGTGTGTTGCAGTGTCGCAGTCTCGTGAACCAGGTTTGTTTCTCATCGTCTGTCCTGGACACAATACAATGACGTCATACAGGGGGATATAATGAGGTAATAAATTGTTTTGCAAACACATTATCATTCTTTTATGTAATTATAACTTCGTTAATAGCTCTTCGTTCCAATGACATTACGTCATTGCTGAAGGGATGACAGTTACGTTACTATGATATATTCAATATCAATGTGTTGTATTTATATAATTGTTTGATACAGAACGGAAAGGTTTCTGGGTTAATTTCCTCGATGATTATTATAGATGAACAGTGCCAATGAGAAGTCAGATATTTTAGGAATTAACCTCTGTTCAAAGCATGTTAAAATAACAATAGCTACATATCATGTTAGAATCATGCTTATTCAGTTGTTTTTTTTCTAGATTTTATAAAAATCAATCCTCAATTGAGCGAATTATAGACCGTACGACTTATCCTAATTTCAGTTTGACTCTTTTCCATTAATTATGACTTTTTCAATACAATATTTAATCATGTTACTGTTGAAACTCTCCATAGTTTTTTTCAGCTGTAAATGTTTTGGGTTTTTTAAAAATATTTTTATTCGTTCCCGCAAGTACATAGTCAAACATTACAAGCATACAATAATATACTCGGAAAGTGGTTACATAGTATTACTCAGCTGAAACCTTCATTTGCTGAAAATTGGGATGAGATAATTCCTTTTTTGAAAGAATTTTTCCATTTCATTGTTTTTCTTTGCAATGAACGTTTCTACAAAATATATTTCATTTTACACAATTTTATAGTTTCTGAATTTTGGAATTGAATTTTAATATTACACAAATGGATGTGTATTTTGGCAGATATAATGATTTGATTGATTAATACATGTATTGTACCAAACCAAATTAAATATTTTGTAATTTTTATTTTTGGAAATAAATATGTGTTCATCCAAAGTTCCAAATCATTCCAAAATTGTTTGGTTTTACAACAGTCCCAATAAACATGGCAGATGCTCTCAGATAAATTGCTACAAGAACTGCAGTCTGATTGAAACCGACGGTATTCCGCGGAAAAAATTTGCAAAATAGTGCATCTACCGGGATACGAACTCATATCGTTCGGAGGTTTCCACGCCAAACCGTCTGGAAACAGTCCGTAGACTAGCGTGTTCGAGCGCAATTCAGGTAGCCAATCAAAAGATGCCCAACAAATGCTTTCGGTGCGAGAAGTTTAGGGGCAGATAACTCCAAACAGCTATCCTTTTGTCTGTTCCAAATGCTTTCAAAACAGCGACCGTTTAAAAACTATAATGTGATTGGTCAGCTATTTGACTGGGCTTTGGCTGCGCTAAACTGGTTCGGAACACACGCCTATACGGGATGTTCTCAGACCTTGTGGCGAGGAATCTACAGAACCTGTTCGTATCCCGGTAGATATATTATTTTGCAAATTTTATTCCTCGGAACAAGGTCGATTTTAATCAGACTGCAAGAACTGTATAAATCATTGTCAATCAGATTCATTTTCAACATTTTTTTTGGTGTACATGCCTCTTTACAAGAATTCGTATTGGAAATCAAGTAGTTTAACATCTTTGAGATCATGTCTATAAATATTAAAGACATTGTGCCAGTTGAATTCCGTGTCGTTGAAGAGCATTTCCCATTTAGTTAACATTTTAAGTTTTTCATTTTTTTAAATTAACTGATCATAAAATAACCTTGATCCTTTCATGAATTTTAAAATATTTCTTTGGTAAATGTTTATATATAAATAATATGGAGGGATGACTCTGGTCCATTTGATGATATTTTTTAAGGAATAAGGTAAGACATGAAGTAGATAATTATAATCTAATAACGTCCCTCTTATTTTGTAATTTGACTGTAATTCATCAAAAGTTATAATCCATGTTCATCACATAAATCCTTTATAGTCAATAAACCCTTATCAACCCAGTGTATAATAATAAAGCATGGATGTTTATAGTTATGGTTGAGCAACAAAGGTTCGGCAAGAATGTGATCAATATTGTCTGAGTTCACATTACAGTTTTTACAATAGTTAGTCCATGCTTTAAAACATCTTTCCAGTAAGTGTTGTCAATGTTGAAAAGTTTGAATACATTTGCTCCATATTTGAAGATTACACTAAAAGGTATGTTACAAGGATTATTATATATCTGATAAGTTTTACAGTAAAATCTTAAAGTGGATAATTTCAGCGCTTCAATGAATGTTGGCTGTAGACAAGGTGATCCTATTTCACCATATTTATTCCTCTTTTTAGCTGAACTCTTGGGTTGTATGATAAGAAATAATGACAAAATAAAAGGTATTGTTATTGATGATAAAGAATACAAATTAGGTCAATATGCAGACGATACTGAATCATTTCTTGATGGAACAGAGGATAGCCTTTATGAAGCTATTGAAACACTCAATACCTTTTTTTATAATATGTCAGGTTTGAAAATAAATATAGACATGACCAAGGCAATTTGGATAGGCTCAATGGCAGGCAGGGCGGAAAAAAGCTAAGTGAAAGTTTAAAAATTGAATGGCATAATGGAGACTTTGAAGTACTGGGAATCAAATTTACCCAAAACCTTGCTGATCTATGGGTGATTAATAAAAGGAAGAGACTAGAAGAAGTAAAAAGACTATAATCAGTATGGAGAAAAGACATTTAACATTAATAGGAAAACTTACTGTCATAAAATTAACACTTTCAAAATTGGTACATATTTTCAGCTCATTGCCAAATCCCCCGGATGACTTTATCAAGTCTCTTAAAGAGATATTTTTCAAATTTATATGGAATGACAAAAATGACAAAATAAAAAGATCAACAATGAAAAGATTAAAGGCAGAAGGGGGCTGGGTATGGTTAATTTAAAAACGCTGTGAATGTTACTACTATACAACTCCCTCCCCAGCAGTTGGGTAACCTTTAACTTGCATGTGTATACTCACTCGACCTACACTCGGGAGAATATATTGCGAAAAACGAAAATTAGTAACCGATTAAGGTGAAACAAAACCTGTATAATGACACTGCTCTATTAAACGTCTCTCGACGCTGTGACGAAGTGTTTCACGCCGCTCTACAGAATGCTACACTTAAATAAAGAGTGTCAATAAGTTATCCTACATTTACAGTAAATGGAATGAGGGGATTATTTAGACATGACTTAAACGGATCTTCTATTTTGGTGTTTCGCTGCGTCAACTATATCAACAGAGGACCTGAAAGCAATTGTTGAAGGAGATGCTGCACTATAGGTAATAGGCACTCCATCGCACCGCCTCACCCCTGTACACGCACTCCATCGCACCGCCTCACGCCTGTACACGCGCTCCATCGCACCGCCTCACCCCTGTACACGCACTCCATCGCACCGCCTCACCCCTGTACACGCACTCCACCGCACCGCCTCACCCCTGTACACGCACTCCATCGCACCGCCTCACGCCTGTACACGCACTCCATCGCACCGCCTCACCCCTGTACACGCGCTCCATCGCACCGCCTCACCCCTGTACACGCGCTCCATCGCACCGCCTCACCCCTGTACACGCACTCCATCGCACCGCCTCACCCCTGTACACGCACTCCATCGCACCGCCTCACCCCTGTACACGCGCTCCATCGCACCGCCTCACCCCTGTACACGCACTCCACCGCACCGCCTCACCCCTGTACACGCACTCCATCGCACCGCCTCACCCCTGTACACGCACTCCATCGCACCGCCTCACCCCTGTACACGCGCTCCATCGCACCGCCTCACCCCTGTACACGCACTCCATCGCACCGCCTCACCCCTGTACACGCACTCCATCGCACCGCCTCACGCCTGTACACGCGCTCCATCGCACCGCCTCACCCCTGTACACGCGCTCCATCGCACCGCCTCACGCCTGTACACGCGCTCCATCGCACCGCCTCTCCCCTGTACACGCGCTCCATCGCACCGCCTCACCCCTGTACACGCGCTCCATCGCACCGCCTCTCCCCTGTACACGCGCTCCATCGCACCGCCTCACGCCTGAACACGCGCTCCATCGCACCGCCTCACCCCTGTACACGCGCTCCATCGCACCGCCTCACCCCTGTACACGCGCTCCATCGCACCGCCTCACCCCTGTACACGCGCTCCATCGCACCGCCTCACCCCTGTACACGCGCTCCATCGCACCGCCTCACCCCTGTACACGCACTCCACCGCACCGCCTCACCCCTGTACACGCGCTCCACCGCACCGCCTCACCCCTGTACACGCACTCCATCGCACCGCCTCACCCCTGTACACGCACTCCAACGCACCGCCTCACCCCTGTACACGCACTCCACCGCACCGCCTCACCCCTGTACACGCACTCCATCGCACCGCCTCACCCCTGTACACGCACTCCATCGCACCGCCTCACCCCTGTACACGCACTCCATCGCACCGCCTCACCCCTGTACACGCACTCCATCGCACCGCCTCACCCCTGTACACGCACTCCACCGCACCGCCTCACCCCTGTACACGCACTCCATCGCACCGCCTCACCCCTGTACACGCACTCCACCGCACCGCCTCACCCCTGTACACGCACTCCATCGCACCGCCTCACCCCTGTACACGCGCTCCATCGCACCGCCTCACCCCTGTACACGCACTCCACCGCACCGCCTCACCCCTGTACACGCACTCCATCGCACCGCCTCACCCCTGTACACGCACTCCATCGCACCGCCTCACCCCTGTACACGCGCTCCATCGCACCGCCTCACCCCTGTACACGCACTCCATCGCACCGCCTCACCCCTGTACACGCGCTCCATCGCACCGCCTCACCCCTGTACACGCACTCCATCGCACCGCCTCACCCCTGTACACGCACTCCATCGCACCGCCTCACCCCTGTACACGCACTCCATCGCACCGCCTCACCCCTGTACACGCGCTCCATCGCACCGCCTCACCCCTGTACACGCGCTCCACCGCACCGCCTCACCCCTGTACACGCACTCCATCGCACCGCCTCACCCCTGTACACGCACTCCATCGCACCGCCTCACCCCTGTACACGCGCTCCATCGCACCGCCTCACCCCTGTACACGCGCTCCATCGCACCGCCTCACCCCTGTACACGCGCTCCATCGCACCGCCTCACCCCTGTACACGCACTCCATCGCACCGCCTCACCCCTGTACACGCGCTCCATCGCACCGCCTCACCCCTGTACACGCGCTCCATCGCACCGCCTCACCCCTGTACACGCACTCCATCGCACCGCCTCTCCCCTGTACACGCACTCCATCGCACCGCCTCACCCCTGTACACGCGCTCCATCGCACCGCCTCACCCCTGTACACGCACTCCATCGCACCGCCTCACCCCTGTACACGCGCTCCATCGCACCGCCTCACCCCTGTACACGCACTCTACCGCACCGCCTCACCCCTGTACACGCACTCCACCGCACCGCCTCACCCCTGTACACGCACTCCACCGCACCGCCTCACCCCTGTACACGCACTCCACCGCACCGCCTCACCCCTGTACACGCACTCCACCGCACCGCCTCACCCCTGTACACGCACTCCACCGCACCGCCTCACCCCTGTACACGCACTCCACCGCACCGCCTCACCCCTGTACACGCACTCCATCGCACCGCCTCACCCCTGTACACGCACTCCATCGCACCGCCTCACCCCTGTACACGCACTCCATCGCACCGCCTCACCCCTGTACACGCCCTCCATCGCACCGCCTCACCCCTGTACACGCGCTCCATCGCACCGCCTCACCCCTGTACACGCGCTCCATCGCACCGCCTCACCCCTGTACACGCACTCCATCGCACCGCCTCACCCCTGTACACGCGCTCCATCGCACCGCCTCACCCCTGTACACGCGCTCCATCGCACCGCCTCACCCCTGTACACGCACTCCATCGCACCGCCTCTCCCCTGTACACGCACTCCATCGCACCGCCTCACCCCTGTACACGCGCTCCATCGCACCGCCTCACCCCTGTACACGCACTCCATCGCACCGCCTCACCCCTGTACACGCGCTCCATCGCACCGCCTCACCCCTGTACACGCACTCCACCGCACCGCCTCACCCCTGTACACGCGCTCCATCGCACCGCCTTACCCCTGTACACGCGCTCCATCGCACCGCCTCACCCCTGTACACGCGCTCCATCGCACCGCCTCACCCCTGTATACGCACTCCATCGCACCGCCTCACCCCTGTACACGCGCTCCATCGCACCGCCTCACCCCTGTACACGCGCTCCATCGCACCGCCTCACCCCTGTACACGCACTCCATCGCACCGCCTCTCCCCTGTACACGCACTCCATCGCACCGCCTCACCCCTGTACACGCGCTCCATCGCACCGCCTCACCCCTGTACACGCACTCCATCGCACCGCCTCACCCCTGTACACGCGCTCCATCGCACCGCCTCACCCCTGTACACGCACTCTACCGCACCGCCTCACCCCTGTACACGCACTCCACCGCACCGCCTCACCCCTGTACACGCACTCCACCGCACCGCCTCACCCCTGTACACGCGCTCCATCGCACCGCCTCACCCCTGTACACGCACTCTACCGCACCGCCTCACCCCTGTACACGCACTCCACCGCACCGCCTCACCCCTGTACACGCACTCCATCGCACCGCCTCACCCCTGTACACGCACTCCACCGCACCGCCTCACCCCTGTACACGCACTCCATCGCACCGCCTCACCCCGCGTATGTATACGTAGGTCCGCGGTCTCTCCAGGTAGAGACATACAGAGATGTTTGATTTAAGATCTGCAGATCTAACTAGTTAGTCCCTCCCCACACAGCATCTCCTTATTCTGTTGTCCGTTGTAGGCAACTTAGTATCACAGTATATACTTTATGTATAGGCACGAGGTTGTGCAACTGAAGGTTAATAACAAAAATTTTAATATAAATCTAATTGAATTGAACACGTATTTTAAAAATTCTTCAAAACATTATCTCTCTGTTTTTATCAGTTTGTGTTATATTTGTGTGGTCTATCGAAAAGGTGATAAAGGTAAACATGATTAAAGAAGGAAAATATGGAACTGAAAATTATATGACAATCGTTGGTACAGGAAAGTTTTTGCCCTTGCGGAAATACCAATATTCGACAAAAGATTAAAAATAATCTTTGGTAAAATGTTATTTTCAGGTATGGTAAAACAACAACTAATGAACAAATTTGCCATGACCTCCACACATATCTAGCAATTGTGTTTGGTTTAACACGCTCAGAGAGAGTGTCCGCTCACTGGAACCTGTCTGCTATGTTTCTGACTGTTAAAAACTCTTCCAAAGTATTCCCTAACATGTTGAATTGAGAAACTGTTCATAAACTTTATGACGAGAAGAGGAGTGAATATTCAAACGACTAATATCTTCGAAAGTCATTAAGTTAATTAACCAATTTTATGCGCTACATTATGAAGCTACACAGAACTAATGATTACCAATATCAACAGACTTTATGTCAGAATGTTTTCATATTATAAACAACAATTGCGTTGACAATAAGACAATATATTTTCAATATACAAGTCTGCATCGAATTATGCCAAGACAAATTTTCTTCACAAAATAGGAATATCTGACAGAAGTAACTTCTTCTTTGTGTTGACGAGCCGTGCATCTTTCTGTGAGTGCAGAGGACTCAGACAGTTTCCAACATGGCATGAAGACAAAACAAAGATGGAATTATCTATCTTAAAATCAATATTCGTTCTTGAAGATCCCGAGGAAAGCATTGTGTTGAACCATTTGTATTTCATTCTCAAAATGTATATAATTATTGGTGTAAAACAGAGAAACAAATTAACCCTTCACAGAATTGATGGAACACTTCAAGCTAGTGTATAGAATTGTCCCACTCGCACTACACCGCACAACAAATGGCCAACATTTATGCAAACATACACACAGCCACAGATGTTTTAAGTAAGTACATAGTTTAGTTTATTTTGCATGAATTTTTTATGGGTCAGTAGACGATCAGTCCATTTTAGATTTTGTAAAATTTGATTGTTTTTAAAGACAGATCAGGGCAATGTTTAAGAGAGGTTTAAAATTCTGGATCCGCCACAGCAAAATGCAACTTGTGCTTTCATATGGTAAAGTTAAAGGTAAAGGTAGTATCTGTTGGTGTTTTAGTGTTGCAGTGGTGATTCACATTCTCATGACACATTTCTTTTCAGAGAGCCACTTTCTGAAATAAAAAACAACAACATTTGTTTTGTTTATAACCAAGAGTAAGATTATAGGACAAGTGTTGGCATCGTAGTTATTTGTAACGATCCAGATCCGTCACTATTCCTCTGAAGTGGTATCCTTCTGGACGGGACGTGTTGGAGGCTCTAGTCTGGCAGATTCACACACAGGTGCGAGTAGTGAGCACAAATCGTCCGATAATCTCATCAACAAAGTGCCCGGCGTCTTCACATTGGCTCCTGACCATCATAGCCTCCAGTGGACAGTCCGGGCTCGCCTCTCTCCAGAATCAGCTGGGCCGGTGTTAACCATTTAATGACTGAGTTAGGAGATGCCAATATCAACTTCTAGATGCTGAGTCCGGACAAACTTCCCCCACAAGTCATCAGGCGCACCAGTCTCCACCACAGTTTCATTGGAGCCTTGCAGCATCTCGTTAGGTCTATGAAGCACTATGAAGTTCTGGTGAAGCGCTCTGATACGCTAGCACAGAAAATGTAACGAAATGCAGCAAAGGTGTGAGTTATGACTAAAGGGGGGGGGGGGGGGGGGGGGGGGAAATGAAAAAAGAGGATGAAATATGGACATACGGTGACAGAAGGAAAATATCGGTTGCCTTGTCCTGATGGTGCCATTGCGAAAATTGGATTTCGTTTTCGTGTCATTTTTTAAAATTTATTCTAAAAGAATTTCTTCTCATTCATGATAGCAAGTCTAAGCTTACTAATGATGTGTTGTACTGTTGAAATTAACAAAGTTCTGCAAGCTTACAACCATGTATAGACGTGTTCACCTTTTAACACGTGTATCAAGTTCAGGTGAAGATATGCATCTTCTTTTCAGTTAACACCAATGTGCTTACATTCAAAAAGCAAACTATGCAGTTTAAGTTTCTGGGATATAAATTTGTTGACGCATCGTTACTGTAGGACGTCATTTAACAAGCCAAAAAGCCCTTTTTGCCTCTCCTTGTTAAGAAGATTCGAAAACTACAATTTCAACAACTGCATATTTGAACATGAACAGATAATGTTTTGAAAAAATAAATTTAGTTTAGTTCTCTGATATTCGACTGTTTGGTCAGTTTTATATTTATCAAAGGAACATTTTTGGGAAGGTCGCATGTTTTTGCTATAAAAAATATCTGAAAATACGAGGAATGTGTGTAATGATATTCATGTTCTTGTTGTTGTAGTATTTGGGCTGGACTATCCATGCAAACAGTATCAGTGCCAATCATCACAGTGGATACTATATTAGTTTCAAATCAATAATTGGTTTATTCTCTTTAATGTTTGACAATGACATTGTCTTTGCGGGTTTGGTTTCACATACTTCATCATGTTTAATTTGCAGGAAGAGGAGTGTGTAATTGGTTTCAATGGATTAAGTTACAATTTCAATTTCACACCCATATTTACGCTCTAAAACTACATCTAAACGTCTCTGATACAGATTGTTATATGAAAGACATGACATTGATAAGTTTAATGTTAATAGTCTATCAGATTTTATGAACTATCACTATCAGCTTGAAAATGTGTCTGAATGTTGCAATATTTTCTATTGAACTACGGTTTAGCAAGAAGGGGGTAAACCACAATCGTTCAAAAGGGGAAACCGGTTTCCTTCAAATAGATCTCAAACGATATCGGTTATTGAGTTGCCATGAAGTGTTACACAATCTATTCAAAGTTTTTCAATACACATCCTGAAAAAAATGCAAAGAATTGGGTGTTAATACATGCATTCCCATGTGTCCATATTGTCCAAAAAGTTAGAAAATGGGTTTCATGAACTATTGAAATATACATTATATACTGATTACGAATTAAATACTCACCATGTTTTTATTACACCAACCCAAATACATATAAATCCATAACTCTCTTGAATTCAAAATCAGCAACCATCTCATTACATTAAGCGGTGTAATGTTCAAATAGCTTCACGTACAGTTAAAATGTAAGCAATGTCAAGGCGCTCCGGATTGTAATTTACTATGAATGTCAATGTACTGTTGGCCTCAAAGGCATTCATACAAATAAAATCGTATGTATGTTAATATTTGTGTTTACTAGGCGAAAGGAAACCCCCTCAATGTATAATAAGAAAAGTCACATATTACGACAACAATACGAAAATGTGAATGTATTTCCATATTGATATTATTATGTATTAAGTTTTCAGGTTAATCTATAAGAAAAAATGCTGAAAGGGAATGAATTTGTTTCGAGGTGTTTTCACAAGTTGTGAAAAGCCTGGGTCCATAAAATATATGAAATATGATTATAGTTGGATATTTACACGTGAATCTAGTCCATTCGAATTCACAGATACGTTTTCTACACAGTGATATGTCAAGCGGCATCATTGAATGGGATATTACAAAATGACCAACCAAATTATCATTTGAAACCTTGCCGTCTTCATTCTTCAAACATTCTGTAAATTTTATAAAAACATAGAGCCATTGGCTCTGCAGCTCATCAACATTTAAATACTAATAACATATGGGTGATTAGTTATGAGACATGATAACATTTACTAAGAGATTGTTTTACAAAATAAATACAACAAACAATTATTGTTAGACCCTCAATTCTTAGTTTTCTAGTCTCAACTTCTTTCTTCCCAACCATTTCTCAAAGCACATGTTAGAACTCACATAAAAAAGATCTACATTATCTACGAAATCTACAATTATTAAAAATCCATGTTGGCCAGAACATAACATTTCAGCTACAAATTAGAGTCATCATTGGCCAAAGAGTCTGTAAACAACATTTCAACTATCTAGACCTTTTGGTACTGGAGAAGAAGATGAAAATAGGTTTTCTAGGTCGTGACCGCTGTGACCCTATTTTAGGTCACGGGGTCACCAAATCTACAATGTAGAATCCTCATTAGCCAAGCAGTATGTACATAAAATTTCAACTTTCTATAGCTTG
Source organism: Gibbula magus (assembly GCA_936450465.1). Classification (NCBI taxonomy): domain Eukaryota; kingdom Metazoa; phylum Mollusca; class Gastropoda; order Trochida; family Trochidae; genus Gibbula; species Gibbula magus. The sequence continues at coordinate 79,358,697 of OW388296.1, forward strand.
TTGAACTGGAGAAAAAGTTTAAAATAGGTTTTCAGCTTTCTAGACTATTTAGTACTGGAGAAAAAGATGAAAACATTTGTTTTTCAAGGTTGTGACCCCTGTGACCCTATATGGTGTCAAGGGTTCACCAATTCTACAATTTAGAATCCGCATTGGTCAAGGAGTCTGTAAACAACATTTCAGCTTTCTAGACCTTTTGGTACTGGAGAAGGAGATGAAAATAGGTTTTGAAGGTCGTGACCCCTGTGACCCTTTTATCAAGGAGTATGCACAGCAAATTTCAGCTCCCTAGAGCCAGCGGTTCTAAAGAAGACGAAAAAGCGAAAAGTCTACAGACGGGCGGACGGATGTACGGACGGACGCCGGACAACATGCCCTGCCATAAGCCCATTGGGCCTTTTGAGACCAGATGAGGTAAAACTGAATATTTTATTGTTTTGTTTATATCATATTTATGTGTAGATGTTCCTATCGATTTCAATCACATTTAGTACATTTAACGAAATAACTAAAGTAAAATGAAAGAAATACGTTTCTAAGAAAAATTCCGAAAATATATTCGTTTATGGCTAAGAGATTTAAACTCATGTTGCCTTGATTTTGTGTCATTTCCTTGTTACAATGTACGATGTTTTGTCTCCTCTTTATGAGGCTCAGTTACCATGGTTACAGGCTACAGTCCCAACATATACAGATGAATGTGCTCCGGTCACAGATCTGTAGTGATTTTATGTGTGTTTCATTATATATATATATATATATATATATATAGACAGACATTACTAACATCATTTATGAATACCATATCATATCAGGCCACATCATACAATATCGTATCATAGCATACCATATCGTCTCATATCATACCATATCGTCTTATATCATACCATATCGTATCATAACATACCTTATATCATACCATATCGTATCATAGCATTCCGTATCGTATCATATCATACCGTATCGTCTTATGTCATACCGTATCGTCTTATATCATACTTGCATATCGTCTTATATCATACCATATCGTATCATAGCATACCATATCGTCTTATATCATACCATATCGTATCATAGCATACCGTATCGCCGTATATCATACCGTATCGTCTTATATCATACCGTATCGTCTTATATCATACCATATTGTATCATAGCATACCGTATCGTCTTATATCATACCATATCGTATCATAGCATACCATATTGTATCATAGCATACCGTATCGTCTTATGTCATACCGTATCGTCTTATATCATACTTGCATATCGTCTAATATCATACCATATCGTATCATAGCATACCATATCGTCTTATATCATACCATATCGTATCATAGCATACCGTATCGTCTTATGTCATACCGTATCGTCTTATATCATACCATATTGTATCATAGCATACCGTATCGTCTTATATCATACCATATCGTATCATAGCATACCGTATCGTCGTATATCATACCGTATCGTCTTATGTCATACCGTATCGTCTTATATCATACTTGCATATCGTCTAATATCATACCATATCGTATCATAGCATACCATATCGTCTTATATCATACCATATCGTATCATAGCATACCGTATCGTCTTATGTCATACCATATCGTCTTATATTATACCATATTGTATCATAGCATACCGTATCGTCTTATATCATACCATATCGCATCATAGCATACCGTATCGTCGTATATCATACCGTATCGTCTTATGTCATACCGTATCGTCTTATATCATACTTGCATATCGTCTTATATCATACCATATCGTATCATAGCATACCATATCGTCTAATATCATACCATATCGTATCATAGCATACCGTATCGTCTTATGTCATACCGTATCGTCTTATATCATACTTGCATATCGTCTTATATCATACCATATCGTATCATAGCACACCATATCGTCTAATATCATACCATATCGTATCATAGCATACCGTATCGTCTTATGTTATACCGTATCGTCTTATATCATACTTGCATATCGTCTTATATCATACCATATCGTATCATAGCATACCATATCGTCTTATATCATACCATATCGTATCATAGCATACCGTATCGTCTTATATCATACTGTATCGTCTTATATCATACCATATCGTATCATAGCATACCTTATATCATACAATATCGTATCATAGCATACCGTATCGTATCATATCATACCGTATCGTCTTATGTAAAACCGTATCGTCTTATATCATACTTGCATATCGTCTTATATCATACCATATCGTATGATAGCATACCATATCGTCTTATATCATACCATATCGTATCATAGCATACCGTATCGTCGTATATCATACCGTATCGTCTTATATCATACCGTATCGTCTTATATCATACCATATCGTATCATAGCATACCATATCGTATCATAGCATACCGTATCGTCTTATGTCATACCGTATCGTCTTATATCATACTTGCATATCGTCTTATTTCATATCATATCGTATCATAGCATACCATATCGTCTTATATCATACCATATCGTATCATAGCATACCGTATCGTCTTATGTCATACCGTATCGTCTTATATCATACTTGCATATCGTCTTATATCATACCATATCGTATGATAGCATACCATATCGTCTTATATCATACCATATCGTATCATAGCATACCGTATCGTCTTATATCATACCGTATCGTCTTATATCATACCATATTGTATCATAGCATACCGTATCGTCTTATATCATACCATATCGTATCATAGCATACCATATCGTATCATAGCATATCGTATCGTCTTATGTCTAACGTATCGTCTTATATCATACTTGCATATCGTCTTATATCATACCATATCGTATCATAGCATACCATATCGTCTTATATCATACCATATCGTATCATAGCATACCGTATCGTTTACATCATACCGTATCGTCTTATATCATACCGTATCGTCTTATATCATACCATATCGTATCATAGCATACCGTATCGTCTTATATCATACTATATCGTATCATAGCATGCATACCGTATCGTCTTATATCATACCATATCGTATCATAGCATATCGTATCATAGAATACCGTATCGTCTTGTAACATCGCCAACTATATTAAACCTACCATATCATTATATTATCATATCACATCACAAGGTATCATATCATAATATATCATACATTCTTCCACATACAATTCTTCCCAATACAAAATAGTTATCATACCACATCATATAATACCTTGTCAAGTTATACATACCACTGAACAAATCAAAAAGGTTAATTCAGATAATGTTGATAAACACTACAATACAATGTATCAGAGGGGCCATGCCACCATGTACCATACAACATCGAATCGTTATTCAGTCCATGCCATACCTTTCATCTAACATTTATGGATTGTTGACATGTGTGTACCCCTGTCGAAGTATCACAGTCATAAAATGTATCAAATCGCATAGCATAAAATCCATACTCTATCACATCATTTATTTTTATTCCAAAAGTGAATACAAGCGTTAAAATAGGACGGATGTTCATTGAAAAATGGTTGCAATCAGAGCCAATCCAATCATAATGGTTGAAATAAGTGTAAGAAAATAGCTTTGTAATTATTATGGTATGGTACCATAAAACGTTCATGTTGATAAACCATAACATACCATGCAATAACATACCATGCAATAACATACCGTGTCACTCTATAACCACATCGTGCAATTAAATATTATTATCATACCAGTTTATTATCTTGCAAAATATCATTGTTACAATTTACCACATTCTTATCATTCTATTATAAATTTACAACATATGTACAATATAGTTATCAAAGAACACCATCTACTTAAATAGCATTGTCATACCATACCATACCAAACAATACCATACCATACCATACCAAACAATACCATACCAAACAATACCATACCAAACAATACCAAACAATACCATACCATACCATACCATACCATACCATACCATACCATACCATACCATACCATACCATACCATACCATACCAAACAATACCATACCATACCATACCATACCAAACAATACCATACCATACCATACCAAACAATACCATACCATACCATACCAAACAATACCATACCATACCATACCATACCATACCATACCATACCATACCATACCAAACAATACCATACCAAACAATACCATACCAAACAATACCAAACAATACCATACCATACCATACCATACCATACCATACCATACCATACCATACCATACCAAACAATACCATACCATACCATACCATACCAAACAATACCATACCATACCATACCAAACAATACCATACCATACCATACCAAACAATACCATACCATACCATACCAAACAATACCATACCATACCATACCATACCATACCATACCATACCATACCATACCATACCAAACAATACCATACCATACCATACCATACCATACCATACCATACCATACCATACCATACCATACCATACCAAACAATACCATACCATACCATACCATTCAATACCATACCATACCATACCATACCATACCATACCATACCATACCAAACAATACCATACCATACCATACCAAACAATACCATACCATACCATACCATACCATACCATACCATACCAAACAATACCATACCATACCATACCATACCATACCATACCATACCATACCATACCATACCAAACAATACCATACCATACCATACCATACCATACCATACCATACCATACCATACCATACCATACCATACCATACCAAACAATACCATACCATACCATACCATACCATACCATACCATACCATACCATACCAAACAATACCATACCATACCATACCAAACAATACCATACCATACCATACCATACCATACCATACCATACCATACCATATCATATCATACCATACCATACCATACCATACCGTACCGTACCGTACCGTACCGTGCCGTGCCGTGCCATACCATACCATACCATACCATACCATACCGTACCGTACCGTACCGTACCGTACCTTGACGTACCGTACCATACCGTACCGTACCGTACCTTGACGTACCGTACCATACCATACCGTACCGTACCTTGCCGTACCGTACCATACCATACCATACCATACCGTACCATACCGTACCGTACCGTACCGTACCGTACCGTACCTTGCCGTACCGTACCGTATCTTGCCGTACCGTACCGTACCGTACCGTACCTTGCCGTACCGTACCGTACCGTACCTTGTCGTACCTTGCCGTACCGTACCTTGCCGTACCTTGCCGTACCGTACCGTACCGTACCGTACCTTGCCGTACCGTACCGTACCGTACCATACCGTACCGTACCGTACCTTGACGTACCGTACCATACCATATCATACCATACCATACCATACCATACCGTACCGTACCGTACCGTACCGTACCGTACCGTATCGTACCGTACCGTACCGTACCGTACCATATCCTTCAAAAGTGTACGATACCGAACGATATCTCACATCATATCATAATATAGCGTGTTTATGTCCTAACTCATCACCACACCACACTATATTACGTTTATACAGCGAAAGCGAGTTAAATACAAATACCATCTCACGAGTTTCATAAATTGTTATTAAACGGAACCGAGTTTACTACTTTATTTATTACTCACTGATTTAAATGTCACTTAATTCCACGAACTCGTCCATAAATTGAACACAGTCCATTGCGACCGCAGCGCTAATAGTGTGACGTCATATCTATGCCATTATGACGCCACGTCAATCGGCAGCACGCGATGTTATTACATAATAGTGCATGTATTAAACAGCGATATCTTCAACGGGCGAGTAATAAATATTTATTCAGTGAATTGTTTTACGAGGCCGATGTACGTATTTCGGTAAACATGATACAGTTAGAGGTTCTGCATCAAACACATCAGTGAGCGCTGCTTCAGGCGATCATACAGTTAGAGGTTCTGCATCAAACACATCAGTGGGCGCTGCTCCAGGCGATCATACAGTTAGAGGTACTGCATCAAACACATCAGTGGGCGCTGCTTCAGGCGATCATACAGTTAGAGGTACTGCATCAAACACATCAGTGGGCGCTGCTTCAGGCGATCATACAGTTAGAGGTACTGCATCAAACACATCAGTGGGCGCTGCTTCAGGCGATCATACAGTTAGAGGTACTGCATCAAACTCATCAGTGGGCGCTGCTTCAGGCGATCATACAGTTAGAGGTTCTGCATCAAACACATCAGTGGGCGCTGCTTCAGGCGATCATACAGTTAGAGGTTCTGCATCAAACACATCAGTGGGCGCTGCTTCAGGCGATCATACAGTTAGAGGTTCTGCATCAAACACATCAGTGGGCGCTGCTTCAGGCGATCATACAGTTAGAGGTACTGCATCAAACACATCAGTGGGCGCTGCTTCAGGCGATCATACAGTTAGAGGTTCTGCATCAAACACATCAGTGGGCGCTGCTTCAGGCGATCATACAGTTAGAGGTTCTGCATCAAACACATCAGTGGGCGCTGCTTCAGGCGATCATACAGTTAGAGGTTCTGCATCAAACACATCAGTGGGCGCTGCTTCAGGCGATCATACAGTTAGAGGTTCTGCATCAAACTCATCAGTGGGCGCTGCTTCAGGCGATCATACAGTTAGAGGTACTGCATCAAACACATCAGTGGGCGCTGCTCCATGCGATCATACAGTTAGAGGTACTTCATCAAACACATCAGTGGGCGCTGCTCCAGGCGATCAGTTGAACATATTTTACTTTGACAACACAATGTCATCTATCGTCATGGCTATTGCATTCACTTGAACACATGAAATCATTCTTCTATCACCAGCCAGTGTGCAGTGAGACATGTCCTTAATTCAATGTATACGAACTTCTAAAGCCTCTAAGGGCACTGTATGTAAGTTAATACCAAGCTGTGTTCTGTCAGTTGTATGAGGTGTGATCACCTCCGGCAAAATATAACCTGTGATGTCATCTAATTAATCTGATTCCATTAGCACATCTAGGTGATTTGCAGTCGAAGTTAGCTGACAAGCAATCAGCGGCGCCTCACACCATAACCGTTTAGAAGAATGGGTCCTTCACCTGCATGTTAGATGCGCACGCATATTTCTTTTACTACCTAGTCAGTCGGATCAGAGACCATAAAATATATTATTTATTAATTATTTGATTTATTTATGGTCTCTGGTCGGATATGTAAGACGGTAGTTGATTGGATGAGAAGGCAACCGTGTTTAAATTTTTCACGTATAGGGGATTGCGCACAAGCCGAGAAATAGTGGACTATTGTTACAGAGGTTACTTGGGACGGTAGGAGTTAAGTAACATCTGATGGAGGATCAGTCTCCCCCTGCACACGTTACGTGATAGTAACCGAAGCGCTCGTAAAATGCTTTCTGTTGCACCACAGAACATACATGAACATTAACAAGATGTTATTAAAGGTATTTAAAGATATCGGTATTGTTGTTTTGTAGTATGTACAGAGACCCCGAGACGAAGTAGAACAGTAGTTGCTTCACACCCCGAGACGAACTAGAACAGTAGTTGCTTCACACCCCGAGACGAACTAGAACAGTAGTTGCTTCACACCCCGAGACGAACTAGAACAGTAGTTGCTTCACACCCCGAGACGAACTAGAACAGTAGTTGCTTCACACCCCGAGACGAAGTTGAACAGTAGTTGCTTCACACCCCGAGACGAACTAGAACAGTAGTTGCTTCACACCCCGAGACGAAGTTGAACAGTAGTTGCTTCACACCCCGAGACGAACTAGAACAGTAGTTGCTTCACACCCCGGGTAGCTTCTGAGGAAGAGGTCACTAGAAGTGCACACTAAGTGATTGGGCTAAACTAGAGACGTGTTTGAATGTTAGACTAACATATTATAGTCGCTGAAAAGAATTCCTTCTGAAATTGTATTATGTGATATTTGATATGCAGTAAAATGAGTTCTGAACAATACCTTTAGAGGTGAAGAAACTAGACTGGCCAACATTTTCAAGAGCTGAAAAAGCTCCATTTATGTTTTGCTCTAGGGTCTGGTTGACTATTTGAACATGTTACTGCAGTCTGATTATGTTGACATCTGGGCTGAACAAATCCTGTTGGTATAACTTTACATATCAGAATTCTAAATTTGTTTATGTTAAGTGCTTATGAATGAACCATTTGAAAATGTGTTTATTTCATTAACATGCTCAATTTGAGTAAAGAAGGTGAACAACAAATACAAGTTTTATAATTAATTGTAACATTTATACAAGTGAGAGGGTAATAAAGACATTGATTGATTGGTTGATTACATACCGTCCTCCAACGGGGAGCTGTCTTACACGTTATCATCGTGTGCAGGTACCCGGCCGTCCTCCATGTGTTCAGGTTAAAAGTATATATATATGGGTGTCGACTCGGCGATGTGGATATCTGTAGATTTAAAGTTATATAAACTCATCGACAAAAGAAACTTATCACCTCAGTTGATTTTGTCATCAATTGTCATCAATTGCAAATATCTCAAATTTTCGAAAAGATAATCTAAAACTGAAAAGTAGTCAGCAGTCAAAGAATACTTCTACATGTCTTTTTAATTTAAAAAAAAATATGAAATTTTAAATTTTTAACTTCTTCAAAAATTATTTTTGATGATACACAATTGTCCATTGACATAATTGCACACATTTACAACATTTTAAACATGGTAGGGATCATGTTGGTGGAAATTTCATTTCTTACCCCTGTCTTCATTAAACAAATTTTTTTAAACTAAAATATAACCACAGTCACCAATTAATCTATCCACACTACTGCAGATAAGTATTATTGTATCTTGTCACAGTCAAATGCATCTGATTTCTTTTAAATATTGCATTGATCAAAAGCAACTGAGGTGATAAGTTTATTTTGCCGATGAGTTTATATTAGTGATTGTAATGTAGGTCACAGTTTGGCAGTCATCGATTACATTTATAGCAGTTTGTTAACCAATTCGTGTCACGAGGCGTCAGAGAGGTGTTATCAACATCGTGTTATATGTGCTCGCTCGCAAAATACAAGTTTATAGAAAATAAATAGAAACAGGAAAGTGTCACATAAAGACTCTACGTTTCTCCAACTGAATTCACCCGATATTCCACCTATCTTAGTGATATGTACTCAATGTTGATCACTGGTGCGCCGACACTGCTTATACTCAGTATAATGCCTTGTCAGCGATTTCAGAGTTTGAGACAGAACGCTTCAAACAAGTATGACGTAAATTTAGACAATCGACTAGATTACCGATATGTTTACACAACTCTACTCCGAGTGGATAGAAAACACTTGGTATGTTATAAAGTATATCAGGGAGTCTAGCTCTTAGAATACGGTCTGTTTTTTTCCTTGTAGACACTAGTAAACTGTTTGCCATTCCGATAAGATATTGATTTATCTCTGTTTATCAAATCTAGAACGATCGATTGTGCACATATGGGACTATATATCATGTTTTATTTATAAGTGTAGTTAGAACGATTTTGACATTATCATATTTTATCAAATAGTTTATTTCAAAGATTAACCGTAAGTCGTCATCGTATTGTTATACTGTGTGTCGACTCTGTGTGTATTGTTATAATGTGTGTCGACTCTGTGTGTATTGTTATACTGTGTGTCGACTCTGTGTGTATTGTTATACTGTGTGTCGACATCTGTGTGTATTGTTATACTGTGTGTCGACTCTGTGTGTATTGCATATACTAAACATATCTGCATTGTCTAAAGTTTAGTAGATAAAATACGGTACATTGTATATGTTTATGTTAGAAAAGTTTTGTTCGATATAGACAAAATTACTGTCACAGTAGGCCTACAGTACATGTATACAAAAATATGTCAGCGACAATACTGGAAAGCCTAACAAAATAGCTGCATGCACTGTATCGTTGAGTAGCTTACTATTAGATCTATATCTATATATCTATATATATGTGTGTGTTTGTATGTACATAGCGTGTCGATACCTACATTGTATCTATCCCCGATGTTGACGACTGGCGGCGCGAGGATCAAACAGCAACGACACCGTGACGACACGATAAGGATAGACAATGCCGCTTGCCGCCCAGGGTGTGGATAAAGATATAGCACTATATTATTGTAACGTGCATCATAAAATATAAATTACGATACCATTAATATCTCTTCAAATCCTTAATATCACCAAATCGAATGAACCTAATAATCTGAAAATTTCCCATTCCTATTTGATTAAAGTGAGTAAATACGTGAATAATAATGTTGCTAATGTAATTGGTATCTCATTCACAGTTGTTGATTACGAAAGGTGGGGTAATCACAGGCTATGTAGTTGCGACATGTTTTATTATAGAGAGTTATCAGTACACACAGATATCTATATAAATGCGCCTGATCACGTGGCTTGAGTGATTACCCTGTACATAAACCTTGGCATGTCTTTAGCACCAGTAACTTACAGATATCTATCTATCTATAGATATATGTTGAAGGTATAGCTATATCACGAAAACATATACGACTTATGGGACGTTCCATTATAAAATTTAAAGCACAATCTGTATATTATTTATTGTAATATCTACTGTGTCATACATACTCAGGTATATATTTTAATGTTTGAGGAAATAAAGATGATCCATCTATATATTAAATGCATAGCTCGATCACGAAGAGATATACGACCTATGGGAGGGCTCAATTATTGAGATTGTAATAAACGTTTGTTTTGTAATTTGACATTTATTCTGTGTTTAATGTTTACTTATCCTTTCATTAATGTTTACTGTCAACTATATAAAACAAATTATACGTTTTTCATACATCCAGGAACAGAGAGTTCGAGTCATACCAACAAGGAATTAAAGTCTCTCACATAAAGCGTGTTAGAAACACTCCAGAATGTAAACATGCACTTTAAGATAATACTTTGAATTTAATAATTAATTTTGAAATGTTCAAGATCGTTGAAGTTACTTTCCAAACATTTTGACATTCAGAAAAAGAAATATTTTCCAGTATACAGTTTCAGGTTATCTTTTTATGACGTCTACTCAGTATCTTTGTAAAAAGAAAATTTAAATGTGTTTAAAAGTTAATTGAAGTGTAATAAGCCTTATAACAGTTGGCCCGTTATAAACAAAACCATCAACATTGTGTAACTATTCCTAAATATACAATCATGTTCGGGACAGGTGGACCGTGGTCGTAACAATGACCGAATTATGAGGCTCCTCACTGTGTCTTAGAGACTCCTAGCTGATATATTGACAGTGGCGTGCACAGGGACAAGCCGAGTTGTGGAGCTGTCGCGACTAGCTCCCATTGTGGGGGCAGCGATTCACTGAGCTGTGTGAACGTGCCAGAACGGAAGTGAACTGCGGGAAGGGAAGACGGACGATGGCCGCCAGTGATGTCGTGCTCTCATCCTCGGCGGATATCGACGGGAAGAGCCATGTGATCACCCTCACCCCCTCCCAGATCATCGTCGAGGGGTGCTGGCGAGCTGGGCGTGGCGAGTCGGACGTACCCGAATCCGTTTTTCGTGAGTACACTGAGTAGAACGAGACAGTCACTTTGTCAACAAACAGCTGATGTGTTGTTATGGTTCTCTGTTTTGAGCGAATATCATTCTTATCATTGTGAACAGAGAGATGATACTTTGTTGGGTTGTAGTATCGAGTTTGCATTGTGACATTCATGTGATTTGTTAGGGATGTTTATTCTGTCAAGTCAATCTCTCAGTCTCAACATTGGGGTCAACTGCGTGTTGTTTACATCTGATTGTGACGTAATACACAAAGAGATGAGAGGAAAGAGGAGAGAGTCAGGCTTCATGTTCCTCCACGTCTCGTCTCTCCTCAACTGTGAGCTGGCTGTGATGTCAGGATTAATGTCACAACTACACCCCCAATCTAGCCTCCCATCTGTAACAATAATACTTGCTTACTATCTGTGTTTGTATAACAGTAAATGAACATGTGGTGTTGGTCAATGTTTATCTCATGAGATGTTCAAGACAAATAATCTCTCCCTCAACCTTCTAACCTCCAACAGTTGATAACAGTGTGTATTCCCACCTTGCTGTACAGATGTGTACATGATAAGACTAGGTTCAAGTATATTTCCGGCTAGGTATGTAGACATGTACCTGAGTGTACGTAGCTGGTTAATAACTCTGGTAACAGCTTGTAAGACCAGGCAGTATTGAATAGGTTACATCTGCGTTATATATATATATACTCATACCTGCCTCATCTGTCTGATGTAATGGTTCACAGTGATGTATTATTATTTGTGAATGGTTTTTTGTGTCGCAATGTATTTCTATATCATGTCTACCTGATGTGTTTGTGAGCAAGCATTCTACTTTATATCAATATTATCATGTATTACATGACATGTAGTTTTCTCAATAGTTAGTAATAACCATTTTAACAGCTAATATTCAGTGTGAGGCATTGTCAACTTTTTTACCCTCAAGGATTTTAGTATGTTCATCACACAAATATACCCTCCTACGTTGTTATAAAGCTCATTATCCCATCTCCATTGATGTGTAGTTTCTCATTGCTATGATGGTAATACATTTAAACTTGCTCACTATTATTTACCTTTCATCGAGCTGAAGAGTGAAAATGACACAGTCATTACATTGTTTCATTCATAATGTTAAAAGATGTGTCTTTTTGTGTAACATTGATATTCACAGCTGATGATCGGTAGTGTAATTGAGGTAATCCTTTCGCTTAATCAGCTAATAATTGATGATCTGGATACAATATGATATGAATGAACTAATTAGGATGGTTATTGGCAATGATGTAACAGTAGATTGAAGTACTTCCTTGTTCTGTGTGCAGCTCACACCGTAGGTCAGTCTTCTCATCAGATGTTAATGCTTCAACACCATGCCTGTTCCATGAATTTCACCTTCTTTAGGAGCATTTGCTTCCTATTTCTTCATTTTGCTCCCTGCAATTTTGAGTAAGGACTAAAAGAGTATGAATGGTATTGAATATTTGCTAAAACAGTTTCCGGCTGTTATTCATTGATATAGGTAATTTTTGCAATGTGCGAGTACGCTCCTTGAAACTTTATTTTGCTCCTAAGAAAAAAGTGTTAGGAGCGAATCTGATCGTTAAATTTAATTTTTCTTGAAGGCTGCTTCTCCTCCAAAACCCATTATTACATAAAGCTATAAAGCTAAAATTTTCGGAATAACATTTTATAACATGTAGACTTAAAATGTTCATTTGGTCTAAATCTCCCCTCAAATATGGGCGAAGAAGGTGTTAAACTCAAACCTTAAATCTCACTCCAGGAACTTGTCATGTTTGGAAGCTCAAATTTGGAAAATATCATCTTGTAAGACTTGTAAGTTATATTGTCAAAACTAAGAATTTAAATGATATTATTTGATTCACCTATTTCCCCCTTGGTCAAGCCACAGGTGGTCTCTACAAAACTGTGGATTGCGTAGCTGTGCATAACCAGAGAGTTAGTCTAAGAGGCTGTAATTAGATACCAGAGGAACAGCTTCTGTAGAAGATTGGGTATTGGGTTACAGTAAGGGGAGCTTTGGGGGGGGGGGGAGTCATATATTTGTGTTTAGAATCAAAGGAGTTAGGAGTGCATTTAATGGAATAAACTTCCTATCCTCCTAAGTCTATTGATGTAAATGATAATTGGGGTAATGTTGAAAATTAGGGTAATGTTGGCAATTAGGGTAATGTTGGTAATTAGGGTAATGTTGATAATTAGGGTAATGTTGATAATAAGAAATGTTGGTAATAAGAAATGTTGGTAATTAGGGTAATGTTGATAATTTTGGTAATGTTGATAATTAGGCTAATTGATAATTAGGCTAATGTTGATAATTAGGGTAATGTTGATCCACTACACTACATACCACGTTGAGTGGCATTTTTGAAGTTGGAGTGATCTAGAATAAAAATGATATTTATGGATATGCATGTTATAATAAATAAAACTGTCTATCAATAAATATTGTCTAAGTTCTACTGCAGACAAGTTTTAACGCAGTATTGTATAATACTATTATTGTCTCATGTCAGTGATCTACTATCTCGGTGGTACTGGTTACAGTTGACTGGTCCTCATACCCTCTAACCCGGAGTGTAGACTGCTAGACTATGTCTAGATAAGTGCACTGTGTATTAGCTATGTTGAGAGAAAATGTACTGGTGCCATTAACAAATTAAATTTTTTACTTGGCTGAGGTGTTTTAGCTCCCAGGACGATAAGGACATGTGGGTCTATTGCATGGTCCATGGTCTCAACACTAAGTGTGGTTTAGTCCAACATTTAGACTCTGAATTTAGTTTTTTTAGCTCATCAGGCCTGAAAGGCCCGATGGGCTTATGGCATGGGATGGCGTCCGTCCGTCCATCCGTCCATCCTTAAACTTTTCACTTTTTCGACTTCTTCTCCAGAACCAATGACTCCAGAGAGCTGAAATTTTATGTCCAGACTCCTTGGCTGAAGGGGATACTAAATTGTAAATTTGGTGACCCTGTGACCCCAAATGTGGCTCACAGGGGTCATTACCTAAAAAGCTATTTTCATCTTCTTCTCCAGTCCCAATGAACGTAGAGAGCTGAAATTTTATGTACAGACTCCTTGACTGAAGGGGATTATAAATTGTAAATTTGGTGACCGTGAGACCCCAGATATGGGTCACAGAGGCAATGACCTAAAATGCTATTTTCATCTTCTCCAGTCCCAATGGCTCTAGCGAGCTGAAATTGTATGTAGAGACTCCTTGGCTGTAAGGGGTATGGGTCACAGGGATCATAACCTAAAAACCTATTTCAGTTTACAGCATCTTTCTGAGATTTTATGTGCACTTCAACCAGTTAGTAGGTAAGGGAGGTAATCCCAAAGAAATGACCTGAGGGAAAGGCATTTCATCTTATTTATGTGAGAGTTCTAACATGTGCTTTGAGAATATAATATGTCACATTTCACAAATGAGTAATTATTTGCATTTTGCAAGTGAATTGCTGATAAAGGTACACAAGTCTTAAAGTATTCTAAAGACTTAATACAGAATCTTTTATTAAATCTAATATAATGTTCTTTGAAATTTAAGAGTGAATAATGGAGTTTTTGAATATCTCATGATATTGTGTAATTAATTTGGAGAAATAATTAATTAATCAATGAATTAATTAATGAGAATTTCCAGTACAAGTCAATTTGGTATACCATATTTATATCATAGTTTATACTTTTTAACTGATTTAGTTTTCTATTAACTTTGCAGTTAATTTTAGTCAATAGGAACAAGAAATAAGATAAATGTCTACATTATGGACATGTTTAATGTGAATCTATTTGAAATGAGAACTATTGAATACCCTTTGAAGGAATAACTTGAAGAGGAATTAAAAATTTGTTATTTTACATGAGATATGTGAACTGAATATGACTAGTGATGACTGGTGATAACATAGGACTATAAAAGAAGTAGCTATATGAGATTGTGACACCACACCAATTTTCATCTTCTTCTCCACAGAAAAATAATTAATTGTAGGAAAAACAACATCAAACATATAAATTTTACTGGCTGTGAGTCCAGTGTCTGCATGTTATGTAATTGCATTGTGTTGACCTGGGGGTGACCACTCCCTGGCAGAAGGATGAAAACTGATAGTAACACAGAGGTTTCAGGTTACTTCAAACTACTGTCCAGCGCTGTGTTATAGACTGTGTGTGCTTTAGTCTTCAATTGAAGAATTTATTCATAGAATATCACCATTTTATCAAATATTGAAAAGGAGCCTATAAGAAATGGTGAAAAAGAATTTACTTTAAAAAATTTACCAATTTATTAAGTATTGAAATGGAGCTTATGAGAAATGGGATTTTCAAAAACTGAGTTTCCTATTCATTATGTAATAAATGTTGATATTTCCATAATGCAATTAAGAATTAAAACAATATTATATAATGCAAAGGTCTATGATATTTTTAACGAATGTGGATTATTGTGTAACCAATTTTGATAAAAAAAACAATTGATGACTTGGCAATGTCTTATAATTAGCAGGGGTCATGACCTAAAAAGTTTTTTTTCATTTTCTTCTACAGCCCCAGGCCATTATTGCAATAGTTGACAGTGGTGAATTGTATGCAAAGAATTGTATATTCATTATTATATAATGTGTGTACAATATTAAAAAATAGTATGATCTCTCCACCACATTATTATATGTTTGATACCAGCAATTTATTTCCAAGCTACAAAACAAACACTAGCACATATATTACACGAAAAACATCTTTGTCATTTATTATCTATGCATATATTGTCATACTAACATTTTATAACAAATAACATGTTTCTGTGCAACTTTGTGTTGCTCTTTCAACATATATATATAGCAGATTGGCAAAGTTATGGTAACAAAATATTTTTAAACTACTTTAAATTCGTTTCACTACCTAGATTCTTATTACTACATTCCATTATCTGACCATTGTTATAAAGCCCACTCCATAACATACCCCACTTATTATCTCCTGATGAGCTACAGAGGCCATGGCTCTATTTTTTATATCTGAAAAATAATATTGAAAAGGAGTTTTTGTTTTACAGAATCTGAAAATTCCATTTCTTAGTCTCCTTTTCAAAAATAAAATTGTGATAATTTCTGAATCTGAGTGTAAGACCAAGTGCTGTTTATGATATTCCTTTCACTTTAAATTAGAGCCATTAGGCAAAATTGTAAGCACTCAGAACAGCTCACATTAGATACAAACCTAGGATTTGTAGAAGATAAGTAACATTGACATTAAAACCGAAATATATGAAGGTTTACAATTGTTTAAGAAATTTTCCATTTGCTATAATAATGAGCTGTATGCAAGTATGAACACTAAATCCATTGTTATTCTGAGTAGACCTGGTGAAGTGATGATGCTAGCATTGTCACCCTCACAACCTTGTGATAGAAGCACTCCAGCACATTGTGATAGAAGCACTCCAGCACATTGTGATAGAGGCACTCCAGCACATTGTGATAGAAGCACTCCAGCACATTGTGATAGAAGCACTCCAGCACATTGTGATAGAAGCACTCCAGCACATTGTGATAGAGGCACTCCAGCACATTGTGATAGAGGCACTCCAGCACATTGTGATAGAAGCACTCCAGCACATTGTGATAGAAGCACTCAAGCACATTGTGATAGAAGCACTCAAGCACATTGTGATAGAGGCACTCCAGCACATTGTGATAGAAGCACTCCAGCACATTGTGATAGAAGCACTCCAGCACATTGTGATAGAAGCACTCAAGCACATTGTGATAGAAGCACTCAAGCACATTGTGATAGAAGCACTCAAGCACATTGTGATAGAAGCACTCCAGCACATTGTGATAGAAGCACTCAAGCACATTGTGATAGAAGCACTCAAGCACATTGTGATAGAAGCACTCAAGCACATTGTGATAGAAGCACTCAAGCACATTGTGATAGAAGCACTCAAGCACATTGTGATAGAAGCACTCCAGCACATTGTGATAGAAGCACTCCAGCACATTGTGATAGAGGCACTCCAGCACATTGTGATAGAGGCACTCCAGCACATTGTGATAGAAGCACTCCAGCACATTGTGATAGAAGCACTCAAGCACATTGTGATAGAAGCACTCAAGCACATTGTGATAGAGGCACTCCAGCACATTGTGATAGAAGCACTCCAGCACATTGTGATAGAAGCACTCCAGCACATTGTGATAGAAGCACTCAAGCACATTGTGATAGAAGCACTCAAGCACATTGTGATAGAAGCACTCAAGCACATTGTGATAGAAGCACTCCAGCACATTGTGATAGAAGCACTCAAGCACATTGTGATAGAAGCACTCAAGCACATTGTGATAGAAGCACTCAAGCACATTGTGATAGAAGCACTCAAGCACATTGTGATAGAAGCACTCAAGCACATTGTGATAGAAGCACTCCAGCACATTGTGATAGAAGCACTCCAGCACATTGTGATAGAGGCACTCCAGCACATTGTGATAGAGGCACTCCAGCACATTGTGATAGAAGCACTCCAGCACATTGTGATAGAAGCACTCAAGCACATTGTGATAGAAGCACTCCAGCACATTGTGATAGAAGCACTCAAGCACATTGTGATAGAAGCACTCAAGCACATTGTGATAGAAGCACTCAAGCACATTGTGATAGAAGCACTCAAGCACATTGTGATAGAAGCACTCCAGCACATTGTGATAGAAGCACTCAAGCACATTGTGATAGAAGCACTCAAGCACATTGTGATAGAAGCACTCCAGCACATTGTGATAGAAGCACTCCAGCACATTGTGATAGAAGCACTCAAGCACATTGTGATAGAAGCACTCAAGCACATTGTGATAGAAGCACTCCAGCACATTGTGATAGAAGCACTCAAGCACATTGTGATAGAAGCACTCAAGCACATTGTGATAGAAGCACTCAAGCACATTGTGATAGAAGCACTCAAGCACATTGTGATAGAAGCACTCAAGCACATTGTGATAGAAGCACTCCAGCACATTGTGATAGAAGCACTCCAGCACATTGTGATAGAGGCACTCCAGCACATTGTGATAGAGGCACTCCAGCACATTGTGATAGAAGCACTCAAGCACATTGTGATAGAAGCACTCAAGCACATTGTGATAGAAGCACTCCAGCACATTGTGATAGAAGCACTCAAGCACATTGTGATAGAAGCACTCAAGCACATTGTGATAGAAGCACTCAAGCACATTGTGATAGAAGCACTCAAGCACATTGTGATAGAAGCACTCAAGCACATTGTGATAGAAGCACTCCAGCACATTGTGATAGAAGCACTCCAGCACATTGTGATAGAAGCACTCCAGCACATTGTGATAGAAGCACTCCAGCACATTGTGATAGAAGCACTCCAGCACATTGTGATAGAAGCACTCCAGCACATTGTGATAGAGGCACTCCAGCACATTGTGATAGAAGCACTCCAGCACATTGTGATAGAAGCACTCCAGCACATTGTGATAGAAGCACTCCAGCACATTGTGATAGAAGCACTCAAGCACATTGTGATAGAAGCACTCCAGCACATTGTGATAGAAGCACTCCAGCACATTGTGATAGAAGCACTCAAGCACATTGTGATAGAAGCACTCAAGCACATTGTGATAGAAGCACTCAAGCACATTGTGATAGAAGCACTCAAGCACATTGTGATAGAAGCACTCCAGCACATTGTGATAGAAGCACTCCAGCACATTGTGATAGAAGCACTCCAGCACATTGTGATAGAAGCACTCCAGCACATTGTGATAGAAGCACTCCAGCACATTGTGATAGAGGCACTCCAGCACATTGTGATAGAAGCACTCCAGCACATTGTGATAGAAGCACTCCAGCACATTGTGATAGAAGCACTCCAGCACATTGTGATAGAGGCACTCCAGCACATTGTGATAGAAGCACTCCAGCACATTGTGATAGAAGCACTCCAGCACATTGTGATAGAAGCACTCCAGCACATTGTGATAGAAGCACTACAGCACATTGTGATAGAAGCACTCCAGCACATTGTGATAGAAGCACTCCAGCACATTGTGATAGAGGCACTCCAGCACATTGTGATAGAAGCACTCCAGCACATTGTGATAGAAGCACTCCAGCACATTGTGATAGAAGCACTCCAGCACATTGTGATAGAAGCACTCCAGCACATTGTGATAGAAGCACTCCAGCACATTGTGATAGAAGCACTCCAGCACATTGTGATAGAGGCACTCCAGCACATTGTGATAGAAGCACTCCAGCACATTGTGATAGAAGCACTCCAGCACATTGTGATAGAAATAATGATCAGTTGATTGCTACTAAAATTAATTCATGCAATATATATCATCAATCAATTTTGTTGCTGTATTTTAAGCCTGAAGGAATCTAAGAGTATATGACATAGTTGCCTGCCCGCCTTCCAATTATTGGTTAGTCTCAGACAGATGTAACGGTGATCTCACCTGGTTTGTGGAATGTTTTATAATTCACACATTTGAGGCTGTTACAGTTTGAGGAGGTCTCCTTGGTATGTCGAACTACACATCCAGTACCAGTACAGACTAACACGTTGTACCCGGGACCAACTCCGGACCAACTCGTAGGAGAATCTCTTGTGTAGGCATACTTATTCACTTGATGTGTTAGAATTAATTCAGTTTCTCCGGAACATATTGTCAGCAATGTATTGCAATCTATTTTTATTAAGTGCACTTTGGTCATTTCCTCGATTTAATTGTTTGAAATCAACGTAGAATGGTTGAATCAAGTGTAGGAAATCAACGTAGAATGGTTGAATCAAGTGTAGGAAATCAACGTAGAATGGTTGAATCAAGTGGTGGAAATCAACGTAGAATGGTTGAATCAAGTGTAGGAAATCAACGTAGATGGTTGAATCAAGTGTAGGAAATCAACGTAGAATGGTTGAATCAAGTGTAGGAAATCAACGTAGAATGGTTGAATCAAGTGTAGGAAATCAACATAGAATGGTTGAATCAAGTGTAGGAAATCAATGTAGAATGGTTGATTCTCTCTCTTGGAATCATATCAAGTTAACGCTAATGTTCACAATTCTACACTAGAAAACATTAAAGCTGTTAATGTTGCAATTTCTTCCTCTTTTTATACTTTCATAACGCTAATAATTTTCTTGATGAGTATCACAGTCCAATTATGTTTTGCTACTTCATTATTTCTTTATTTCCAAAATCATTTCTCAAGCTATTTGCGATCCTATTGGCTTCAGTAAATTTTCCACTTCAGCACCTCCATTATTAACATCAGTGAATATGATTAACAAAGTAAATCTAGAAGTGTGAATTGTACCAGGATATATCACCATGGTTACTGAGCAGTTACCTACACTACAGGTGTATTGATTAAATTAGCTGATTGATTACACACAGGAGATGACCAGTGGCCAGGGGGGTGGTCAAGTAGGAACAAGTGCGATTTGCTGCCTGACTAGTGTCAGTACAAGCGGGCTGTTATCAGACGGTTTGGCGTGGAAACCTGTGAACGATATGAATTTGTATCCCTGTAAGGGCACTATTTTCAAATTTTATTCCTCGGAAAACAGTCGATTTTAATGAGACTGAGCTTATAGATATACCGGTATGTCAGACAGAGGACCTTGAGGAGAGAAGGTAGCCGTGATCTGAACTTTGTGACCAGGAAGGGTCTATGTCAGGTGTCCATTGGTCGGTCACGGATCATTAAACGCTGAGTTTTCCAGTTGGTATTCTTAAAATCTGTGAGTGGATGAGAGATTGAATGAAATGTTTTGAAAAGTCTTGTTGAAAATGAATTGAATTAACTCTTTTTATCTTTTGGTTCCAGAATATTATGGAACAGTCTTTAAACAGTAGCCAGGGCTGTAACAGCGTTTGTGTTATAAGTATTTCTAAGTACATCATGAACTTGTGAGGTTAATATCCATGCTGTTTCTGTGTCATGTACCAGTAGCTGGTCACATTACTTCTAATTGATGTTTGTTTAGGATAACAGTAAACAACTTGTTGTAACCTAAACATGTTCCATGTTCTGACATTTATTGTTACATATCTATATGTATAGGTTTAAATGACGACATTGACTTATCTGTTGCACACTGTCATTGCATGATATTAGTATTTACTTATCAGCAAGAGTCTTTCTGGGTTTTGCTGGATAAAATGATTTTAAGGCATTTCTTGAAGTAGTAACACAGTATTTGTCTCATTTATTACACATGACTGGAATGTCTAGATGAAAAAGTTGAAACATTCGTGTCCATGTGTTTAAAGCACATTAGAAATACACACCTTTTAGATAGAATAAATAATTTACTTTTTATGCCCCCGAATCGGAGAATGATTTTCACCTGTCCGTCTGTCCGTCTGTAACTTTGGATTGCTCAGAGCTAGGGCTTTCATAATTGGCATGTACATACCTTGTGATGAGACCTTTCAGATGAGGTCATCATATTTGACCTTGTGACTTTGACCATGCCGAAGTTGACATCTTCAGAAAACTTTAACCTTGGCCATAACTTTGGAATATACGGGGGCAGCCATGTTGTTTTGGGGGATGAGTCCCTTGCATGATTCCAACCCACATATAAAGACTTATCCAGTGTACTAGTATTACTGTATTTCCAGTTATACAGTTAATCTTATCACTGCAGCTGCTGAAACAAGTATTGTCAAAACATTCTGAGTGGTCAATTTACAGTTAAATCTCGGTGATAGAGGAAATAATGGATGATTGGTCGCTGGCTAGAGATACTCTGGAATAGCACATTTTTGTATGTTTATAATGATAGTGACTGACAGTTGAGTTGATTTTAATCTGAACATGTACTGTAAAATGTTTATGTGTATACTGATGTATTATGACAGTCGTGTATCATGGATGAAATCAAACATTTCTGGTGTATTCCCCATTTTGTTTTTGTGCATTCTGTGAAATGAGAAAAATTCTGTATTTTTATAAACTCTACAACTTTTTAATGATAAAACATTTCCCTGATAGATCCCTCCCAACAATATCAATTATTTAGGTTTCCGTACAGTGGTGTCCTTGAACACTGCAGATTTCCGTGAAAGTAACCGAGTGTTATTCACTGTGAAATGATTAGAATGCACTTCTGTCATTACTTAGCTTGAAGTAATCACAATTACAGTGATACTCAGAAATAGCCGGGGAGCAGATGGTTGCCATGGTATCTCTGTCAACAGTACTGTCTGTTATCAGGTTTCACTTAGTTCTGTCATTATATTATCAGGATGGATGAATTGGAACCCTTTTGATCATCATGCTATTTATATGAATAATGGGTGGTCTGCTCATCAGGCAGGCGGGATGTAAACACGAAGCTTTTTCTTCTCACTCATTCTCTCCAACTGTGGCTGTGTTACTGTATGGGTGTGAGAATACTTACTTTCTGAATTAGTTCTCACTATAAAGTACAGTGTATGAAACAAACTCATTATAGGGCCCCAGTTATGTGTCCACGTTGTTATCAAACCACCTTGATACAATACCACACTTCTGTAATTGCCCTGTTGACCTTGCCCAGTGACTGATAACCTGTAGTATATATACACTCAGTTTATGGACAAGGCCTGATCATCAGCCCCTAACCTGGTAACATTTGGTTTGGACTGGTTGACATTTTCCTTAAAATTGACAAAAAAAAGAAAAGTTTAAGGTTGCATACATTTTCGTCTTATTTCATACACTGTTACACTATAACATACCTTAACCAAAACATGAATTTATGTTGGACATTAGATAATAAACAGAATCGCAATACGGTCTCTACAATGTTCAACATAATAGCAATACAGTCTCTACAATGTTCAACAGAATCGCAATACGGTCTCTACAATGTTCAACATAATAGCAATACAGTCTCTACAATGTTCAACATAAGAGCAATACGGTCTCTACAATGTTCAACAGAATCGCAATACGGTCTCTACAATGTTCAACATAAGAGCAATACGGTCTCTACAATGTTCAACAGAATCGCAATACGGTCTCTACAATGTTCAACAGAATCGCAATGCGGTCTCTACAATGTTCAACAGAATAGCAATATGGTCTCTACAATGTTCAACATAATAGCAATACGGTCTCTACAATGTTCCTCAGAATTGCAATACGGTCTCTACAATGTTCAACAGAATCGCAATACGGTCTCTACAATGTTCAACAGAATCGCAATACGGTCTCTACAATGTTCAACATAAGAGCAATATGGTCTCTAAAATGTTCAACATAATAGCAATACAATCTCTACAATGTTCAACAGAATCGCAATACGGTCTCTACAATGTTCAACAAAATCGCAATACGGTCTCTACAATGTTCAACAGAATCGCAATGTGGTCTCTACAATGTTCAACAGAATCGCAATATGGTCTCTACAATGTTCAACAGAATCGCAATACGGTCTCTACAATGTTCAACAGAATCGCAATACGGTCTCTACAATGTTCAACATAAGAGCAATATGGTCTCTAAAATGTTCAACATAATAGCAATACAATCTCTACAATGTTCAACAGAATCGCAATACGGTCTCCACAATGTTCAACATAAGAGCAATATGGTCTCCACAATGTTCAACAGAATAGCAATACGGTCTCCACAATGTTCAACAGAATCGCAATGCGGTCTCTACAATGTTCAACAGAAGAGCAATATGGTCTCCACAATGTTCAACAGAATAGCAATATGGTCTCCACAATGTTCAACAGAATAGCAATATGGTCTCTACAATGTTCAACAGAATAGAAATATGGTCTCTACAATGTTCAACAGAATAGCAATATGGTCTCCACAATGTTCAACAGAATCGCAATATGGTCTCTACAATGTTCAACATAAGAGCAATACGGTCTCTACAATGTTCAACAGAATAGCAATATGGTCTCTACAATGTTCAACAGAATAGCAATATGGTCTCTACAATGTTCAACAGAATAGCAATATGGTCTCTACAATGTTCAACAGAATAGCAATATGGTCTCTACAATGTTCAACAGAATAGCAATACGGTCTCCACAATGTTCAACATAAGAGCAATACGGTCTCTACAATGTTCAACATAAGAGTAATATGGTCTCTACAATGTTCAACATAATAGCAATATGGTCTCCACAATGTTCAACATAATAGCAACATGGTCTCTACAATGTTCAACATAAGAGCAATAAGGTCTCCACAATGTTCAACAGAATCGCAATACGGTCTCTACAATGTTCAACAGAATAGCAATATGGTCTCCACAATGTTCAACATAATAGCAATATGATCTCTACAATGTTCAACATAAGAGCAATATGGTCTCCACAATGTTCAACAGAATCGCAATACGGTCTCTACAATGTTCAACATAAGAGCAATATGGTCTCCACAATGGTCAACATAAGAGCAATACGGTCTCTACAATGTTCAACATAATAGCAATATGGTCTCCACAATGTTCAACATAATAGCAATGCGGTCTCTACAATGTTCAACATAAGAGCAATACGGTCTCTACAATGTTCAACATAAGAGTAATACGGCCTCCACAATGTTCAACATAATAGCAATATGGTCTCCACAATGTTCAACATAATAGCAATGCGGTCTCTACAATGTTCAACATAATAGCAATACGGTCTCTACAATGTTCAACAGAATAGCAATACGGTCTCCACAATGTTCAACATAATAGCAATACAGTCTCTACAATGTTCAACATAATAGCAATACGGTCTCTACAATGTTCAACATAAGAGCAATATGGTCTCCACAATGTTCAACAGAATCGCAATACGGTCTCCACAATGTTCAACATAAGAGCAATTCGGTCTCTACAATGTTCAACATAAGAGCAATATGCTTGATATGCAGGTATATTGATATGTAGGTATGATATGTAGGTATATTGATATGTAGGTATGATATGTAGGTATGATATGAAGGTATATTGATATGTAGGTATATTGATATGTAGGCATATATGTGGGTATATTGATATGTAGGTATGATATGAAGGTATATTGATATGTAGGTATATAGATATGTGGGTATATTGATATGTAGGCATATATGTGGGTATGTTGATATGTAGGCATATATGTGGGTATGTTGATATGTAGGCATATATGTGGGTATGTTGATATGTAGGCATATATGTGGGTATGTTGATATGTAGGCATATATGTGGGTATGTTGATATGTAGGCATATATGTGGGTATGTTGATATGTAGGCATATATGTGGGTATATTGATATGTAGGTATGATATGAAGGTATATTGATATGTAGGTATGATATGTAGGTATATTGATATGTAGGTATGATATGTAGGTATATTGATATGTAGGTATGATATGTAGGTATGATATGAAGGTATATTGATATGTAGGTATATTGATATGTAGGCATATATGTGGGTATATTGATATGTAGGTATGATATGAAGGTATATTGATATGTAGGTATATAGATATGTGGGTATATTGATATGTAGGCATATATGTGGGTATGTTGATATGTAGGCATATATGTGGGTATGTTGATATGTAGGCATATATGTGGGTATGTTGATACGTAGGCATATATGTGGGTATGTTGATATGTAGGCATATATGTGGGTATGTTGATATGTAGGCATATATGTGGGTATGTTGATATGTAGGCATATATGTGGGTATATTGATATGTAGGTATGATATGAAGGAATATTGATATGTAGGTATATATATATGTAGGTATATAGATATGTAGGTATATTGATATGTAGGCATATATGTGGGAATATTGATATGTAGGCATATATGTGGGTATGTTGATATGTAGGCATATATGTGGGTATGTTGATATGTAGGCATATATGTGGGTATGTTGATATGTAGGCATATATGTGGGTATGTTGATATGTAGGCATATATGTGGGTATGTTGATATGTAGGCATATATGTGGGTATATTGATATGTAGGTATGATATGAAGGTATATTGATATGTAGGTATATAGATATGTAGGTATATAGATATGTAGGTATATTGATATGTAGGCATATATGTGGGTATATTGATATGTAGGTATATAGATATCTAGGTATATTGATATGTAGGCATATATGTGGGTATATTGATATGTAGGTATATTGATATGAAGGCATATATGTAGGTATATTGATATGTAGGTATATAGATATGTAGGTATATAGATATGTAGGTATATTGATATGTAGGCATATATGTTGGTATATTGATATGTAGGCATATATGTGGGTATGTTGATATGTAGGCATATATGTGGGTATGTTGATATGTAGGCATATATGTGGGTATGTTGATATGTAGGCATATATGTGGGTATATTGATATGTAGGTATGATATGAAGGTATATTGATATGTAGGTATATAGATATGTAGGTATATAGATATGTAGGTATATTGATATGTAGGCATATATGTGGGTATATTGATATGTAGGTATATTGATATGTAGGCATATATGTAGGTATATTGATATGTAGGTATATAGATATGTAGGTATATTGATATGTAGGTATATTGATATGTAGGCATATATGTAGGTATATTGATATGTAGGTATATAGATATGTAGGTATATTGATATGTAGGCATATATGTGGGTATATTGATATGTAGGTATATAGATATGTAGGTATATTGATATGTAGGTATATAGATATGTGGGTATATTGATATGTAGGCATATATGTGGGTATATTGATATGTAGGTATATTGATATGTAGGCATATATGTAGGTATATTGATATGTAGGTATATAGATATGTAGGTATATTGATATGTAGGCATATATGTGGGTATATTGATATGTAGGTATATTGATATGTAGGCATATATGTAGGTATATTAATATGTAGGTATATAGATATGTAGGTATATTGATATGTAGGCATATATGTGGGTATATTGATATGTAGGTATATAGATATGTAGGTATATTGATATGTAGGTATATAGATATGTGGGTATATTGATATGTAGGCATATATGTGGGTATATTGATATGTAGGTATATTGATATGTAGGCATATATGTAGGTATATTGATATGTAGGTATATAGATATGTAGGTATATTGATATGTAGGCATATATGTGGGTATATTGATATGTAGGTATATTGATATGTAGGCATATATGTAGGTATATTAATATGTAGGTATATAGATATGTAGGTATATTGATATGTAGGCATATATGTGGGTATATTGATATGTAGGTATGATATGAAGGTATATTGATATGTAGGTATATTGATATGTAGGCATATATGTAGGTATATTGATATGTAGGTATATAGATATGTGGGTATATTGATATGTAGGCATATATGTGGGTATATTGATATGTAGGCATATATGTGGGTATATTGATATGTAGGCTTATATGTGGGTATGTTGATATGTAGGTATGATATGAAGGTATATTGATATGTAGGTATATTGATATGTAGGCATATATGTAGGTATATTGATATGTAGGTATATAGATATGTGGGTATATTGATATGTAGGCATATATGTGGGTATATTGATATGTAGGCATATATGTGGGTATATTGATATGTAGGCTTATATGTGGGTATGTTGATATGTAGGCATATATGTGGGTATGTTGATATGTAGGCATATATGTGGGTATGTTGATATGTAGGCATATATGTGGATATGTTGATATGTAGGCATATATGTGGGTATGTTGATATGTAGGCATATATGTGGGTATGTTGATATGTAGGCATATATGTGGGTATGTTGATATGTAGGCATATATGTGGGTATGTTGATATGAAGGCATATATTTGGGTCTGTTGATATGAAGGCATATATGTGGGTATGTTGATATGTAGGCATATATGTGGGTATGTTGATATGTAGGCATATATGTGGGTATGTTGATATGTAGGCATATATGTGGGTATGTTGATATGTAGGCATATATGTGGGTATGTTGATATGTAGGCATATATCTGGGTATGTTGATATGTAGGCATATATGTGGGTATGTTGATATGTAGGCATATATGTGGGTATGTTGATATGTAGGCATTTTATATGTGGGTATATTGATATGTACTTTGTTGAGCTTATGTTAGTTATAAGATGATGTATACGATGTTAGGTTCATGTCTTATATGTACCGGTAGGTATCTGAGAATCTTCAGTGTAAAAATAAAACAAAAATCTCTTTTAGCTTGTAAACCATTTATTTAAATTTCAAAATAAATCTCTGATATCCCATAAAGTTTAATCGAATATCTGAATTGTGGAATCTGTGACTCCATGTTTGTGTCTCTGTTGCACAGTATACGAAATCGTCAGACCGTAACAGTTGATGACATTATGACATTATGACACTTCTACTGTTAGGTAAACATGTTCTTTGTGCTTGTATGTATCTGTGCAGTAGGTAAACATGTTCTTTGTGCTTGTATGTATCTGTGCAGTAGGTAAACATGTTCTTTGTGCTTGTATGTATCTGTGCAGTAGGTAAACATGTTCTTTGTGCTTGTATGTATCTGTGCAGTAGGTAAACATGTTCTTTGTGCTTGTATGTATCTGTGCAGTAGGTGTACATGTTCTTTGTGCTTGTATGTATCTGTGCAGTAGGTAAACATGTTCTTTGTGCTTGTATGTATCTGTGCAGTAGGTAAACATGTTCTTTGTGCTTGTATGTATCTGTGCAGTAGGTAAACATGTTCTTTGTGCTTGTATGTATCTGTGCAGTAGGTAAACATGTTCTTTGTGCTTGTATGTATCTGTGCAGTAGGTAAACATGTTCATTGTGCTTGTATGTATCTGTGCAGTAGGTAAACATGTTCTTTGTGCTTGTATGTATCTGTGCAGTAGGTAAACATGTTCTTTGTGCTTGTATGTATCTGTGCAGTAGGTAAACATGTTCTTTGTGCTTGTATGTATCTGTGCAGTAGGTAAACATGTTCTTTGTGCTTGTATGTATCTGTGCAGTAGGTAAACATGTTCTTTGTGCTTGTATGTAACTGTGCAGTAGGTAAACATGTTCTTTGTGCTTGTATGTATCTGTGCAGTAGGTAAACATGTTCTTTGTGCTTGTATGTATCTGTGCAGTAGGTAAACATGTTCTTTGTGCTTGTATGTATCTGTGCAGTAGGTAAACATGTTCTTTGTGCTTGTATGTATCTGTGCAGTAGGTAAACATGTTCTTTGTGCTTGTATGTATCTGTGCAGTAGGTAAACATGTTCTTTGTGCTTGTATGTATCTGTGCAGTAGGTAAACATGTTCTTTGTGCTTGTATGTATCTGTGCAGTAGGTAAGCATGTTCATTGTGCTTGTATGTATCTGTGCAGTAGGTAAACATGTTCTTTGTGCTTGTATGTATCTGTGCAGTAGGTAAACATGTTCTTTGTGCTTGTATGTATCTGTGCAGTAGGTAAACATGTTCTTTGTGCTTGTATGTATCTGTGCAGTAGGTAAACATGTTCATTGTGCTTGTATGTATCTGTGCAGTAGGTAAACATGTTCTCTGTGCTTGTATGTATCTGTGCAGTAGGTAAACATGTTCTTTGTGCTTGTATGTATCTGTGCAGTAGGTAAACATGTTCTTTGTGCTTGTATGTATCTGTGCAGTAGGTAAACATGTTCATTGTGCTTGTATGTATCTGTGCAGTAGGTAAACATGTTCTTTGTGCTTGTATGTATCTGTGCAGTAGGTAAACATGTTCTTTGTGCTTGTATGTATCTGTGCAGTAGGTAAACATGTTCTTTGTGCTTGTATGTATCTGTGCAGTAGGTAAACATGTTCTTTGTGCTTGTATGTATCTGTGCAGTAGGTAAACATGTTCATTGTGCTTGTATGTATCTGTGCAGTAGGTAAACATGTTCTTTGTGCTTGTATGTATCTGTGCAGTAGGTAAACATGTTCTTTGTGCTTGTATGTATCTGTGCAGTAGGTAAACATGTTCTTTGTGCTTGTATGTATCTGTGCAGTAGGTAAACATGTTCTTTGTGCTTGTATGTATCTGTGCAGTAGGTGTACATGTTCTTTGTGCTTGTATGTATCTGTGCAGTAGGTGTACATGTTCTTTGTGCTTGTATGTATCTGTGCAGTAGGTGTACATGTTCTTTGTGCTTGTATGTATCTGTGCAGTAGGTGTACATGTTCTTTGTGCTTGTATGTATCTGTGCAGTAGGTGTACATGTTCTTTGTGCTTGTATGTATCTGTGCAGTAGGTGTACATGTTCTTTGTGCTTGTATGTATCTGTGCAGTAGGTGTACATGTTCTTTGTGCTTGTATGTATCTGTGCAGTAGGTGTACATGTTCTTTGTGCTTGTATGTATCTGTGCAGTAGGTGTACATGTTCTTTGTGCTTGTATGTATCTGTGCAGTAGGTAAACATGTTCATTGTGCTTGTATGTATCTGTGCAGTAGGTAAACATGTTCTTTGTGCTTGTATGTATCTGTGCAGTAGGTAAACATGTTCTTTGTGCTTGTATGTATCTGTGCAGTAGGTAAACATGTTCATTGTGCTTGTATGTATCTGTGCAGTAGGTAAACATGTTCATTGTGCTTGTATGTATCTGTGCAGTAGGTAAACATGTTCTTTGTGCTTGTATGTATCTGTGCAGTAGGTAAACATGTTCTTTGTGCGTGTATGTATCTGTGCAGTAGGTGTACAATTGCTGTCATGTTTGTCAGCCACTAAACTCAGAATAAAGGCAACTTGATTCCACAGTAGCCTGCAATGGAAATGTGATAGTTTGAACATGACAAGAATGGAACGTATTGAGAGACATGCCAGATTCTCATGCCCTCAGCTAGTTGTGTTTAAATGCTGTACTGTTTGCATATCTTCGTCTATGGACTTCTTTGGTGGCATTCTTAATGGATATTTAACTTCTTTGATGACTAAATGTTACATGACAAGCCATTAAATATTGCCTTACACTTCACAATCAAGTTGGGTTGGTGGGTTTACATCATCAGTTGGTATACCCCGCTAAGAGTATTTACATGAATGATGTTCTTGTTAGCTGGTTCATTGATGTTAATTCAAAACATACTGCACACTTACACAACTACATTTCTGAAAGGGGGCAGGATAGCTGATGCTCTCAGGTTTCACTGCAATTCATAACCACATGGCGTTGCGGGCTTTCTCCCTGCCTTATTACTAGCAGCCGTGATATAAGTGAAATACTCTTGAAAGCGGCATTAAACCCCAACCCACCTCACCTCACCACATTTTTATGAAAAAATCCATGTTATGAAATGTTTTGTACAATTTTCAACAATGGATAGATGTGTTTCTATAAATCATCTCGACTTCCATATCGAATATAAAATAATGACTAATACTGTTGGTTTTTCAAGCCTAATGATCTTCAATTCTCATCTCATCTACAACAATCATTATTTCTCTCAGTTCTTCCTCTTCAGATTCAATTTAATCTTCTCTCTCTCGTCAGGTCGTCTGAACAACGTCATAGAGCTCCGTGAGATTGTGGGAGTGCAACTGGAGCAACAGACGACCAAAGATCGGTTCCGGCGGCGAGATGGCGCCAAGGTCTACCTGTGTATCGAGATGCACCAGTTACATTCCAAAGCATTCTGCGTATACTACGTCAAACGTGAGACCAAACATAGATGGCGCCACAAGAAGATCGTGTTCACCTGCAAGGACAACAACACTGCCCAGAACTGGGTTGACCGCGTCCAGTATCAGCTTCAGTCTCCAGGTGACCAGTTTTACTCAGTTTTATCATAGCTTCAGTCTCCAGGTTACCAGTTTTACTTGGTTTTATTATAGTTTCAGTCTCCAGGTGAGCAATTTTACTCAGTTTTATCATAGCTTCAGTCTCCAGGTTACCAGTTTTACTTGGTTTTATTATAGTTTCAGTCTCCAGGTGACCAGTTTTACTCAGTTTTATCATAGCTTCAATCTCCAGGTTACCAGTTTTACTTGGTTTTATTATAGCTTCAGTCTCCAGGTGACCAATTTTACTCAGTTTTATCATAGCTTCAGTCTCCAGGTGACCAGTTTTACTCAGTTTTATTATAGTTTCAGTCTCCAGGTGACCAGTTTTACTCAGTTTTATTATAGCTTCAGTCTCCAGGTTACCAGTTTTACTTGGTTTTATTATAGTTTCAGTCTCCAGGTGACCAGTTTTACTTGGTTTTATTATAGCTTCAGTCTCCAGGTGACCAGTTTTACTCAGTTTTATTATAGCTTCAGTCTCCAGGTGACCAGTTTTACTCAGTTTTATCATAGCTTCAATATCAACTCTCAGTTAGAAATATGAATAGTATAGAATGATGGTGAGGTGACCCTAGGGTTCTGGGCATCCACTGCAGGGTACTGGAGATGGTCATTGGGGTTTGAAATGCTAACGTAAGGTATTGATACAATGTGTTTAAAGTAATAAAATCATTCACATTCCAATGTGTGCACGATCAACGAGGAAGGGCCAGAGTCTTCTGATATAAAGAGTATATATTAGGGCTGGGACGGGCGGGTAATGAGTTGGACTCAGGGACCCATCACATTACAAGGACCAGTTATTATCATGTGGCTTGTTATGAAACAGTTTATTTTGTAATTCCTTCTTTACAAGATTGTAATGTATTTGAAAATTCCAACACAATATTAAAATCAATTGTCATTCATTATGAAATTTGATTGAAATAGCCGTGGATCTATGTTTTAGCTTCCTCTCTCTCCGTACTTCATCCTTCCAGTTAATTAAATGATTACAAAGTCTTACAAATTAGATTTTGGAGATGGGTATCCGGCAGGGATGCAGATATTGGTCTATTTGCCGGACATGTCCGATTGGAATCCAGATTGTCCGAATTGAAAATTGATCTGTCGGAAATTGGAAAAGACAGTTGACCGATTGAAGAAAATCAAAGGAAAACTAAACAAGCATTCAATAAAGACATACAGAGTATATTTATATATATATATATATGTTTATTACAGAGTTTGCACGGCCGAGGAAGCTGCTGGTGTTTGTCAACCCGTTCGGAGGGCGAAGGAAGGGACCTAGTATCTACACCGAGAAGGTGGCGCCACTCTTCGACCTCGCCGGCATCAACACCGAGGTTATCAGTGAGTTGAGTCCACATATTCTGTTAGGTTTTATTGAAGACATCGAATAAACAGAATTAAAAACAATTCAATTTTCAATAAACATTCAGATCAACAACTTGGTTTAATGGTTGAATAAAGAATTCAGAGTTTTCCAACTAATTTCCTATATAATTGTCCATGAATTCCCAGTGTGATTATTTGGTTTAAGTCGTCCCCTGTCTGTCTGTTTGTTGCAGTGACGGAGAGAGAGAACCATGCGAGGGACGTGATTCAGGAGTACGACCTCCACACCATAGACGGGTCAGTGAAAGGTCCGATGGGCTTATGGCATGGCATGGCATGGCGTCCGGCCGCCCATCTGTCCGTAAACTTTTCGCTTTTTCGACTTCTTCTACAGAACCAATGACTCCACAGAGCTGAAATTTTATGTGCAGACTCCTTGGCAAATGGGGATTCTAAATTGTAGATTTCATGACCCCATGACCCCAAATGGGGTCACAGGGGTCACATCCTTAAAAACCTATTTTCATCTTCTTCTCCAGTTCCAAAAGGTCTAGAGAGCTGAAAGTTGTGTGCAGACTCCTTGGCCCATGGGGATTCTAAATTGTAGATTTCGTGACCCCGTGACCCCAAATGGGGTGACGGGGGTCACATCCTTAAAAACCTATTTTCATCTTCTTCTCCAATTCCAAAAGGTCTAGAGAGCTGAGAAGTTGTGTGCAGACTCCTTGGCCAATGGGGATTCTAAATTGTAGATTTTGTGACCCTGTGACCCCAAACGGGGTCACTCGGGTCACATCGTTAAAAACCTATTTTCATCTTCTTCTCCAGTTCCAAAAGGTCTAGAGAGCTGAAACGTTGTGTGAAGACTCCTTGGCCAATGGGGATTCTTAATTGTAGATTGTGTGACCCCATGACCCCAAATGGGGTCACAGGGGTCACATCGTTAAAAACCTATTTTCATCTTCTTCTCCAGTTCCAAAAGGTCTAGAGACATGAAAAGTTGTATGCAGACTCCTTGGCCAATGGGGATTTTTAATTGTAGACTGTGTGACCCCATGACCCCAAATGGGGTCACAGGGGTCACATCCTTAAAAACCTATTTTCATCTTCTACTCCAGTTCCAAAAGGTCTAGAGAGCTGAAACGTTGTGTGAAGACTCCTTGGCCAATGGGGATTCTAAATCTTAGATTTCGTGACCCTGTGACCCCAAATGGGGTCACTGGGGTCACATCGTTAAAAACCTATTTTCATCTTCTTCTCCAGTTCCAAAAGGTCTAGAGACATGAAAAGTTGTATGCAGACTCCTTGGCCAATGGGGATTCTAAATTGTAGATCTTGTGACCCCATGACCCCAAATGATGTCACAGGGGTCACATCCTTAAAAACCTATTTTCATCTTCTTCTCCAGTTCCAAAAGGTCTAGAGACATGAAAAATTGTATGCAGACTCCTTGGCCAATGGGGATTCTCAATTGTAGATCTTGTGACCCCATGACCCCAAATGGGGTCACAGGGGTCACATCCTTAAAGACCTATTTTCATCTTCTTCTCCAGTTCCAAAAGGTCTAGAGAGCTGAAAAGTTGTGTGCAGACTCCTTAGCTAATGGGGATTCTAAATTGTAGATTTCGTGACCCCATGACCCCAAATGGGTTAACAGGGGTCACATCCTTAAAAACCTATTTTCATCTTCTTCTCCAGTTCTAAAAATACTAGAGAGCTGAAAAATGTGAACAGACTCCTTAGCCAATGGGGCTTCTAAAAATCTATTTCAGTCTTCATCATTAAACAATATAAACCCTGATGAGCTACAGAGCCCATGGCTCTATTTTTTATATTTCTTTTATAAAAACTAAATAATGGAAATGTTTTTTCCTATCATCACACGAATTATAACTTTCCGTTCATCACCCTTGCAATTTGCCGGTCACCTGAAAGTGGCGCATTCGGCGTACGCCGCCGGCAAACCAGCAAGCTTTGCCGATCAAATGAAGCAGGCATGCCGCTAAAACCGGCAACCGGCATACGCCGGTTCTCTTGCTGGTTGACAAATCGAGCAGCCCTATTATCAAGATAACATTACATTTCATCCTTTGGTTTCATATGATAACATCTGAGTACATGTTTGCTTCAGAAGGTAATACATTGTAAATCTTACATGTATATCTGCAGAGTGGTGTGTGTTGGCGGCGACGGAACGTTCTCCGAGGTGCTGAACGGTCTGCTGGACAGACAAGCACAAGAGGACGGAGTCAAACAAGAGACACATCACACGCCCACTCGGCCAAAACTACGCATCGGGATCATTCCTGCAGGTGAGTAGCCAGTTTTAGTTGCGAGTAACCAGTTTTAGTTGCAAGTAACCAGTTTTAGTTGCAAGTAACCAGTTTGAGTTGCAAGTAACCAGTTTCAGTTGCGAGTAACCAGTTTTAGTTGCAAGTAACCAGTTTTAGTTGCAAGTAACCAGTTTTAATTGCAAGTAACCAGTTTTAGTTGCAAGTAACCAGTTTTGAGTAAACAGTTTAAGTTGTGAGTAACCAGTTCTAGTTGTGTAGGGTGTAGCTTCCATTAAGTTCTCCTATTTGGGTGTATGCACGTCTAACTCTACAAATGTTCTCTGTTATCTCCCCAGGCTCTACTGATGCTATTGTCTATACAACTGTTGGTATTAACGATCCAGTCACTTCCGCTCTGCACATCATCGTCGGTGAGTACGACATCAGTAACTCTTCATCTCTCAGAATCCAATAAATCATGTGGCAGTAGAACAATCTCTGACTCCCCAGTAACATGTTCAGTCTGTCTCGTGTGAGGAGATTCAGGAGTCAGTGTCCATACTCTCTGGATCATTTAAAAAGTTCAATAATTTGAGGATTCCTTTGAGATATATTGTTTGCTGGTATTTTTCATTAAAACAAATTATCAGCTCAACATATTTTACATTTATTTACCGGAGAGCTCCAAGTTCAAAGTGGAAGTGAAGCCTAAAGTTAAATGTTATCCTTCATGCTTGAAACAATGTAACACAATCTTTTTTTCATCACAGTTCAAATTGATTGATGTGTCAAGTGAAGTAGAAAGACACGATGAACAAACTCTGATGTCTCAAATAAAAAATGTTAAAATATGTTTCCCGACTCGCTTCAGGAGACTCTGTTGGTGTCGACGTGTGCGCCCTCTATAACCGAGACCGCTTCCTCAAGTACAGCATGTCAATGATCGCATACGGTTACTATGGTGATTTGCTGCAGGACAGTATCAGCAAGAGATGGATGGGACCAGCGCGGTACAACTGGTGTGGTGAGTGGAGGATTCTAGGAATAAGCTTATTTGTAAAATAACTGAATAATTATCTAATTTTTAAAATAACTGAATAATTATCTAATAGTTATGTACTTATTAATTGTATGATACAAGCAATATGGTTGTAATATTGTTGGATGTTTCACTCAACTAATCTATCCTCAGCATCACATGCCACTAAATATGATAGCGGTTAACCAATCTATGCACAGCATCCAACTAAACATGAAATGTTTATACTATTCAAGTTGTTAATGTGTATGTTGCAGGCTTCAAGACGTTTCTAGGGAACAGTTCGTACGAGGGTGAGGTTTCCTTCCTCCTCTCCCCGGAGAGCGACAGTCACCCCCGGGACGGGACCAGGTGCACTACCGGGTTGGTCACACTCTGCTTCCTTCATCTTCGTCTTCTATTGAATAAGTCATCTTCAAAGGAAATAATAAACTTAGCCACAGGAGAGAAAGTCATTAAGATTATCATCTGACAACGTATAAATAGAGCTTGTACAAGAGAATATAAACTGTTATCTTTTCGTCATGGTTAGAACTTTTCTTAAATTTGCCATTTGAATCAACAAACTCATACTGTTCAAGCCTGCTAGTCTACATCACCTGCATGAAACAATAAGAGCGATCTGTTCCTCCACTGCAGGTGCTTTGTGTGCAGCAAGACGAGACAGAAGGAGCAGAGTCACTCACTGTCCGTCAGTCCGCCGTCCACGGGTGAGTTCAGTCTCTAGAGCCATTACACCTACAACTAGTCTCTTGCTCTCTCCATTTATAAGCTAGTCTTTCACTGTATAAATAAACACCTACAGCTAGTATATATATATATATATGTATACAAACACAGCTAGTCTAATGCCAGCTCCAGGTGTAATGGAAGAACGTCCGAGCTTTGATGACCATCTTCCATTATGACTTATTTGATCATGAAGTTCTCCTCATATTTTCCCAAAAGCACTGAATTGCTTGCAAACTATATTGTCTTGAAATATATTTTATTCAGTAAAGGAAGGGATTAAGAACAAATTCCTGGGTGATCTTCTGCCCTCTCAAGATGTTTAACTCATCTTGACTCTATGCTTAATATCAAACATCTCTCTACTACAGTTCCCTTTCTGCTTTCTCTCCTTTGTGACCAGACGCTTGAGTCACAGTGTAGAGTTAATGAAAAATATTTTATGGATATGAAAGTTCCTTATATTTTAAAGTAACATTTCAACATGAAGATCTATGTACATCTATTTGTCCTTGACAAAACAGAATATAGGTCTACCCAATACTGCCCCTCTCTGTTTTTGCCCATTTCACTATTCCTCCCTGACCATTGCTCCACAGCGGGACCGGAGGGCTGGCACAAAGTGCGGGGCAGATTTCTGGGCATCAACTCCTTCAGCATGAGCTGCCGCAACGCAATGACTCCAGAGGGCGTCTCCCCGTCAACGCACCTCGGGGACGGATGTCTCGACCTGTGCATCATCTTCAACTGCTCCCGTGTCGACTTTGCGAGACATCTACATCGGTGTGCTGACAAACAGGCAGACCAGGTCAGGAGACACTGAAATACTCAGAAAATATTAGTAGAGTCATTGGAATGTCAGTTCAAAACATTCTGGAAATTAAGTGCCACTTTGAGAAAGAATCAAGCAAAATCATGAGGAAATTGGGAAGGCATGGGAACTTGTTGTAGATTCATTATGAAGACATGGGAACTTGTGTAGATTCATTATGAAGTGCAGATGTCTATTATCATACAATGGATTCCCCAAGAGATGTATTTTGACTGATGGTTTTATTGATGGAGAATCCATTGATATTTTGTATGACAACTTTCTGGTTCTAAGATCCTTGTTTCTTTCAGTTTGACTTCAGCTTCATCCAGGTGTATCGCGTGAAGGAGTTCCGCTTTCGGCCTCTCTTCGATGCCGACCTTGACGAGGACGACGGGGCAGAGTCTGCATCCGCAACAGCAACACGGAATCGTCAGGGCCACAACAAACTCAAGTCTGCCCACAACAGTGTGTGGAATATTGATGGGGAGGTCATTTCAACTCCAAACATTCACGTCAGGTCAGTTGACATCACTGTAATTTACATCTCTTAGAGAGTGTTTGTCTGACTGTTGTCACAGAGTCCAGCCTCGTGTTCAGTCTGTGAGTCTAAGACTTAAACCTGACCTCTGTGTGTTATTGCCTCGTGTTCAGTCTTTGAGTCTAAGACCTTAACCTGACCTCTGTGTGTTTATTGCAGGATCCACACGCAGTTGATCACGTTGTTTGGTCGCGGAGTGGAGAAGAGAGGCAAGGACCCTGTGTTAAACTGTCCTCCATGCTGCACCAGCTGTGAATAAGAGTTGAGGTGTCGGCACACAACGTTGGACATGTCGACACTGGATTAAATAACCTATTGTTTGATAGCACATGAGACCCATGATGTCACATGACTTGATTTAGTGACATGTTTATTGACATGCTGACACGTGACTCACAGACTTGTCAATCTTCAGCCTGTCTGCCATTATGTTGACACTTGTGGATGGGTTGTTACTTGAATGACTGAAATGTCAACATTAACTGGACTATATTTTGGGTGTTCTAGTGGTATTAATGGACCAAGAACTATATGTCATCTGACAATCGGTGATGGTGATTAAGAGACACATTGTTGTCTCCATGTTGGTTTCATCTGTGATGTCACCTTCAGAGAAACTGTCTGGTTCAAGGGTTTGCTCAGTGATCCTTGAATTACTTGTTACCTTATGAATGTCTGTCTGGTTCAAGGGTTTGCTCGGTGATCCTTGAATTACTTCTTACCTTATGAATGTTTGATTTTTATCATGTTTCTGATCAATTGTCATATAAAATACAATTTTGTAAAGGACTTTAAATGTCTAACCAAAGTTTCTCTTTATAACCAAATGCTGAGTCTCTTGACTCATGAAGAAGAAAGATTTTGTTACGTTGTACCAT
Organism: Gibbula magus; assembly: GCA_936450465.1. Classification (NCBI taxonomy): domain Eukaryota; kingdom Metazoa; phylum Mollusca; class Gastropoda; order Trochida; family Trochidae; genus Gibbula; species Gibbula magus. Next base: position 79,398,725 of record OW388296.1, read on the forward strand.
GGTGGAATCCAGTAGATCTTGCAGGTCACACTTTGTATGAATCAACTAAACTGTTTCTGTGAATGTTAAGCAAAACTATTTGTTATTCGAGGAGCTGTTATGTCTTATTACCATGTTTTATAGGAGTTAGGATTGTATAATCTTCTCCTTCATGCAGGCTATTTGAAGCATGAAGGCTAGAATCATTGAAATGTGGAGGATAGAGTTTTTATTTTTAATGTAGTGAACAACTCCAGGTACTTGTAGTCAGTGTCTGGTACAGCTGTCTGCCGCCAACCGATTGTTGGTCAGTTTCTACTGGAGCCAGTTGCAGTACTAGCTGGCAAGTCTGTCTGGCTTGTTGGATGTTTTAAACTGAGTATCTGCATATAGAGCTATTGACAGAGTGAGTGATTGTCTGGCTTGTTGGATGTTTTAAACAGAGTATCTGCATATAGAGCTATTGACAGAGTGAGTGATTGCCTTTGCTGTCTTCCTGTGAAGTGTAAGGTCCCAGACTTTGTGATAACGATATGATGACTAATTCCAGTCTGTAATAACCTGACCAAAACAAGGATCAAGTGATGTGTGACATGTACGAGAGAAGAGAGAAATGACAGGTTGGAGTGTGTGTGTGTGATAGTGACATTGATTCCAGCTGCTCACCGGTGAGATTACAATGTTATAAATATTGCTGAAACTTGAAATTCCAAAACATTTCAGACCTTTATGAATATTATTTCAGTAGCACAAAGGATGATTTGTTATGTTATGTTAACTACCCAATGTACATTGCCAAAATGAGTCAGTCCTATTGGACGATAAACGCTATGATACACAATTACAGCAATATGTGTAGAGTATTGTGTGAGAGATGAGCTTGGTGAGATGCCATTAGATGTGAGATAAGATGAGATGACATTAGATGTGAGATGAGATGAGATGACATTAGATGTGAGATGAGATGAGATGACATTAGATGTGAGATGAGATGAGATGACATTAGATGTGAGATGAGATGAGATGACATTAGATGTGAGATGAGATGAGATGACATTAGATGTGAGATGAGATGAGATGACATTAGATGTGAGATGAGATGAGATGCCGTTGTCAGATATTGCTGCTTCTTCTACCAGCTGACCGCCGTGACCAGGATGTGAAGGTGATGTGGGTAACGTGTAGGTGATTGTGAATGAATGTGTGAGTTGGGAAGATGTGAAGAGATATTTGAGATGAGAGAAATGTGATTGTATGATCGAAGAAATTATGCTAACTCTGGAAAAGTCAAGCTGAAATACTGCACCATTAAGGAATGTTTAAGGAGTGTTTCAAGAACGTTTAAGGAGTGTTTCAAGAACGTTTAAGGAGTGTTTCAGGAACGTTTAAGGAGTGTTTCAAGAACGTTTAAGGAGTGTTTCAAGAACGTTTAAGGAGTGTTTCAAGAACGTTTAAGGAGTGTTTCAAGAACGTTTAAGGAGTGTTTCAAGAACGTTTAAGGAATATTTGAGGAATATTTGTGGTACAGGGGGATTATTGTAGAGCGATCCCAATGCTTCCAGGGAGTGGCGTCCATCTCCCTATAACTCGTGGCAGCACGGACCTGCACTTACATACCAGGGACTCGTCCGATCCAAGATGTCAGAGCTGTGACCAAATAGAAGTATTATTCTTAGCTAGAGTAACTGGTGAAGGGGACGTGGGCTGGGGTGGGACTATGGTGTGGCAATTATGATGTGGGATGAAGGGGAGGGGCAATTATGATGTCGGGTGAAAGGGAGGGGCCATTATGGGTTGGAGGGGGCGGGATCACAAAGTCAAAAAGTCAAATACCAAAATGTTATTTTTATAGTTGATGAAGATGGTAATGTTTATGTAGAAATTTAAAAATGTTTTTCAAATATGTGATTTGACTCTAATCAAACGTTGATTAAATGTAGATCAGTCTGAATAGAACAGTGCTTTCCTGAGTGTCTTGGATGTAGAAACTATGTGACTATGTTGTAGATAACCTGCCTTGGCTATTGTTCGGTTCTTTAGACTATCATGTTGTTTGCTGGCTTCATCCTGTAGGGATGTGCAAATTCTTTATTTCTACTAGATTGTTAATTTGTTATTTTCTTCCTTCTACGCAATGTTTCTGTAGTGAGAGGTATAGCAAAGGTGCTCAAGTGAAATCTGATTCTCTATCACTTGTACCGGTGTTCACCGTTTGGCATCAGTTATAGTCATTCCATTTGTGCAATTTACTTGAAGAATGTTGCTGTTTATATGAAGTGAACAAAACTTGCAGCAGTTAGAGAAGGTTGGGGGGGAGAGCTTGTCATATCCTCGATAACCCAGAATATATGTTACATAGAGGATACTAAACAACCTTCTATTTAATACCATTTTATTTAACAAGTTAATGATTTTGTATAAAACGAGCGAAAGCGAGTTTGATACCAATCATTCACGAGTTTAATAAAAATGGTATTAAATAGAAGGAAGTTTAGTATTCTGTTTATTACTCGCCCACCTATAATCCAGCGAAATAGCTGACATAGCTCTGAAACTATGATTCCCGCAGGTTCGATACCACTGTGACGACGTTACTCCCATTGTGACGTCATACGTGCGGCGATATTACACTAGTTTAATACTGCCGTATAAATATTACATTGCAGTATCTTACACGGGCGAGTAATAAAATAAATCTCTACCAATGTATACCCTGGGTTATCGAGAGTCATAGAACAATACCCATCATACAGAGCACATCATCATCAAACTTACACACGATCAAGGGAGATTCTATTGCTTTCATTATATTTCATCAAATTCCATCTTGTCAAAAGGAGATAGATGTGCCACTTATTTACACAGAGACTAACATGTTATATTTATATATTTCAGTAGGTTTTGTAAGACCAATTGCTGGTTCTCAGTTTGTATCTATCTTGCCGTGCGTCCTGTAAATGGAGTGTTTCTCGATGGTTGCCTGGGCAGTGAGTTCAAGTCTCCCTTCATGGTGATCATACCATTGTGCCAAAACATAATGTCACGATAATTGCTTTTGTCTGAAGATTAATTGTTAATGATCTGTTATGAGCGAGAAGTCACGCTACATTGAACATGCCGTTGTGTTTCCAGTTGAGTTGACTTTCTGCGGCTCTGTAGGTGTTGAATAAGAATTTCATTGAGAAACTGAGAAAGGGTGAAGTTCAATGGTTGATGGATCCTGATCATATATTACATTTGTTACATTGTGTTTTGAGACAGTGCTGTGTTGTGTAATAATGTAAGTGTTTATCTACGTATCAGCTAGTTAACAAGTTAATTGAATTACAGTCCTGTTGCCATCTGGGTCCGGTTGTACGAAACTCTAAGGTGACCTTAACTTCCTGGGGTAGCCTTAGTGCAATGTCAAAAGATGGCACTTAGTGTTAAGGCTGTTGTCTGTATTAACTCTCTGAATTATAATGGCAAGAAAGGTATAAATTATTCTAATCTTTTTACAACATCAGTGTATGTCTTCATGACAGACCTTTTGTGACCATTCTATTCCAATGGTTTCTGTAGTTAGCCCTAATAGATTAATGGTTTCGGTCAGGGTGTGGTTAAGGAGCTGGAGTTTGGCAAGGACGGTGGTCAGTTTTTTACCACGCTCCGTTCCCAGGTCCGGAACTCCTCACACTGTTCTCAACCTTGCAGCTTCATAGAACACTGGAGTGTGTACATGCTATATATATCATTGCTATAAGTCTCCAGCTTAGAAATCCTGTTTATATCTGAACATAAATTTATTTATTTTGTGTTGATCTATATTTCTTGCTTTTTGCTAAGTTATTGTGTGTAGTATCATGACATGAGTCTTTCATGGAGTGAGTGTCGGACGGACGGACTGACGGACGGATCTTTAACGTACTAGCAGATCATATCATGTACAGTCAAATACATATCCTGTATAAATAAATTAAAAAAGATATTTGTACTCTCGGTGTTCTCTTGTGTTTGTGCATTTAGAAGCGAAGTTGTAGAACTACAACGTTTCTTCATTTCATATGTGAAATGTAGAACTGAGTGTATGTTTTCGGAGACTGAATTTGCACGGAGGGTGAAATGTATGTATACGTTCCGCTCCACTTTCATACTGAGGGATACAACACCACACAAAGCTGCACAATGTAACCTATGATCCAGCCAATCAGTCTTATCGCAATGGTAAGCAATAAGATGTCAGCGATCCACAGGCAGAGATAGCAGTGAGCAAATTCTTAAAATGAGTTTTCTGCAGATTGCAGTCTTTACAAATATTAGATTTCACAAATGAACTGTTGTGGGTATTCAGATACAGCAATTCAAGGCTTCATTTCTTGTGAAGTGGGCATGGACAGAATGATGTGAAAGTTGCTTCCCTTTGAAACTCTTGTCATTTGTAGGGTGGCAGGAGTTGTCTCCCTTGCATATGCCATCCCCCCTAGCCTGCCTGGTTTTTAGTTTAGCTTGGAGGTAAAGTAACATGGAGGTTCAAGGGCGGCAAGTTTGTTTTGGAACAAACTTTGATAATCGATTGCTTTTGACAATTGCATCGCTAAATGATTCGTTTAAAAATAAACAAGATTGTTTTTAAAACATTGCCTTACACGTTATCCATGTTTGAAATAATTTAACAAGAGTCATCAGAAGATGACATATCCCACATAATTTGTAAAACACATCTTTGACAGATAATTGTCCATCAATTACTTCAGATAGGGGGTAATACACATGCTGAGTTTGAGGCATGATAAAGGGTTTTGGAGTTCTACTACAGAAGCAGACATATCCCTGAACAAAGTCCAAATCCAACGTGTTTCGATGAAAACGAAAGAACAAAAAAAATATCAAAAGGCATCACTTCAGTTTGTGGGTATTACACATGCAAAGTTTCAGAAAGATATGATGAACAGTTTTGTTTTTTTAACCTATCTCTGAACAAAGTCCAAAGTCTAAATCCAACAGAAATCTCAAAATATCAAAAGGCACCACTTCAGTAGGTGGGTAATGCAACATTGGTGTGATCCGCCGATACCTAGATGTGAAATTTTCTCAAGCTCTAGTCCAAGCATATGTAACATCCCGCTTGGACTACTGTAACTCTTTACTGTTTGGTGTGTCTAAACAAATCCTGTACAGGTTACAAAAAGTACAGAACTCAGCTGCACGACTGATTTTCCAAATCAAAAGGAGTGAGCACATATCTCCATCCCTGAAAGCTCTACACTGGCTGCCCTTACGATTCAGAATCGACTACAAAATTCTGCTACTTGTTTTTAAGTGTTTAAACAATTTGGCCCCAAATTATCTTTCGGATCTCCTTTCACTCTATCAACCTGCCAGACCACTTCGTTCAAGTGACCAGACCCTGCTGCTAATTCCACAGACAAGAACAAAGTCATATGGAGACCGTTCATTCTCAAAAACTGGACCTTTCCTCTGGAATAGTCTACCATCCAGTCTCAGATCTGAACCTGAATTGTCAAGCTTCAAGACCCAACTCAAAACATACTTGTTCACTTGCGCATATGTGTAAATAGGACTCAGACAGCGCTTTTGAGCAATTCTATTGGAAAAAAGCGCTATACAAATCTTTGTATGTATGTATGTGTAATACACATGGAAAGTTTCAACAAGATATCATGAAAATTTGTCGAGTTCTGCTTCGGAAACGAAATGATTACGGACGGACAGACAGGGTGACGACTATATCCCACATGGGATAAAATTACCAGATTATATATCTGTGCGTATGACAAATAGTTACCAGATTATATATCTGTGCGTATGATGAATAGTTACCAGATTATATATCTGTGCGTATGATGAATAGTTACCAGATTATATATCTGTGCATATGATGAATAGTTACCAGATTATATATCTGTGCGTATGATGAATAGTTACCAGATTATATATGTGTGCGTATGATGAATAGTTACCAGATTATATATCTGTGCATATGATGAATAGTTACCAGATTATATATCTGTGCGTATGATGAATAGTTACCAGATTATATATCTGTGCGTATGATGAATAGTTACCAGATTATCTATCTGTGCGTATGATGAATAGTTACCAGATTATATATCTGTGCGTATGATGAATAGTTACCAGATTATCTATCTGTGCGTATGATGAATAGATTATACCTGTGCAACTAATTTAACTTGAGTCTAGTGCAGGGTGATGAACCCAAGCCTGTGAATAAACCGCTGAATAAATCAAGTATAAGCTCTGTACAAGAGTATCAAGATTGCAGGCAATCAAGATAGGAATAGTAGACTGTTGGATGCATGTCTCTACAGAATCATGGTGAACTACTTCAAGAGAGTCGTTGATCCTGAAGATCAGACTTCAGTGATGTAACATGCCACACGCCCATACACTTGACTTCAATGATGTAACATGCCACACGCCCAAACACCTGACTTCAATGATGTAACATGCCACACACCCATACACCTGACTTCAATGATGTAACATGCCACACGCCCATACACCCGACTTCAATGATGTAACATGCCACACGCCCATACACCTGACTTCAATGATGTAACATGCCACACACCCATACACCTGACTTCAATGATGTAACATGTCACAAGCCCATACACCTGACTTCAATGATGTAACATGCCACACACCCATACACCTGACTTCAATGATGTTACATGCCACAAGCCCATACACCTGACTTCAATGATGTAACATGTCACATACCCATACACCTGACTTCAATGATGTAACATGCCACACGCCCATACACCTGACTTCAATGATGTAACATGTCACACGCCCATACACCTGACTTCAATGATGTAACATGTCACACGCCCATACACCTGACTTCAATGATGTAACATGCCACACACCCATACACCTGACTTCAATGATGTAACATGTCACATGCCCATACACCTGACTTCAATGATGTAACATGCCACACACCCATACACCTGACTTCAATGATGTAACATGCCACACGCCCATACACATGACTTCAATGATGTTACATGCCACACGCCCATACACCTGACTTCAATGATGTAACATGCCACACGCCCATACACCTGACTTCAATGATGTAACATGTCACACACCCATACACCTGACTTCAATGATGTAACATGTCACATACCCATACACCTGACTTCAATGATGTAACATGTCACATACCCATACACCTGACTTCAATGATGTAACATGCCACACGCCCATACACCTGACTTCAATGATGTAACATGCCACACGCCCATACACCTGACTTCAATGATGTAACATGTCACATACCCATACACCTGACTTCAATGATGTAACATGCCACACGCCCATACACCTGACTTCAATGATGTAACATGTCACACGCCCATACACCTGACTTCAATGATGTAACATGCCACACGCCCATACACATGACTTCAATGATGTAACATGTCACACGCCCATACACCTGACTTCAATGATGTAACATGCCACACGCCCATACACATGACTTCAATGATGTAACATGCCACACGCCCATACACCTGACTTCAATGATGTAACATGTCACACGCCCATACACCTGACTTCAATGATGTAACATGCCACACGCCCATACACATGACTTCAATGATGTAACATGCCACACGCCCATACACATGACTTCAATGATGTAACATGTCACACGCCCATACACCTGACTTCAATGATGTAACATGCCACACGCCCATACACATGACTTCAATGATGTAACATGCCACACGCCCATACACCTGACTTCAATGATGTAACATGCCACACGCCCATACACCTGACTTCAATGATGTAACATGCCACACACCCATACACTTGGCTTCAATGATGTAACATGCCACAAGCCCATACACCTGACTTCAATGATGTAACATGCCACACGCCCATACACCTGACTTCAATGATGTAACATGTCACAAGCCCATACACCTGACTTCAATGATGTAACATGCCACACGCACATACACCTGACTTCAATGATGTAACATGTCACAAGCCCATACACCTGACTTCAATGATGTAACATGCCACACACCCATACACCTGACTTCAATGATGTTACATGCCACAAGCCCATACACCTGACTTCAATGATGTAACATGCCACACACCCATACACCTGACTTCAATGATGTAACATGCCACACGCCCATACACCTGACTTCAATGATGTAACATGTCACATACCCATACACCTGACTTCAATGATGTAACATGCCACACGCACATACACCTGACTTCAATGATGTAACATGCCACAAGCCCATACACCTGACTTCAATGATGTAACATGCCACACGCACAGACACCTGACTTCAATGATGTAACATGTCACAAGCCCATACACCTGACTTCAATGATGTAACATGCCACACACCCATACACCTGACTTCAATGATGTTACATGCCACAAGCCCATACACCTGACTTCAATGATGTAACATGCCACACTCCCATACACCTGACTTCAATGATGTAACATGCCACACGCCCATACACCTGACTTCAATGATGTAAAATGTCACATACCCATACACCTGACTTCAGTGATGTAACATGCCACACACCCATACACCTGACTTCAATGATGTAACATGCCACACACCCATACACTTGGCTTCAATGATGTAACATGTCACACGCCCATACACCTGACTTCAATGATGTAACATGCCACACACCCATACACTTGGCTTCAATGATGTAACATGTCACACGCCCATACACCTGACTTCAATGATGTAACATGTCACACACCCATACACTTGGCTTCAATGATGTAACATGCCACACGCCCATACACCTGACTTCAATGATGTAACATGTCACACGCCCATACACCTGACTTCAATGATGTAACATGTCACACACCCATACACCTGACTCCAATGATGTAACATGCCACACACCCATACACCTGACTTCAATGATGTAACATGCCACACGCCCATACACCTGACTTCAATGATGTAACATGTCACACACCCATACACTTGGCTTCAATGATGTAACATGCCACACGCCCATACACCTGACTTCAATGATGTAACATGCCACACACCCATACACCTGACTTCAATGATGTAACATGCCACACACCCATACACTTGGCTTCAATGATGTAACATGTCACACGCCCATACACCTGACTTCAATGATGTAACATGTCACACACCCATACACTTGGCTTCAATGATGTAACATGCCACACGCCCATACACCTGACTTCAATGATGTAACATGTCACACGCCCATACACCTGACTTCAATGATGTAACATGTCACACACCCATACACCTGACTTCAATGATGTAACATGCCACACACCCATACACCTGACTTCAATGATGTAACATGCCACACGCCCATACACCTGACTTCAATGATGTAACATGTCACACACCCATACACTTGGCTTCAATGATGTAACATGCCACACGCCCATACACCTGACTTCAATGATGTAACATGTCACACGCCCATACACCTGACTTCAATGATGTAACATGCCACACACCCATACACCTGACTTCAATGATGTAACATGCCACACGCCCATACACCTGACTTCAATGATGTAACATGTCACACACCCATACACCTGACTTCAATGATGTAACATGCCACACACCCATACACCTGACTTCAATGATGTAACATGCCACACGCCCATACACCTGACTTCAATGATGTAACATGTCACACACCCATACACTTGGCTTCAATGATGTAACATGCCACACGCCCATACACCTGACTTCAATGATGTAACATGCCACACGCCCATACACCTGACTTCAATGATGTAACATGTCACACGCCCATACACCTGACTTCAATGATGTAACATGCCACACACCCGTACACCTGACTTCAGTGATGTAACATGCCACACGCACATACACCTGACTTCAATGATGTAACATGCCACACACCCATACACCTGACTTCAGTGATGTAACATGCCACACGCACATACACCTGACTTCAATGATGTAACATGTCACAAGCCCATACACCTGACTTCAATGATGTAACATGCCACACACCCATACACCTGACTTCAATGATGTTACATGCCACAAGCCCATACACCTGACTTCAATGATGTAACATGCCACACTCCCATACACCTGACTTCAATGATGTAACATGCCACACGCCCATACACCTGACTTCAATGATGTAACATGTCACATACCCATACACCTGACTTCAGTGATGTAACATGCCACACACCCATACACCTGACTTCAATGATGTAACATGTCACACACCCATACACTTGGCTTCAATGATGTAACATGCCACACACCCATACACCTGACTTCAATGATGTAACATGCCACACGCCCATACACCTGACTTCAATGATGTAACATGTCACATACCCATACACCTGACTTCAATGATGTAACATGTCACACGCCCATACACCTGACTTCAATGATGTAACATGTCACATACCCATACACCTGACTTCAATGATGTAACATGTCACACGCCCATACACCTGACTTCAATGATGTAACATGCCACACACCCATACACCTGACTTCAATGATGTAACATGTCACACGCCCATACACCTGACTTCAATGATGTAACATGTCACACGCCCATACACCTGACTTCAATGATGTAACATGCCACACACCCATACACCTGACTTCAATGATGTAACATGCCACACGCCCATACACCTGACTTCAATGATGTAACATGTCACACGCCCATACACCTGACTTCAATGATGTAACATGTCACACACCCATACACCTGACTTCAATGATGTAACATGCCACACGCCCATACACCTGACTTCAATGATGTAACATGTCACACGCCCATACACCTGACTTCAATGATGTAACATGCCACACGCCCATACACCTGACTTCAATGATGTAACATGCCACACGCCCATACACCTGACTTCAATGATGTAACATGCCACACGCCCATACACCTGACTTCAATGATGTAACATGTCACATACCCATACACCTGACTTCAATGATGTAACATGCCACACGCACATACACCTGACTTCAATGATGTAACATGCCACAAGCCCATACACCTGACTTCAATGATGTAACATGCCACACGCACATACACCTGACTTCAATGATGTAACATGTCACAAGCCCATACACCTGACTTCAATGATGTAACATGCCACACACCCATACACCTGACTTCAATGATGTAACATGCCACAAGCCCATACACCTGACTTCAATGATGTAACATGCCACACTCCCATACACCTGACTTCAATGATGTAACATGCCACACGCCCATACACCTGACTTCAATGATGTAAAATGTCACATACCCATACACCTGACTTCAGTGATGTAACATGCCACACACCCATACACCTGACTTCAATGATGTAACATGCCACACACCCATACACTTGGCTTCAATGATGTAACATGTCACACGCCCATACACCTGACTTCAATGATGTAACATGCCACACACCCATACACTTGGCTTCAATGATGTAACATGTCACACGCCCATACACCTGACTTCAATGATGTAACATGTCACACACCCATACACTTGGCTTCAATGATGTAACATGCCACACGCCCATACACCTGACTTCAATGATGTAACATGTCACACGCCCATACACCTGACTTCAATGATGTAACATGTCACACACCCATACACCTGACTTCAATGATGTAACATGCCACACACCCATACACCTGACTTCAATGATGTAACATGCCACACGCCCATACACCTGACTTCAATGATGTAACATGTCACACACCCATACACTTGGCTTCAATGATGTAACATGCCACACGCCCATACACCTGACTTCAATGATGTAACATGCCACACACCCATACACCTGACTTCAATGATGTAACATGCCACACACCCATACACTTGGCTTCAATGATGTAACATGTCACACGCCCATACACCTGACTTCAATGATGTAACATGTCACACACCCATACACTTGGCTTCAATGATGTAACATGCCACACGCCCATACACCTGACTTCAATGATGTAACATGTCACACGCCCATACACCTGACTTCAATGATGTAACATGTCACACACCCATACACCTGACTTCAATGATGTAACATGCCACACACCCATACACCTGACTTCAATGATGTAACATGCCACACGCCCATACACCTGACTTCAATGATGTAACATGTCACACACCCATACACTTGGCTTCAATGATGTAACATGCCACACGCCCATACACCTGACTTCAATGATGTAACATGTCACACGCCCATACACCTGACTTCAATGATGTAACATGCCACACACCCATACACCTGACTTCAATGATGTAACATGCCACACGCCCATACACCTGACTTCAATGATGTAACATGTCACACACCCATACACCTGACTTCAATGATGTAACATGCCACACACCCATACACCTGACTTCAATGATGTAACATGCCACACGCCCATACACCTGACTTCAATGATGTAACATGTCACATACCCATACACCTGACTTCAATGATGTAACATGTCACACGCCCATACACCTGACTTCAATGATGTAACATGTCACATACCCATACACCTGACTTCAATGATGTAACATGTCACACGCCCATACACCTGACTTCAATGATGTAACATGCCACACACCCATACACCTGACTTCAATGATGTAACATGTCACACGCCCATACACCTGACTTCAATGATGTAACATGTCACACGCCCATACACCTGACTTCAATGATGTAACATGCCACACGCACATACACCTGACTTCAATGATGTAACATGCCACACACCCATACACCTGACTTCAGTGATGTAACATGCCACACGCACATACACCTGACTTCAATGATGTAACATGTCACAAGCCCATACACCTGACTTCAATGATGTAACATGCCACACACCCATACACCTGACTTCAATGATGTTACATGCCACAAGCCCATACACCTGACTTCAATGATGTAACATGCCACACTCCCATACACCTGACTTCAATGATGTAACATGCCACACGCCCATACACCTGACTTCAATGATGTAACATGTCACATACCCATACACCTGACTTCAGTGATGTAACATGCCACACACCCATACACCTGACTTCAATGATGTAACATGTCACACACCCATACACTTGGCTTCAATGATGTAACATGCCACACACCCATACACCTGACTTCAATGATGTAACATGCCACACGCCCATACACCTGACTTCAATGATGTAACATGTCACATACCCATACACCTGACTTCAATGATGTAACATGTCACACGCCCATACACCTGACTTCAATGATGTAACATGTCACATACCCATACACCTGACTTCAATGATGTAACATGTCACACGCCCATACACCTGACTTCAATGATGTAACATGCCACACACCCATACACCTGACTTCAATGATGTAACATGTCACACGCCCATACACCTGACTTCAATGATGTAACATGTCACACGCCCATACACCTGACTTCAATGATGTAACATGCCACACACCCATACACCTGACTTCAATGATGTAACATGCCACACGCCCATACACCTGACTTCAATGATGTAACATGTCACACGCCCATACACCTGACTTCAATGATGTAACATGTCACACACCCATACACCTGACTTCAATGATGTAACATGCCACACGCCCATACACCTGACTTCAATGATGTAACATGTCACACGCCCATACACCTGACTTCAATGATGTAACATGCCACACGCCCATACACCTGACTTCAATGATGTAACATGCCACACGCCCATACACCTGACTTCAATGATGTAACATGCCACACGCCCATACACCTGACTTCAATGATGTAACATGTCACATACCCATACACCTGACTTCAATGATGTAACATGCCACACGCACATACACCTGACTTCAATGATGTAACATGCCACAAGCCCATACACCTGACTTCAATGATGTAACATGCCACACGCACATACACCTGACTTCAATGATGTAACATGTCACAAGCCCATACACCTGACTTCAATGATGTAACATGCCACACACCCATACACCTGACTTCAATGATGTTACATGCCACAAGCCCATACACCTGACTTCAATGATGTAACATGCCACACTCCCATACACCTGACTTCAATGATGTAACATGCCACACGCCCATACACCTGACTTCAATGATGTAAAATGTCACATACCCATACACCTGACTTCAGTGATGTAACATGCCACACACCCATACACCTGACTTCAATGATGTAACATGCCACACACCCATACACTTGGCTTCAATGATGTAACATGTCACACGCCCATACACCTGACTTCAATGATGTAACATGCCACACACCCATACACTTGGCTTCAATGATGTAACATGTCACACGCCCATACACCTGACTTCAATGATGTAACATGTCACACACCCATACACTTGGCTTCAATGATGTAACATGCCACACGCCCATACACCTGACTTCAATGATGTAACATGTCACACGCCCATACACCTGACTTCAATGATGTAACATGTCACACACCCATACACCTGACTTCAATGATGTAACATGCCACACACCCATACACCTGACTTCAATGATGTAACATGCCACACGCCCATACACCTGACTTCAATGATGTAACATGTCACACACCCATACACTTGGCTTCAATGATGTAACATGCCACACGCCCATACACCTGACTTCAATGATGTAACATGCCACACACCCATACACCTGACTTCAATGATGTAACATGCCACACACCCATACACTTGGCTTCAATGATGTAACATGTCACACGCCCATACACCTGACTTCAATGATGTAACATGTCACACACCCATACACTTGGCTTCAATGATGTAACATGCCACACGCCCATACACCTGACTTCAATGATGTAACATGTCACACGCCCATACACCTGACTTCAATGATGTAACATGTCACACACCCATACACCTGACTTCAATGATGTAACATGCCACACACCCATACACCTGACTTCAATGATGTAACATGCCACACGCCCATACACCTGACTTCAATGATGTAACATGTCACACACCCATACACTTGGCTTCAATGATGTAACATGCCACACGCCCATACACCTGACTTCAATGATGTAACATGTCACACGCCCATACACCTGACTTCAATGATGTAACATGCCACACACCCATACACCTGACTTCAATGATGTAACATGCCACACGCCCATACACCTGACTTCAATGATGTAACATGTCACACACCCATACACCTGACTTCAATGATGTAACATGCCACACACCCATACACCTGACTTCAATGATGTAACATGCCACACGCCCATACACCTGACTTCAATGATGTAACATGTCACACACCCATACACTTGGCTTCAATGATGTAACATGCCACACGCCCATACACCTGACTTCAATGATGTAACATGCCACACGCCCATACACCTGACTTCAATGATGTAACATGTCACACGCCCATACACCTGACTTCAATGATGTAACATGCCACACACCCATACACCTGACTTCAGTGATGTAACATGCCACACGCACATACACCTGACTTCAATGATGTAACATGCCACACACCCATACACCTGACTTCAATGATGTAACATGCCACACGCACATACACCTGACTTCAATGATGTAACATGTCACAAGCCCATACACCTGACTTCAATGATGTAACATGCCACACACCCATACACCTGACTTCAATGATGTTACATGCCACAAGCCCATACACCTGACTTCAATGATGTAACATGCCACACTCCCATACACCTGACTTCAATGATGTAACATGCCACACGCCCATACACCTGACTTCAATGATGTAACATGTCACATACCCATACACCTGACTTCAGTGATGTAACATGCCACACACCCATACACCTGACTTCAATGATGTAACATGTCACACACCCATACACTTGGCTTCAATGATGTAACATGCCACACACCCATACACCTGACTTCAATGATGTAACATGCCACACGCCCATACACCTGACTTCAATGATGTAACATGTCACATACCCATACACCTGACTTCAATGATGTAACATGTCACACGCCCATACACCTGACTTCAATGATGTAACATGTCACATACCCATACACCTGACTTCAATGATGTAACATGTCACACGCCCATACACCTGACTTCAATGATGTAACATGCCACACACCCATACACCTGACTTCAATGATGTAACATGTCACACGCCCATACACCTGACTTCAATGATGTAACATGTCACACGCCCATACACCTGACTTCAATGATGTAACATGCCACACACCCATACACCTGACTTCAATGATGTAACATGCCACACGCCCATACACCTGACTTCAATGATGTAACATGTCACACGCCCATACACCTGACTTCAATGATGTAACATGTCACACACCCATACACCTGACTTCAATGATGTAACATGCCACACGCCCATACACCTGACTTCAATGATGTAACATGTCACACGCCCATACACCTGACTTCAATGATGTAACATGCCACACGCCCATACACCTGACTTCAATGATGTAACATGCCACACGCCCATACACCTGACTTCAATGATGTAACATGCCACACGCCCATACACCTGACTTCAATGATGTAACATGTCACATACCCATACACCTGACTTCAATGATGTAACATGCCACACGCACATACACCTGACTTCAATGATGTAACATGCCACAAGCCCATACACCTGACTTCAATGATGTAACATGCCACACGCACATACACCTGACTTCAATGATGTAACATGTCACAAGCCCATACACCTGACTTCAATGATGTAACATGCCACACACCCATACACCTGACTTCAATGATGTTACATGCCACAAGCCCATACACCTGACTTCAATGATGTAACATGCCACACTCCCATACACCTGACTTCAATGATGTAACATGCCACACGCCCATACACCTGACTTCAATGATGTAACATGTCACATACCCATACACCTGACTTCAGTGATGTAACATGCCACACACCCATACACCTGACTTCAATGATGTAACATGTCACACACCCATACACTTGGCTTCAATGATGTAACATGCCACACGCCCATACACCTGACTTCAATGATGTAACATGTCACACGCCCATACACCTGACTTCAATGATGTAACATGTCACACACCCATACACCTGACTTCAATGATGTAACATGCCACACACCCATACACCTGACTTCAATGATGTAACATGCCACACGCCCATACACCTGACTTCAATGATGTAACATGTCACACACCCATACACTTGGCTTCAATGATGTAACATGCCACACGCCCATACACCTGACTTCAATGATGTAACATGCCACACGCCCATACACCTGACTTCAATGATGTAACATGCCACACACCCATACACCTGACTTCAATGATGTAACATGCCACACGCCCATACACCTGACTTCAATGATGTAACATGTCACACACCCATACACCTGACTTCAATGATGTAACATGCCACACACCCATACACCTGACTTCAATGATGTAACATGCCACACGCCCATACACCTGACTTCAATGATGTAACATGTCACACACCCATACACTTGGCTTCAATGATGTAACATGCCACACGCCCATACACCTGACTTCAATGATGTAACATGCCACACGCCCATACACCTGACTTCAATGATGTAACATGTCACACGCCCATACACCTGACTTCAATGATGTAACATGCCACACACCCATACACCTGACTTCAGTGATGTAACATGCCACACGCACATACACCTGACTTCAATGATGTAACATGCCACACACCCATACACCTGACTTCAGTGATGTAACATGCCACACGCACATACACCTGACTTCAATGATGTAACATGTCACAAGCCCATACACCTGACTTCAATGATGTAACATGCCACACACCCATACACCTGACTTCAATGATGTTACATGCCACAAGCCCATACACCTGACTTCAATGATGTAACATGCCACACTCCCATACACCTGACTTCAATGATGTAACATGCCACACGCCCATACACCTGACTTCAATGATGTAACATGTCACATACCCATACACCTGACTTCAGTGATGTAACATGCCACACACCCATACACCTGACTTCAATGATGTAACATGTCACACACCCATACACTTGGCTTCAATGATGTAACATGCCACACGCCCATACACCTGACTTCAATGATGTAACATGTCACACGCCCATACACCTGACTTCAATGATGTAACATGTCACACACCCATACACCTGACTTCAATGATGTAACATGCCACACACCCATACACCTGACTTCAATGATGTAACATGCCACACGCCCATACACCTGACTTCAATGATGTAACATGTCACACACCCATACACTTGGCTTCAATGATGTAACATGCCACACACCCATACACCTGACTTCAATGATGTAACATGTCACACGCCCATACACCTGACTTCAATGATGTAACATGCCACACACCCATACACCTGACTTCAATGATGTAACATGCCACACGCCCATACACCTGACTTCAATGATGTAACATGTCACACACCCATACACCTGACTTCAATGATGTAACATGCCACACACCCATACACCTGACTTCAATGATGTAACATGCCACACGCCCATACACCTGACTTCAATGATGTAACATGTCACACACCCATACACTTGGCTTCAATGATGTAACATGCCACACGCCCATACACCTGACTTCAATGATGTAACATGTCACATACCCATACACCTGACTTCAGTGATGTAACATGCCACACACCCATACACCTGACTTCAATGATGTAACATGTCACACACCCATACACTTGGCTTCAATGATGTAACATGCCACACACCCATACACCTGACTTCAATGATGTAACATGCCACACGCCCATACACCTGACTTCAATGATGTAACATGTCACATACCCATACACCTGACTTCAATGATGTAACATGTCACACGCCCATACACCTGACTTCAATGATGTAACATGTCACACACCCATACACCTGACTTCAATGATGTAACATGCCACACGCCCATACACCTGACTTCAATGATGTAACATGTCACACGCCCATACACCTGACTTCAATGATGTAACATGCCACACGCCCATACACCTGACTTCAATGATGTAACATGCCACACGCCCATACACCTGACTTCAATGATGTAACATGCCACACGCCCATACACCTGACTTCAATGATGTAACATGTCACATACCCATACACCTGACTTCAATGATGTAACATGCCACACGCACATACACCTGACTTCAATGATGTAACATGCCACAAGCCCATACACCTGACTTCAATGATGTAACATGCCACACGCACATACACCTGACTTCAATGATGTAACATGTCACAAGCCCATACACCTGACTTCAATGATGTAACATGCCACACACCCATACACCTGACTTCAATGATGTTACATGCCACAAGCCCATACACCTGACTTCAATGATGTAACATGCCACACTCCCATACACCTGACTTCAATGATGTAACATGCCACACGCCCATACACCTGACTTCAATGATGTAACATGTCACATACCCATACACCTGACTTCAGTGATGTAACATGCCACACACCCATACACCTGACTTCAATGATGTAACATGTCACACACCCATACACTTGGCTTCAATGATGTAACATGCCACACGCCCATACACCTGACTTCAATGATGTAACATGTCACACGCCCATACACCTGACTTCAATGATGTAACATGTCACACACCCATACACCTGACTTCAATGATGTAACATGCCACACACCCATACACCTGACTTCAATGATGTAACATGCCACACGCCCATACACCTGACTTCAATGATGTAACATGTCACACACCCATACACTTGGCTTCAATGATGTAACATGCCACACGCCCATACACCTGACTTCAATGATGTAACATGTCACACGCCCATACACCTGACTTCAATGATGTAACATGCCACACACCCATACACCTGACTTCAATGATGTAACATGCCACACGCCCATACACCTGACTTCAATGATGTAACATGTCACACACCCATACACCTGACTTCAATGATGTAACATGCCACACACCCATACACCTGACTTCAATGATGTAACATGCCACACGCCCATACACCTGACTTCAATGATGTAACATGTCACACACCCATACACTTGGCTTCAATGATGTAACATGCCACACGCCCATACACCTGACTTCAATGATGTAACATGCCACACGCCCATACACCTGACTTCAATGATGTAACATGTCACACGCCCATACACCTGACTTCAATGATGTAACATGCCACACACCCATACACCTGACTTCAGTGATGTAACATGCCACACGCACATACACCTGACTTCAATGATGTAACATGCCACACACCCATACACCTGACTTCAGTGATGTAACATGCCACACGCACATACACCTGACTTCAATGATGTAACATGTCACAAGCCCATACACCTGACTTCAATGATGTAACATGCCACACACCCATACACCTGACTTCAATGATGTTACATGCCACAAGCCCATACACCTGACTTCAATGATGTAACATGCCACACTCCCATACACCTGACTTCAATGATGTAACATGCCACACGCCCATACACCTGACTTCAATGATGTAACATGTCACACACCCATACACCTGACTTCAGTGATGTAACATGCCACACACCCATACACCTGACTTCAATGATGTAACATGTCACACACCCATACACTTGGCTTCAATGATGTAACATGCCACACGCCCATACACCTGACTTCAATGATGTAACATGTCACACGCCCATACACCTGACTTCAATGATGTAACATGTCACACACCCATACACCTGACTTCAATGATGTAACATGCCACACACCCATACACCTGACTTCAATGATGTAACATGCCACACGCCCATACACCTGACTTCAATGATGTAACATGTCACACACCCATACACTTGGCTTCAATGATGTAACATGCCACACGCCCATACACCTGACTTCAATGATGTAACATGTCACACGCCCATACACCTGACTTCAATGATGTAACATGCCACACACCCATACACCTGACTTCAATGATGTAACATGCCACACGCCCATACACCTGACTTCAATGATGTAACATGTCACACACCCATACACCTGACTTCAATGATGTAACATGCCACACACCCATACACCTGACTTCAATGATGTAACATGCCACACGCCCATACACCTGACTTCAATGATGTAACATGTCACACACCCATACACTTGGCTTCAATGATGTAACATGCCACACGCCCATACACCTGACTTCAATGATGTAACATGTCACATACCCATACACCTGACTTCAGTGATGTAACATGCCACACACCCATACACCTGACTTCAATGATGTAACATGTCACACACCCATACACTTGGCTTCAATGATGTAACATGCCACACACCCATACACCTGACTTCAATGATGTAACATGCCACACGCCCATACACCTGACTTCAATGATGTAACATGTCACATACCCATACACCTGACTTCAATGATGTAACATGTCACACGCCCATACACCTGACTTCAATGATGTAACATCTCACATACCCATACACCTGACTTCAATGATGTAACATGTCACACGCCCATACACCTGACTTCAATGATGTAACATGCCACACACCCATACACCTGACTTCAATGATGTAACATGTCACACGCCCATACACCTGACTTCAATGATGTAACATGTCACACGCCCATACACCTGACTTCAATGATGTAACATGCCACACACCCATACACCTGACTTCAATGATGTAACATGCCACACGCCCATACACCTGACTTCAATGATGTAACATGTCACACACCCATACACCTGACTTCAATGATGTAACATGCCACACACCCATACACCTGACTTCAATGATGTAACATGCCACACGCCCATACACCTGACTTCAATGATGTAACATGTCACACGCCCATACACCTGACTTCAATGATGTAACATGCCACACGCCCATACACCTGACTTCAATGATGTAACATGTCACATACCCATACACCTGACTTCAATGATGTAACATGCCACACGCCCATACACCTGACTTCAATGATGTAACATGCCACACGCCCATACACCTGACTTCAGTGATGTAACATGCCACACACCCATACACCTGACTTCAATGATGTAACATGTCACACACCCATACACTTGGCTTCAATGATGTAACATGCCACACACCCATACACCTGACTTCAATGATGTAACATGCCACACGCCCATACACCTGACTTCAATGATGTAACATGTCACATACCCATACACCTGACTTCAATGATGTAACATGTCACACGCCCATACACCTGACTTCAATGATGTAACATGCCACACACCCATACACCTGACTTCAATGATGTAACATGTCACACGCCCATACACCTGACTTCAATGATGTAACATGCCACACGCCCATACACCTGACTTCAGTGATGTAACATGCCACACACCCATACACCTGACTTCAATGATGTAACATGTCACACACCCATACACTTGGCTTCAATGATGTAACATGCCACACGCCCATACACCTGACTTCAATGATGTAACATGTCACACGCCCATACACCTGACTTCAATGATGTAACATGTCACACACCCATACACCTGACTTCAATGATGTAACATGCCACACACCCATACACCTGACTTCAATGATGTAACATGCCACACACCCATACACCTGACTTCAATGATGTTACATGCCACACGCCCATACACCTGACTTCAATGATGTAACATGCCACACACCCATACACCTGACTTCAATGATGTAACATGCCACACACCCATACACCTGACTTCAATGATGTAACATGCCACACGCCCATACACCTGACTTCAATGATGTAACATGTCACACGCCCATACACCTGACTTCATTGATGTAACATGTCACACACCCATACACCTGACTTCAATGATGTAACATGCCACACACCCATACACCTGACTCTAATAATGTAACATGCAACACGCCACTACGCCTGGCTAGATAAATATAACACAACTTGTAAAATGTTGGAAGATTTTATTTTTGAACAAAATAGATTATTTCTCAACATTGGAAGACAAAAAGACCTCAAGGCTTCTAACAGAAGTTTCACAATATCAAGACTGCTCAATTCATAATTTTTAAAGCAAATCATACAATGCTGTCTGCAGAGTTTGAATCTGACATAAGAGTTTTCCTTATTGTGGTTCAAGATTGAAGATCAATGATGTGTTCCTGCCTGCTGAATTTTACGGAAACGTGTGTTTGACTCGTTGATTTGATAGGTCAGCAGCATGATTACTCCAGTTTTATATCTTAACAGAATGTTGCTTAGAGATATTCTCTAGACTCTAGACATTAAACAGTATGACGATAGAATGAGCCAGGCAGGCGTTGTTGTGAGTGGAATGATATGACTGAAACTATTACATACAATGAAACAATGTGTATACGATGTAAATAATGAAGTATTTCGATGAACACACAATGTGATGTGGCAGGGTGGTAATCAATTCAACTTAATGAGGTAATCTTAATGTTACCTGTAGATAGTTAAAAGTAAAGAGGTTTCCAGGTTATAATGAAACTACTTTAATAACAGGATAATAAAATATTGAATTTTAATGTAAGAATGAAAGGATAATTTGACTTGTAAAGAAATATATAATTATGAAATGCACACACATTATCAAAAGAACAATTGTTAGCGTTATGGATCATATAGTTTCAATATTTATTTCTTAGAAAACAAAAGAATAATCTCACTTTGGTATGTAAAGTAGGCTAATTATGATTATGACACAAATACATTGAAAAGTGAATAAAAAACATTGTGAGAGGCATGAGGCAAATAGCACCGATAGATAACGACAGTTACATCTCCAACAGCAGACCTGGCAGTGACGTGTGTTTACAGTAGGACGAGAGATGAAAGAATAACCTGAAATATCAAACACAATCTTCAATAAAACTTGTCAAATGGTAAAATTGACTCTTGTACAATTCTTTTTTTATTTCAAACAATATGGCATATAAGAGCTGCGTAGATATATAACCAGGTTATGAAATAAAGCAGCTGGTAACATTTGGTCTGGGCTACTAACTTTCTTTCAAAATCATGCTTTCGGATTGGCCCTGATCCTTATTTGATACACTGGTAACATAACGATATGATGGAATAATGTTAAATCCATTCATAAATGCTAACATGGTGACTCTGTAGACACAATATGATGGAATAATGTTAAATCCATTCATAAACGCTAACATGGTGACTCTGTAGACACAATATGAGTTAATGTTGGTATTATAGAATGGACAAGGAGAAGGTTTCTATCATTTCATACAATCTGAAACTCTAAATTAAAATGACAAGAAGATTGAATGTAGAGTTAGTGTACGCAGTAGGGAGTTATCTAGCACACAGTGGAGTATAGTTCTGACAGAAAGCACTTGTTGATCAGTAGGCACCAGGAGTTAACACAGTAAAACACAGACAGACAAACAGGTGATCAATCTAAAAGACATATTTCATCAATAAATAGAACATTTTTGTTGTAAATTATATACAAGATAATATCTATACAAACCTATGTACAGGCAGAAAAACCTCTATTTACACTGTTTCACTATACTTTTACACTCGACAGGGGCAGGGATTGGATGGGTGGTTAGAGACAGGGTCTGGAGATAGTGGCAGGAGGGGGTAGTGTTTGGAGATAGTGGCGGGGGAAGGGGCGTAGTGTTTGGAGATTGTGGTGGGGGAAGGGGGGGTAGGGTGGGGATTGGAAGGTCTGAAGATGGTCAACAGTTGAAACAGTTAAACTTTTAAACAATGAAATACTCTCCTTGGGATAATGCTGAGCAATCATAATCAAATTCATGAACCAAGAATTAGACAACTCAGAAGTTCAACCTCTGGCTAGAAACAGCTCTTACAGACCAATACAGCCACGATGTTAGAGGAACATTTGTCACTTTTGCCGATGCTGAATCAGAAATTTTACACACGAAAACGAACTTGTAAAATTAACGATGCCAGCTTCTGTTTTCTTTTGTGTAATTAAAGTAGAATGTATTTTCATACAGATAATATAAACTTTAACAATAGTATATCAGGGTTAACAAATTATGAATACTTTTGAATATATTATATATATGATGATCTCTACACCAGGAGGTAAGAAAGGTTTGACGAATACAGGAAGGGAGGTAACTCTTCGTACACTGTTTGACACCCTGAACAGGTGTAATCTCAGGCCCGACGTTCTTTTACTTCACGTACAGAACTTCAAAATCAATATCTATAAGAACTGATCATGATAATCTTTGTAAAACTCATAATAATTTAATGTAATGTCATTCTAAATGTATAGATTTTTCACTCTAGTATTTCACAAGTCTTTGGGCAGTCAATTCAAGAATATTTCCAGTGTGTTAGGTTGACTTCATTTAGGGTATCTGTCAACTGAACATACAGTAATGTTTCACATCTGTATATATATCTTCCCAGCAGAACATACGGGTCACATAATACTGCGGGATCACACCCACTCACGACACGACACCTCCTCAAACTTACACGGAGACTGTCTCACATTTCCATCAGGGTGAGCTCCACGACATGACACATCCTCACACTTACACGGAGACTGTCTCACATTTCCATCAGGGTGAGCTCCACGACAAGACACATCCTCACACTTACACGGAGACTGTCTCACATTTCCATCAGGGTGAGCTCCACGACACGACACATCCTCACACTTACACGGAGACTGTCTCACATTTCCATCAGGGTGAGCTCCACTGACAGCTTCATTACAGAACATTCAATGTTAAGTCAATGATACTAATATTGTCAAAGCTGTTTTGCATTTTAAAGTGTTTTTAAGAATCCAGAATTCAATGTAACATCCATGGTTGAAGATATCCCCTCTGAACATCTAATGCTCGACAAGGTCGCTGATGATCAGAACCAACAACATGAAAACTGAAACCTGGACTACTGAAAGGTGCTGAGAGTCCGGCAGTCAATGAAATCATCCTAGATAGATAGAGGGTATAAAACCATTGATAGAGGGTATAAAACCATTGATAGAGGGTATAAAACCATTGATAGAGGGTATAGAACCATTGATAGAGGGTACGTATATAGTCTTGCTTTGACTTCTTTGCACATGCCCTGACTTTCTTGTTAGGTTCCCCAACAGGAAGTTGATTGAGAAGGAGTTCTTCTTTCGACAGTTTGAGAAGAGTTGCTTCACACAATGTAAGTCTCACCCACTCAGAACAAGTTCCACAGTTTAAAAGAAATATTGCTGATCTGTGTACTCTTCCGAGTACGCTTGTAGTTTGAGAAGGTTGCATCTCAGCTTTACACATCCTTTATTGATGCCTTCTGGGTATTCTCACTCTTAGACAATATGCTAGCAAGAGTTTTCGACTCAGCCAATAACACCCAAATAGTTTTATCCTGTTCAACCTTCAATGTTGTACCACTTACACTGTGTTATCAGTATTTCAGTATTTCTCTCCCACAGACAGTTTGTGCTGGTCCTTGTGGAGATTCGGTCCATCAGTCTCAAATAGTCTGACACATCCCCCATGTGTTTGAGGCTTCAGACTCGGGCAGTGATACCCATCTGTAGTTTGTGGTCTGAACAACCCTCCTGAACTGTTAAGGGTGTTTCTATCTATCAGACAGTTTTGCACGAGATATCACTCGTCTGCGTTGTGTTGGCAGCTTGTGGTGTCGACGTGACGTAGATCTCCTTCTGGTTGAGTTTCTGACGAAGCAGCGGGTTGCGACACACCACCAGGTGGAGCTTGTTACCCGCCTCCGCGATGAGGGGAACCGTCAGGCAGCAGTCGAAGTCTCGGGTCTTTACTCGGTTCACCTGTCGGGCAGAGAGATCCAGCATGTCAGTTATACAGGGGTAAAATTGACATGGATGTCGTCTCTACCTAATTATCAGGGTAATCTATACTTCGTGAATAAAGTCTTTTAGACCATCCATAACATTATCACAATATGAGATCAGACACATTCAGATACAACCTAAAGATGGAAGTTTGGGGTAAAATTGATATGTATCTAATAGATCATAGTATGAGATCAGACTAAATTTATATATATTCTGAAGTTGGAAGTTCAATCTTTCTGCCTGGCTCTTTCAACTTCAGTGTAACATTTTACGGACAATTTACATTTATAGGATAAAAAGTTGCATTTTTAAAATTCCCAGGATTCATTGTTATTCAACATTTGCAAATTAATTTACAACCGACAGTGCAACGGTGCACAATGTAAAACATTTGCAAAGAATTCATGTAAAGGACATGATGGAATACATTAAATTGGATGAAGAATGTAAAGATACCACAGTACCTGCAGGAGACGATCGTACATCTTGAGTCCGGCCCTCTGTGCGGGACTCCCCTGTCTGACGGCGCTGATAAACACGCCCTTCTCGTACATCCCGTCTGACAGACTGAACCCAAAGTCCTCCAGCGGAGATTCCTTCTGCACGATGACTCGATGGAGCTGGATCGGTGCCGGTGTGAAGATGGTCTGCATGTGCTCCTGGAAGGTGCGTGTGTTGGGCAGCGAGTTCTTGGAGTGAGAGTTGGAGGTCTTCTGGTGGATACTGTCGTGTGACACGGCACTCCGGTTGATTCTGCTTGTGCTTTGTGACCGTCCTTTTCTTCGATCGTCGTCAGAGAGGCGGGATCGTCTATCTAAACTGGCACAACTGCGTTCACGTAAACTGAGTCCTATTTGTCTCAACATCTCTGATCCTGACCCCTTCTCGAAGTCAGCGAGAGTCTTCGTCCACTCGTTGGGTTCGAAGCTGGAGCAGTCGCTCCCCGAATCGTCCCAGTCATCGTCGTCTGACATGTCCGCCATACACTCCCCGCTCCCGTCCACCAGCCCCGCAGAGTCCGCCGAGATCGGACGTAGAGGGTCTGCAATGTGTGCAGGTGTAGTGGATGAGAGAAAGTAACATATGGATAAGTGAATATAACAGGAAGTATGAGGACTGTTTGAACATTATGTTGGGATATCAGTGATGAGGGTGTGAAGCTTTCAATGAGATACCAAAAAAAATTACTTTTTCAGAATTCCATGAAAACTGATTTCAGTTACTAGTGTTTAGCTTAATCCATATCCATTGGGGTCTGAATGTCAGAATCAGTATAGCCTATTGTAAGAGTCAACACTGCGGAGTAGCACATGATTATGGATCAGTGAGGTAAATATGACACTAAGAAATGATTGAAACAACCATGTAATAAATAGAATTTTTGTCTGCCTTTCCCATTTCAAGAGATATCTTAAAAAATCACTATATGCTGAGACAAAGTTAATATTTTTGTATAGATTTGTGTTCAAGTATTACCTGTCCTCCTGCCGCGGGGTTGTGGGATAGCGACCACCATGGGTTGGGAGTGACCGTTGAGGTGACTGTGTCCAACATCCTGACCCGAGCTATCCCAGGATTCCAGAGCACTGTCGACACTCGGGATGGGTGTGGCCGGCTTGCTGTCCTCACTCTCGTACTGAGGATAAACACGAAAATATCATTTCATCTGACAGAACGATAAGAATGGTGAGGATAATTTACATGGGAGCATTTCAAGGTAATGTCTACATAAGTATGACATGCTATACAAAAGATGAAAATGTCAAATTAAGTCAAGAGTGGTGGTGACTGGTGGCTAGTGAGTTGCAAGTTCTGACCAAGGGGGGGATATCATGTTCACACATCTTTAGCAGGTTGAATACATGTTTTTGTTGATAGGGAGTTAAAAGAAAAAACAACTTAACATTTGATTATCATCTATAAAAGGGACTCACTCACCAGTTGTAGGAGTTGTTTGGATCCACCTGGAAAGAAAAACATTCAGTAAGATGAGTGGTATTATATATGTGAGCATTATACCCCAACATTCTGCAAGCAGCAGAGCTACCCTCTGTAAGGTTGTCAAGCTCCTGGCGAGATCTAATACCAAAATGCTTGATATGATATGACGATTACGTCATTGTAACTCACAGCTAAGTAACTGGTGGACTCACCGATCATGACTGAGAACATGTTCTATTGATGACCGTTGGCTGGAACAACAACATCAATTAACCCAGCCCCTGGCGATATCTAAAACCAGGTATGACCATTGCTTCTAAGTAACTGCTGCACTCACCGATCATGACCGGTCTGGCTATCTTCAGGTTGACCAGGTCGCCGGCGGTCTGCAGCATGTTGATGGCCTCAGAGAGAGGCTTGCCGCGTGTGTGCTTCCCGTTGATCGCGAGCAGTCGGTCTCCGATGTGGATTGCTCCGGTTCTGGAAACAGTGAGGGAGAATGAAAATAACTTTGTCCAACTGTGCAAGTACGATACAACATTAATTTAATTTACATTCTTTTTACACACAAGATGCCTTAAATGTCCTTTCTTACAGAACATGTGAATGATATCATCAGCTTTCAACCTCATAGTAAATATGTTAGAACTGCTACACTAAATGTGTTGCTTTTATGAAATGTATAATCCAATCAATGAGTTTCATTCCAATACAGTACATCAATGATCTTAACAGAACCTTACTTCTCAGCGAGCCCACCGTCAACGAGGTCTGAGATCACAATGGGGTCGAGGGGGTCCTCTGTGCCGGTGATGGTGACCCCGAGCGGGCCCCCGTGCCTCTGCATCTCCACGGTGTACGTCACACACTCCGCTGAGTTCTCAACTGCAATATAAGTGTGTTATTTAGTTGTAAACAATCCTTGACAGTGACTGAGTGCACACTGTTCTACACGCTGTTGATTGTTGGTATCAATAAAATCAATTAGTGGATGGTATACAGATCCTCCCGTAATACTGTTATATCAACTTTCTGTAAGTAGCTAGTTAACGTATTACACAGACTACAACTTACATGCATAAGGGTCCTCCCTCTTGAGTTTGAGTTTGACGATATCGTCCGAGTTGTCGAGGAGAGAGTTGGTGTCCTCCAACGTACAGTTCTCCATCCGCACGTCGTTCACACTGAGCAGCTTGTCTCCCGGCTGGACTGACCCACACCTAGACCGGAGAGAGGTATTAGATTTAAACATACCAACCTTCATCTTCACGACAGAGATAAGAATGAAACTAGCTGATTCATTGTATTGCATTCAATAAGGCCAGCTTACTTCTACACCACATTACAAGTGTACTATTTCAGTTGGGACATACCTGTAGGCTACACTCCCCTTCCGGACCCCGGTGATGATGAGAGGATCTCCATGCTTCCTCTGGGACGGAGCTGTAACAGAATATAAGGGTATATGTCACTGCATCAAGAACAATTTATATTTGGACACAATCAAGAATGTTTTGCTAGTAAAAAAAATATTAGAAAAACCAGTTTTATGCTAAATTGAGTGCAACAAATTATAAACATGAAACAATGGTCATTGAATCCTACACCAAACCTCCAGTCTCTTGCTCACCTATGATGGTCATCCCGAGTCCGCCTGGTTTCTTTGGTATCCTCACGATGTACGTCCCCGAGCTGGGGGTCACTGACTCTGGAACAGGAGCAAGTTTAGATTAGCATTCATGCTACATATTAATTGATCAAACAAGAAGTGGGAAAGATAGAGACTTTAGATTCATTGGATCAGAATCCTGGTGAACACTGAGGGTACTTGTCACCAAGAAAATCAGTGTGGGAAAGGAACTTCCAAACAACATAAAGTCTGCTGTGTGCAGACGTCATTCTTCATTCTTTACAATCACTTCAGCCTTTAACTAAACAGTTCTTTCAACATGCTAAGAAACAGGATGAATGAATTATTTGGCAGACCGAGGTACATACCTGCGACATCGAACTCGATCTCCATCATACAGCGAGGTCGGGACTCTCTCAGCATCTGCTGCACCTCCTCCAGGGTCCGCTCCGACACGTCCAGGCCGTTGATGCTGAGGATCCGGTCTCCCTCCTGCATCACTCCACATCTGGAACACACAAGGCATAGCTGGTGAATGGTTCCGTTCAGTGGTATAAACCTGCCCATTCTGTTAGGGCTAGAGATGATACCATAGCCTAGCTCAGTCTTGTGCACGTTTCAATTACAGCTTATAACCAGGTCTTTTTTCAACTAATCTTACAAAAGAAATATTTCCTCACTTCTCGGCGGGACTGTTAGGGTCGATGTAAGCTATGACGGGAGGTTCAGACAAGACGCTGGTGGAGAAGATGCCGCCCTCGAGGGAGATGCCGAGCCCCTTCTTGTCGGAGAACAGCATCACCTCCGTGGCCTCCGCGTGACACACCTGGTTGTGGGAGGTCAGTACGGACGTTGCCGTCGACGCTATAGACACTGGAACAGAGGAACGGGTGCTTGTAATATATAAATCATACACATCCTAATTACCTTTTATACAGCTAGACCGAGTATCAACAATTGCACAGAGCCTGTGTGATATGACGACCAAGCAGGTGGTAAATCAAATAACTAGTAGGACTCTCCACAATGAAACACAAAACAAGTGAGTTGTAGATGATATATCTTTTGAGTTTTTAATCAGAATGATCACAAACAATATTTCTGTTGCAGTTTAAACGAAAGGTCAGAACAGTCAGAGACCTGAAATCAATAATCTTCCACTAAGCTCCAGCGTATCATGTGCGTAAATCCCCTTATAAGTTAAGAGGTTGACTCACTGAGTAAATCCCCCACTAAGTTAAAAAGTTTGACTCACTGCACGAGGAGATCTTTCTATCCGGCCTAGTCCATGGTTTCTTGGCCCGTGTCGACCCACGAGAGGGGAGGGTCCCGAAGGGCGTGGTGGTGCCTGTTGCCGTGGAGCCGAGGGTGTTGTAGCTACGGGCAGGGAGGGTGCCGAACCCGTTGTAGGCGGAGGATGAGGGGGGCAGGTGGGCGATGTTGGGAGAGGAGGCCGCGGTGACCGTCACTAGCGCTGCTGGTTGAGATGTTTACATTGAGTTCTAGAAGTGACTAACAATGCATGCATCGCAATATTGAAGTTACATCTGTACAAATTGTTATCAGCTTCTAACAGTTTAGTTATTGAGAAAAAAATAGATTGCTTAACTTTCGAATATAATATTATTGTTCAACCAACTTTCATATATTTCTTAATACAACAGTTATCAAAGCCACAATTTAAAAAAAATAATAATAGTTGCAATATTGTCATGTACTCTTTCTAGAATATGGATGGATGGGTAAGTAATGCCTTGAGTCCTAGATCTCTTCAGTCACAAGTGCAGATGAAACTCAATCCATTACAGTCTTGAGGATAAAGTCTACCTAACTACAAGTAGTAACAATTTTTTTACCTGATCTGGCCAGAGCTTCCCGCGATGCTTTATACTCCAGGTGAATGACCGGCAGTATCTCCACCTTTATCACTTCCTCTGGGCCGGTCTTCAGCAGCTGCGTCGCCTCGGCGACCGACATGTGCTCCACGCTGGCGCCATCTATAGACAGGATGTGGTCTCCTATGTGCAGTGCTCCACTCCTGGTGTGGATTGCAGTGAGGAGAAATGTGTAAAATGAATTTCTTAAAAATTATTTGTGCAATGTACTCCTGTGAAACTAAATGAAGCAGTCATAAAATGTGCCCGATCAGATGATTCAAGAAGTAATGTCAAGGTAATCTACATAGTGTTCAATAGATATATTACAATACAATACAATACATACTGCAGATTTGGTGCTGGATACAGACAGAGGGTTTCAAGAAGATACTTAACAGTATAATAAATATCAATCATCACATATTGACGCACACACAAATAAGAAAGTTTATACATCCACATTATCTTTACATTATTTCTCATGAATCAACTACAAACTGTTGACAGAAAAGTAACAAAGAAGCACGTACCTGTCTGCGACACTCATGGGAGCGATGGCGTCGACGCACACACACCTGCGGCCCATGTGTGCGCTCTGAGACAGCGCTATACCGAGAGCAGCACCGGGAGTCTTGTCTATCTCCACGAGAAGTGGACCGCTTGCGTTCTGGACTGCATCTGGAGACAGAAGTGATTGGAAGTCTTCATTTAAACAATATGATAGAAACATAAGTGATTGGTAAAAATTTATCTTGTTTTAAAATGCAGAGAAATATCAAGATGTTCATGTATTAAGTATTCCAAAATTAATACTCAATGGCTAGTGTGACAGAACCAATAAAGCAAAGTCGCATTACGTACCCATAACGGCGACATCGTACTCCACAGTGAAGACGGCGTCCTGCTCGCACTGCTGAAGAAGCGCCATGGCCTCGGAGAGACTGAGGTGAGACACCTTGTAGCTGTTGACGCACACGATGCGATCCCCCTCCTTCAATGAGCCTTCTCTGTGGGGGGCGGAGAGACAGATTATTGAGAGAAATTACTTCACATCTTAATCCATGTTTAATTTTCTTAATACACAGGAATTCAAATGTTTTCTTTAAGGTCAAGCGCATATACTTTTTGAGCAAGTCTTCAGAGGAGAGAATGTACAGTAATTATTCACATCTTAATCCATGTTAACTGCTCTTGATAGAGTCGTGAATTAAAAAAGTTTCTACTTTTAGGACATGTGTGCATATTTACAGATGTTTAGAATCTATTCAATGCCCCTATTGATTATTGAGCTACCTGAGTACCTGACACCTTAAACAAGATTCTCACCTGTCTGCTGCCCCGCCCGGCCTGATGCTGGTGACAGTGAGAGGGTGGGCTCGCATCAGGTCCACATTCATTCCCCCGCGCAGCGTGAAGCCGAAACCAGTCCCTTCCTTGTCCTTCTCCAGAGTTACCTCCCCTGTTTTACACTGTACGCTGAATGGGGCGCCACCTGAAGGGAGATATGAAAAAGAAATTGTCATTTTTAGACTTCAACAAGTATTATTGATAACGATGATGATGGGTATTTGTGTAGCGTTAGTGTTCACTCACTAGTGGATCATTGTAACGAAAAAGTCTGGAAAATCATTGTAGTGAAATCTGCATGCATCGGAACTAGTGAGCGAAATGTAACATTGAAACAAAACCCTTCCTGCTAGTTGACTAATTCTCCACAGCATATATGAATGGTTTTGTCGGTGAACATAATACAAATGTGTCCAGTTCCTCATTTCAACGTCTATGAATTAGTGGAGAAAACACAAAGTAATCAAGTCACATATCATACAATACGAATGTGTATCTCACCCGTATCCGGCAGCTCGTACTCCACCTCCAGGACCAGCCTCTCTCCCGCATTCTTCAACAAGTTCACAATCTCGTCGTGTTTTAGACTCGCCGTCCTGATCCCATTCACAGAAAGGATGAAGTCGCCCACCGTCAGAGAGTCTGATCTGGAACACAGAGGAATAACAACGTCAGGGGGAATCAAATGTGAGACTTGCTCTCCAGAACATGACGAGATGTTAAATCAAAAATACATGCCGTTCAGGTAGTGAACAAAATTTGATATTGCCCCCTAAAAACACAAGAATATGTACTATTGTGCATAGTGTCATCGCCATCATAACAATGTTACAGGACGTCCATTATTGATGTCGGAACACTTATTTTTAATGAAACTTTCAGGCAGCAATAATCAAGACAAGTATTACAACAAATCTTTAGATTAACAAAATATCTCCTTTAAGAAAGTGTCTTGAATAAGAGAGTTTTATCGTGACAATATTGCTGAGAGTGTTCAAGAGAAACGAACCTGTGAGCGATACCGCCGGGTCTGAGGTTGGAGATCTGGGGACGCGCCCCCTTGTCTGTACCTCCTGTAGAGAGACGGACTTGTATTGAGGGCATATGGTGGCATTTATGTAAGAACATGTGAATAAAAGATAAGTTAATGTTAACAACAACAAGAATCCTCAGTAACAGGCTACATGACTGCTGATCAAAACTTAGTAATCATGTTTACAGTTTACATCTCTTTTAGGAAGGCAAACTGTCTGAATACATAATGCATTCATCTAAATCATGTGACAACAATTCACAAAGTTAATTTCATTCTATGACCATCAGTCGGACTTCAAATTTTAGAGTTAATATTTGATAAAGACAAGATGATGCAAACAGAGCGGTTCCAAGAAAGAAAAAGACAAGAAGTGAGCACAAGTGACAAGTGACAAATGATCACCACAAGTCATCACGAGTCACCACAAGTGACAAATGATCACCACGAGTCACCCACCAGACACTGTGAGTCCCAGACCACATCCTTCCTTCTTCTGTAGCTCCACAAACGCTACTCCTCGCCGGTGCTCTGTAATAATATTGAATATTATTTTAATTGTGTGGCTAACTTTCCTGTCACTTCATCAAATCTTTAAACTGCAACTGATTTGTAAAGGGAAAGCAGGAAATGACATTCTAAGATGCTGTCTAGTCCAGTAGTCTAACGGTTTGGTTATTTGAACATTTGTAAAACATGAGATAATCAATCCAAAAATAGAGCCATGGGCTCTGTAGCTCATAAGGACTTCAGTGATATATTATCTAAGGATGAAGATCTAAGCAATCTCAAGTAAAACATTGTAACAAAAAAGAAAGGTTTTTAGGTCGTGACCCCCGAGACCCTATTTGGGGTCATGGGGTCACCAAATCTACAATTTAGAATCCCCATCGGCCAAGGAGTCTGCACACAACATTTCAGCTATAAAGACCTTTTGGAACTGGAGAAGAAGATGAAAATAGAATTTTAAGGATGTGACCCCTGTGACCCCATTTGGGGTCATGGGGTCACAAAATCTACAATTTAGAATCCCCATTGGCCAAGGAGTCTGCACAGAAAATTTCAGCTCTGTGGAGTCATTGGTTCTGGAGAAGAAGTCTTAAAGAAGATGACTTAATAATTGATAATAATGAAGAACTAGAGATTCTACTAACTATGAAAATGCACATCAATTCCCTTGTCAACATCATTTCTTGCTTGATCATCAGTGTGTATTTCCCAAAACTTGACTACAGGCAATGGTTTATAGTGAAAAACCATTAGCCAACAGGCTGGAATTTGTGTTTGTTTTTATCTAACGATTGTGAAACATTTTCAAATTTTATAACTTGATTTAATGTGTTGAGCAGTGTTTATTTTGCTAGAAAGTACACAAGCTACCCCCCCACGACTCACCCTCAATGTCCTGTGCGGGGTCGGTCACTGGCCGGAGCTGTACCGGGTCTGCAACAGAAACAGAGTCAGTTAGTACAATTAGTACAGTGGCTGGGTGAGATATATCTACTCAGATAAAGTTTAAAGGTACTGTAACACGTCATTCTTACTGAAACTAGAAGAGCGTTTGCGGGACACCGCAAAAGCAGAGCAGCTCCGAAACTTTGGGTCTCGCCTTTCCCTGTTCCGCCTTCTCCTCAGCATAAATAAAATTGGAATTTTTTGGGACAAAATGTTTTTCATTATTCAAGTTATTCTAACAAGTTGAATCATCACTGGGGTCACTTTTCACAACTTTGTTCTTAAAAACTATTTCTGATTTCAAAATTAGATCAAAAGATTAACATGGCCTTAACCAATATCTCATGACCTTGAACTTGACGTTCAAGGTCACACCATCAATGATTACTTTTCATTGTGTATAACAATCATGCAATGACTCAATAGTGCTCATTGTTAACATAAGGCATATTCACAATAGCACGCTTAAGTTGTGACCTTGCTGTGACCTTGACCTTTAACAGATTTTAGCAAAAACGTTTTCAAATCTTGGTCTTTCTCCATAGTTGATATATACCAAGTTAGGGGCTGATAGCACAGAAGTTGTTGAAGTAATCGTGTTTACAAGGATTTTTGTAGTGATATCAGAACTCATGACCTTGACCTTTGACCTTGAATGTGAGCATATCAAAATGTTTCCCCAGGTGTACAAGAAAGAAGCTATATATATGAGGTGTTGATACCTTCATGGAAAAAAGTTATCAAGTGATTTCAGAACTGGTGACCTTGACCCTATCTCGTGACCTTGACCTTTAAAATTCAAGGTCACTAAATCAGTGATCACTTTTCATTGTGTATAACAATCATTTAATGATTCAAAGTGTTAATAGTTGAAATAAGACATTTTCGCAAAAGCATGCTTAAGTCGTGCCCTCGCTGTGACCTTGACCTTTGACGGATGTTAGCGAAAACCTTTTCAAATCTTGGCCTTTCTCCATAGTTGATGTACACCAAATAAGAGCCTGATACTACAAATATTTGTCAAGTTTTCGTGTTTACAAGGATTTTTTTAGCGATTTCAGAACTCGTGACCTTGACCTTTGACCTTGAATGTGAACATGTCAAAATCATCCACCAGGTTTATAAGAAAGAAGCTATGTATATGAGGTGTTAAAACCTTCTTGGGAAAAGGTTATTTAGAGATTTCAGAACTGGTGACCTTGACCATATTTCGTGACCTTGACCTTTTAAATTCAAGGTCACACAATCAGTGATCACTTTTCATTGTGTATAACAATCATTTAATGATTTAAAGTGTTAATAGTTGAAATAAGACATTTTCGCAAAAGCATGCTTAAGTCGTGCCCTCGCTGTGACCTTGACCTTTGACAGATGTTAGCGAAAACCTTTTCAAATCTTGGCCTTTCTCCATAGTTAATGTACACCAAATAAGAGCCTGATAGTACAAATATTTTTCAAGTTATCGTGTTTACAAGGATTTTTTTAGTGATTTCAGAACTCGTGACCTTGACCTTTGACCTTGAATATGAACATGTCAAAAAAATTCCCCAGGGGCATAAGTAAGAAGTTGTGTATATGAGTTCTCAAAACCTTCTAGGAAAAAAGTTATAGCGAATACAAAACGCGCGTGCGGCGGCGGCGGCGGCGACGAAAACTGCGCAAAAACTGATAGCAGCTCCGACTTAGTCGGAGCTGCTAATAAAGTGGTCACCCAAAAAGGTTAATAAGTGTTGTTTATGGCTGAATTATACTCCTCAATCAGGAAAAGAGTTCTTAAACAAATGTACATTGTTTGGTTAAGTCATCATGGAGCTGAGGAGCAGCATGAAGAGCAGTTCCACTGGGATATTTCTGTACTGTCTCTCGAAACCACATGGATATTAAAGACTGTTGGGGTATTACACACTGCTGACAGTAGGGAGAGGTAGCTCAGTCTGAACTATGAACATTTGTTAGGTTCTAGGTTCAATTCCCAGCCATGAACTCATCAAACTCATAGTTGTCTAACAATTACCATGCACTCTGTGGTCCGGTGGTACTGGAATTAATCCTATTGGATGTACAGACATGGAACAAAGAATTACTAATCCTTTGAAGATATCAGTGTTTCATAAATCTACAATGGCAATAACACCATGTGTAACAACACTGCATGCTGACGAATGACATGACGTCATAATGGTCATATATGATGTCATATAGGAGAGGGTTTCATTAAGTTGTATAACTTGTACCCAATCCTTTCTCTTGAATAAGTATGTTTAAATCAAATGAAATATGTCACAATGTCAGCGCAGTGGCTGCAATGGTCTCTGACCTACCTACATGTGAGGATCAGATGACCGGATTTTATTGCAATTCAACTTGATTTAAATCAGTGAGCAAAAAATTAAATACTAAACAGTCCTATTGAATACCATCTCTATGAAACTCATGAATGGTGTTTGTCTCTACCAAACTATTCACATGTATTCTCACATGCTACTCATAGCTCCAGTCTGGGTGCAAACACAACAAAAGGAGAGTCATAGAAGGTCATGGAACTAAATTTCAAACATTACAGACAAATACCAATTGTAGTACTGTAGCAAAGTCAGCTGATTCAATAGAGAGAAAAATAAAGGCATGAAGACACTGAGACTTGGACAATATATACATAAGTCACTTTTCCAACAATTTTCAAAAGAACAAAATGAAAAAGATGCTGATGGAAACTTTTTGTGATTTTTCTTTAATTTTATCATTTAAATTGACAAAAGAACATTTTTTGGCCAACAACTTTTAAAAATTTTGTCACACACTTACATACATGATGTAGCTTTTTTAATAATTAAAAAATAATGAAATAGGTCGGCTAACCCTTAACATGCGGGTCCCGGAATTATCCGGGCGGGCTATAAGCGATTCGTAGGTACTCCAGTACGGATCCCGGATCGCTTACTTAGAAGAATTCACGCCTGTCTATGTACTGGGCTAGCCTCCATACCGGGTCCCGAGTCGATTGTTTCCGCGACTCGCTGCATGAGAATGGCTGTATTTATGCCTCGCAGCCCGCAATGAGAATAAAACTTTCTTCAGTGTCTGGTCAGAACGTCCAGCAAAATTCACACCAATTTGCGTGTGCATTGTTGACCCGTAACGCATCGATAATTAGCTTTACAAAAGGCCAATTTTGTCCTGCTTCGCTCCGATGGCTACACTGCCCGGCGGCTAATTAGCACCTAAGTGTCTGCACTGCCCCGGGGTGAGATAGGCCCGTACAGGCTTATCTGTCTCGCATCCCGCCACATGGGCAGATAGCCTATGCTTATCTGTCTCGCATCTCGCCACATGGGCAGATAGCTTCTAATTACGGGAAGATATTGCGATAAGCTACCTTTCTCTCGCACTTCGTATCATATGAACCAATTGGTTGTTTTCATTTTTTTTTATACCAAAATAAAGAGGAAAGAATGGCCTTTATTCCCATATAAA
Source organism: Gibbula magus (assembly GCA_936450465.1). Classification (NCBI taxonomy): domain Eukaryota; kingdom Metazoa; phylum Mollusca; class Gastropoda; order Trochida; family Trochidae; genus Gibbula; species Gibbula magus. The sequence goes on from OW388296.1 coordinate 79,438,601, forward strand.
AATCGCAATTGCGCTAACATAACTGAAAATACAGCAATCGCACAGAGATAGCCGACTTTCGCACTTTTGAATTTTGATACATGTGGCGCATTTACCCCAACATGCCTCGGCGCTCTATTTCTAAGAAACTACTTGGGATATTTTCATAATTTTTTTATCAGTATATAGATAAAAGAATTGTCTTCAATTCCATATAAAATACATGTATTTTCGGCAATAACTTTTGATGCGCCAGGTGTCGCGCAGAAGGTGATATTCGGCTTTGAATAAGTGGCGCTCTTAGCATATACCATCATTACGGGCTTTATAACTTGTGAACCGCAAGTCCGATTTTTATAATTTTTACATCATTGTAAAGAGAAAAACATTGTCTTCAATTCCATGTATAATGCGCATGTTTTCGGGAAGAACTCTGCATGCGCAATGCGCCGCGCCAAAAGGTATAATTTTCGCACTTCATAACTTTTGAACCGCAAGTCCGATTTTTATAATTTTTACATCATTGTAAAGAGAAAAACATTGTCTTTAATTCCAGATATAATGCGCATGTTTTTGAGAAGAACTATGCATGCGCGAAGCGCCGCAATATTGATGTACGCAAAAGTGAAGAAGTATGATAAGATATAACTAAAATACTGTTCTTTTGATACGCAAATATAGAGCTTTATAAACGATGAACAACTGTCATGGCGGAATTTTGTTTCCAGTTTTGGAAAAAAAAATATTACATAAAAACGAAAATATATTTGAGTACGGGACCCGCTTCTCGGGGAAAAGCCTTTTCGTGGGAATATTTTCTCAGGAAAATATTTCACTTTTCGGAGTTTCTAAAAATGCGTGAACATTTTTGTTACTGATGCCATTTGCGAAAGGTTTTTATTTCTAAAATTCAAATGCGAGGGCGCACCTTTCCAAACCATTTGAATTGAATTTATTATTTTATCTTTTACATTATTGAATAAAAGACGTTTCATTCAATAAGATTTGAAGAATTATTTATATGTGTAGCGGACTGAACTGAGCAGATGGAGAATTTGATTCCTCACCACTTTTATTACCAAAGTTCTTTTGTATCACAATTACTTTTTTAGGTATTAGTTTTTTCGTGAGCAGGGGAATTTCCGACGGGATTCGCCATGACATAATGAGAAAAAATTCCCATGAACATGGGCGTGGTCCGTCATCTTCGGGACCGACCCACAAGTATAAATATCTACCGGGGGGTGCGCGGACCCCCCCGCTTTTGGTCGCCACCCCCCAAACTTTTTGTGCAAATTATTTTTTTGTTTCTACTTTGAAATAAAGGTTCGTGTCATTCCGAGGTATGAAGGTTTCTGCTATATATGTCGAGAGGGCATGGGAACCCATTCCCAATAGAATCCGGGGTTCGTCCCATAGGATTGTTCCTCGGAGTCTCTCGTTCTCAAAAGAGAACATGGGAAACCTGTCCCGCGATTGAATCCGGGGTCCGCCGCGGAAGACGGGGACGGGAATTCCCGGAGAGCATGGGAGTATGCTCCCATGGGTCCGGGCTCCGCCTCGAGAGACCGCTCCTTGGATGCTCTGCTTCTCGAAAAGAGAAGTCATTCGGCAACTGACAACCCGAGCTTCCCTGACATAGTAGTTTATTTTCCGGGCCTCGCGCCCGGTGCTACACGTCGCCGAGGAAATCAGAAAATGGTCCGTTTGACATATGCGTCGGAAAAATCGGCGCGATGTCAGAAGCCGTCGGCGCCGTCGGCGCTTGCGGCGCAGTCGTCCTAGATGCGCCGGGAGGTTCTGAAACTGGCAAATGAACGTCCATGAAGCTCACATTCATTATCTCTGTATGTTTATTGTCTCTAATCACATGTTATATGTTGCATACATCTAACGCATTTTCAATCATTTACAGGTTGAAGCAGAATGCTGCGCGGACGTGGACGCAAGGCCCTGCGACGGCCTAGGACGTTGCATACTAGGACACGCAGCTTTGAAGCCGTTACAAGCGACGACGACTTCATCAACGAGATCCATGCTGATGAAGCCTCTGATATGGAGTCAACTGACAGTGATGGTAGCAGTGGTTTAGACAGTGATGATGCATATGATCGGGACACTGTAATAGATAGTGAACATGGTGACACAGATGCTCTGAGTGATATAGAGACAGAGATTGCCAGAAAGATTCTAGCCGCCGGTAATTCCACCGAAGAAGACTTTAGTGGTTTTGAGGAGGAGTTTGCCGAAATACCACAATATAATCATGATAATTCACAGACGTTTGATGAGTGGGTGGATGGTCCGCGGCCACGTGTAAACTTGCCTTTCACTGGTCAAACTGGGTTGCGCCAGTTCATAGAACTTCCTGAGAACCCTGAACCTATTGACTTTTTCAATTTGTTTATACATAATGATGACTATGAGGATATGGCAACGGAAACCAATAGATATTTCAAACAAGCAATGGAGGACAAAATTCTAAGACCCCGTTCAAGAATGCAACAGTGGCAAGACACTAATGCAGAAGAGATGAAGGTATTTGTAGCCATGACAATTGCCATGTCATTGGTTGTGCAGAGAAACTTTGCTGATTACTGGTCAACAAGTGATGTTACCTCAACGCCTTTCTTCGCCAAGTGCATGCCCCGAGACAGGTTTTGGCTTCTTATAACCTACCTACACTTGGCTGACAACAGGAGGATGCCGGGCCGTAACACCCCGTGCTTTTCACCAATAAATAAACTGGGACACTTGTATAACCGGATAGTTCACCGTTTTTCAAGAGTGTATAAACCGCATCAAAACATTTCAGTCGACGAGGGCATGGTGCCCTGGAAAGGTAACTTATCTTTCAAAGTTTATCTTCCCGACAAGCCTAAGAAGTATGGGATAAAGGCTTTCATGTTGTGTGACTCGCACAACGGATACGTTTGCAAGTTCAAACTCTACACTGGAAAAACGAATGAACCGGTTTCTGAAGGTGGCAAAACTTATGATGTAGTCATGGACTTGGTGAACGACTACGTTGGACAGGGGCATCACATCTTTATGGACAACTACTATTCGTCCACAAATCTGTACATAAATTTGTGGGAGCGGGGAATAGGTGCCACGGGGACGTTGAGAGCCAATCGAAAGGGACTTCCTGATTCAGTCAAGAAACCTAAAAAGAAAGCCAAGCAAGGGGACATGACAGTTTCTCACAACCATGGCCTACTCGTTCTTCGCTACGAAGATAGAAAATCAGTGCTTCTCATGTCTACTGTTGAAGATACACAACTTGAACAAACAGGGAAGAAGAACCGGGCAACAGGGGAACCAGTTCTCAAGCCGCGCATTGTAACAACGTACAACAAGTACATGGGAGGTGTTGATCGGGCCGACCAGATGTTGTCGTACACGCCGTTCCGAGTGAAGACCCTGAAGTGGTGGAAACGGGTTTGGTTTCACGTTCTCAACGTTGCCATGTTGAACTCTTACATCGTTTATAAAGAATACAGCAAAGATAAACCTCTAAAAACAAGTCGGGAATACAGGAAGGCTTTGGCGCAACATATAGTAACATTTGCGGACAAGGAACAAGTTCCATCACTTTGCAGACGTCCCCGTGGTCGGCCGAGCACGAGCGACGAGAGTGTCACTCGTCTTCATGGACGTCACTTTCCGACGAAGATTGAGCCTGTCGGAAGGAAGAAAAACGTCACAAGGATGTGTGTGGTATGCTCTAAGGCAAAACGCGCCGTCCTCGCAAAACAGATTGAAGAAGGCAATGGGCCAGCAAGGAAGAAAAAACGAGTAGGCAGAGAGTCTTCTTATGAATGTACAGATTGTAATGTTTCTCTGTGCGCCGCACCATGCTTCAAACTGTACCACACCGCCACTGACTATTCCAGGGCTTACATCACTGCCACGGAAAAAGAAAGAAATGAAGAAGGGAATGAAGAAGAAGAAAATTGAAAGTAAAGAGAGCCGAAGTGTGGACTAGTATATACACATTATATACATACCTTGTTAGGTCCCTAAAGCTGTTCTGCGCACAACCGCAGGTAAATATTGTGTATATTTGTACATAAATGCATTGTAATTTCATTGTAATACATGTCATTGCAAATAAAATATTCTTTATTTTATCAAAGAGACAGAGAAAGTGAATGCGAGCTTTCATTGGAAGTTCAGCCAGAACCGCATCATAAAAAAACACCCATAAATGCTGAACCGGGTGGCCGATTTTCATAAAACTTACATGGGGTAAAGAGGAAAGATTCGGCTTTGATTCAATATAAAATTTATACATGCGCACGAAAAACTAAAGTTGCGGCACGTGCCCCGATATGCGCGATAGTCAAAAAGTTGCCTCAAAGTACCGAGGGTACCTTCATTTGGCACGCTATAGCTTCCGAACGAAGTTGCGCATTTTTTTTCTTTTTACATCATCGTAAAGAGCAATAAATTGTCTTCAATTCCATGTATCATATGTATATGCGCAGCGAAAAATAAACATGCGGCAAATGATGCGCCAGATGTCGCAAAAAGTTAGTTTTTCAAAAATGAATTTTCTAAGTACTGGGGGTGCCTTCCTTACGCTCTTCATATATTGCGAACCATTTGACGTATTCCAATAATTTTTATATCATTGTAAAGAGGAATAAATTGTCTTCAAGTACATACGTGTTTCGCATGCGCGCGAAATAATTTACGATTTTATAAAGCTGGAAATAAAGACAAACTTTACACCGCGCAACATGTATTGCGTTCGCCGCGGTGATTAGTGTATGCTGTGCTCATTAGTACCCATTAGTTCCACGCGCGCTCGGCTCTGGCACCCTCGAGGAGGTCTCGAGGAGGTCTCGAGGAGGTAACGGTACTGTAATTAGCACAGTCCCGGGGGGACCAAGCAGTGCCAGTAAATTGGTGCGCGTCGGGACCATTCACGTGGTACTGTCGGGGTAGCGTCACTCTCCTTTGGTTGGTTATATTTTCTGAACCATAAGTCGTATTCTAATAATTTTTATGTCATTGTAAAGAGGAATAAACTATCTACAAGCACATATAAATTTCGCAATATGCGCGCTCAGGAGTTTTGATTTCATGAAGCTGGAAATAAAGACAAACTTTAGATGACAATAGAATTATAACCATAGGTCGCATTCTAATATTTTTTATATCATTGTAAAGACAAACATCTGGTTTTCAAGTCCATATAAAAATTTCAGTAGCGCGCTCCAAATTCATGATGTTATAAGGCCCGAATTAAAGACAATCTTTACAAAGTAATAGAAAAGTAAAGAAAAATCGTAAAAAAATAATTCGAAGATGCGGGTATAAAGCAACCATTTGTGTACGGGTGCCGCGACTTGAATTTGTATTCAACGCCCGTATATAGCCCGTATTCGCCATGTAGATGCGGTATATTTCGTAAAAACGGTACCGGAATCGCCGCCTGGAAATTCCGCCAGCAGAGCTCGTTAGTGCCTAAGCTCAAACTACTGCTGCGAGCTGCGAGCCTGTAAATTCCGCCACAGGGGCTAAAAAGGGTAAAATATATATACGCAACGTAAGGGTTAAGATGTTAAGAGTTAAGATGCTGATCATATTGTTAGTATTGAACAGATCCACACTACCCAGTCAGTCAGTGAGGTACGAGATTAGCTCCCAGTGATGCAGTGCACTTGTACCCACAGATGGGATACACTCCAGTAAACAGTCTGCACTGGATAGATGCACAGTACACTGCAGATTACTCATATCAAGATTACATATTCGTCTATATTAACCTATCCACAACCAGCCACATCTTTATCAATAGTGTAACATGACTTCAGTTCTTCCTCCATAATTTGAACTTGATTTAGTATCAGTTTCAAAATAAATTTGAAAGATCAGGATGATGAATGATGAGAAAATCTTAAACCACAACAAACCTACATTCTTATCTTCTAATCAATACAACACACATGGATACTTTGTAAACAGTAGAGTTGATATATTGTAAACAGTAGAGTTGATACAAAGCAGACCAGTTTCTTGAAGTGAGTCATAAACCCAGAGATGTGGATCTGTGTTTGACATCCACGTATACACTTGGATCTTACAGGCAACATCAACGATGTCTGCACCTCGATCATGCTGCTGATGTCATATAGAAGTGCAAGGGTTTCATACACTGAAGGAGCACAGTATAATATTGTTAACTTTCGCAGAAAAGGAATACAGTGCAAAAACATCAGTCAGGTCCAAAACAATTTGCTTTTTGAGTTTCTAACTTCCATGTAGTTCTGATCCCCAATGAAATAATGTGGTAATACTACCGTATTTCCTCAAATAAAACTTGTCTTGAATATAGCTTGGGCCTTGAATATAACCCAGGTGATGGGCTGTTGAGGTAAATACAACCCGAGTCTCTAATATGAATTTAAGGCCTACCGTATTTCCTCGAATACAACCCAGCCTCAAATAGAACCCGGGAGTAAAGGGGTGCAGAACAAAAACGAACCCTTTTGTGGTATCCAAGGAAATACATTATGTTTATCATGCCTCCATATTGTAATTAGGTATACCTAGCGAGAGTATTACTTCCATCTAATGATATGGTGATTACTTCAGATAATCAGGTATACCTAGCGAGAGTATTACTTCCACCTAATGATATGGTGATTACTTCAGATAATCAGGTATACCTAGCGAGAGTATTACTTCCACCTAATGATATGGTGATTACTTCAGATAATCAGGTATACCTAGCGAGAGTATTACTTCCATCTAATGATATGGTGATTACTTCAGATAATCAGGTATACCTAGCGAGAGTATTACTTCCACCTAATGATATGGTGATTACTTCAGATAATCAGGTATACCTAGCGAGAGTATTACTTCCACCTAATGATATGGTGATTACTTCAGATAATCAGGTATACCTAGCGAGAGTATTACTTCCACCTAATGATATGGTGATTACTTCAGATAATCACTCGCCTCCGCCCAGCTATACAACACAAACCATGTTCTGTAAATCAGTACTCCTTACTTTTCCTACAAATGCAATTAACAAACCCAAACAAAACACTCCAAGTCAGATTGGAATGTTCTCAACATCTGTCAAAATTGTTCTTTGTCAATTGAGTCTGCTGAGGAGAGTGTTTGCTGGAGACAAGATGATTTGAGTCTTCAGACACACAAGTATTATATAATGCCTACAAATATTGTTTATCTAGACCAAATATACAGTTCATTAGTAATAACTAACAACCGAAGAAGTCTTGTTGCAATTGAAAGTGCGACTAGTTAATTATGTCTATAATACTGAACGGTACACAGCTAGTTAACAAATACAAACAAAACGTTTCCTGGAGTCTGGCAGAGAGTGAGTGATTAGTTCCGTGACCCAGCAGGTCGAGTTTGTTCTGGTCTCGTTAGCTGTTCCTGGCTGCAGCATGTGCTGTGTGCAGACGAGAAGTGAGAGAGAGAGCAGGTTCTCATACATACAGAGAGAAACGTAAACTGCTCTACACCTCTAGTCCGAGTGTGTGCTGAATGGTTAGATTTTCAAATCTCTTCTTGCATGAAAAGCTACTATTAAGTCATCGGTGAGACCACAAGTTTCCAAAACAATGTTTCAGTGTGGTGCAGGCTAAGAGCCAGTCCCCCTTCACAGCCCATATATACACAGGACAGACTCTTGGACCAGCTGTTTGTTCATTAGTCCAGCTCTCAGGGTTTGACATCTTTCTAGAAGTTGACATGATGAAAAATTAACTAATGTTGTTGTTATACAAGAATGAAGAATGAATGCTTGACAACAACATTAGTGTCCGTGTCAAAACGTTATCTACACAGAATAAAGAAGTTGTATATCCACAAAACAGTTCTTCTTTCCTATCGAGGTTTGCCAACTTTCTGGATTGGACGTAATCCCACAGGATGGGGGCTAATGCAATGTACTTGTACAATTAGAGAAACAATCATGCTGTCAGTCTATTTCTCAAGGGGAAATGTTCCCATGAAAAGTAAACAAATTAAAACTGAAGCAATAGAACTGAATACTGTACCATTCCTATCAAGAAGCTACCATTGATCAATTAAGTTATCTGTTAAACCATGATAGGCTGAAGTGGTATTATAAAATCATCAAATATGTAACTCAGTTGCCCGGTTCCTACACAGGGACACCTTATATTCTTCAGTTCTTGTCCTAAAGGAAGTCACTATTCTGTCCAGGATACAAATATCTGTTAGTGCAACAGATATGATTCAAAACATCTTAACTGAATTGAAGTAAAATAAAGACTGGATATTTGTAATAGTTGAGGAGTTGTGGAGACTTGTGAAATGTTACATTCTTTGAGATGAAAGGATAGGCAAATGTGTAACTTCTTACAAGACTAGAGCAAGAATAAATGTCATAGCTAGAAATTTATGGGCTCATATTGAAAAAGCAATATTTTAAAATCTAAATGAACAAAAACTGAAGGTGAGGTGAGGTGAGTTTGGGTTTAACGCCGCTTTCAAGAGTATTTCACTTATATCACGACTGCTAGTATTACGGCAGGGAGAAAGCCTACAATGCCATGTGGCTATGCATTGCGGTGAAACCTGCGAGCATCGGCTGGAACAAGCGAACCATGGGTGGTACTGCACTGAAATTCAGTGTAGCATTGCACCCAAACCTTACTGCGTGTAGAACAGTTCTCTACTGCAGACAAAGTTGCCTTGCCCCTGGCGGGAATTGAACCCCGGACCTCTTGATCCGAAGGGAACGCTCTAACAACAAAAACTGAAGTTGAAGAATGCACCAATATCAAAATGCTATGGATTGATTAGTCTCACACTCACGTTGAGAGCAGATATTCATGGTAGGGTTGCTTCACTATCTGTTTGTTAAACCCACTAATATTGCTTTTGAACCCTCAAAGGTGAGAGACAACACCATGGCTAGTACTGGACTCCTCATGTTACCTGCTGCAGACCCCAGATAGACAGAGAGATGGTTACAGCACATTTTGCTGCAGTCTATAACCCACTCATAGAACAGATTGTCTCACAACTGTACTGTTCAACCTCTCCACTACAAACATGACTGCTCCTCTAAAACTCTTCAACTCTTATTGGCACTCGAACAACTGATTGTTCTGTCGACCCACTCCATCTCTCCGCTACAACATGCAACAACACATGGCACCTAGAGGCAGCATATGTTGTACAATCCTTATTGAGTGCAATAAACAACCCTAAACAAAGCACTTTCATAAACATGACATCTCTCCACCATGATAACCATGGATGGTTGATCAAGCAACCCTATCACAAGGCACCTAGAAGCAGCACGACTACAAGTAAGCCTATCCTAACGGTGTCCTCCACTCACCGGGTTTGTCGGGTGTGTAGCTGACAAGCAACACGACTATAAGTAAGCCTATCCTAACGGTGTCCTCCACTCACCGGGTTTGTCGGGTGTGTAGCTGACAAGCAACACGACTATAAGTAAACCTATCCTAACGGTGTCCTCCACTCACCGGGTGTGTCGGGTGTGTAGCTGACAAGCAACACGACTATAAGTAAGCCTATCCTAACGGTGTCCTCCACTCACCGGGTGTGTCGGGTGTGTAGCTGACAAGCAGCACGACTATAAGTAAGCCTATCCTAACGGTGTCCTCCACTCACCGGGTGTGTCGGGTGTGTAGCTGACAAGCAACACGACTATAAGTAAGCCTATCCTAACGGTGTCCTCCACTCACCGGGTGTGTCGGGTGTGTAGCTGACAAGCAACACGACTATAAGTAAGCCTATCCTAACGGTGTCCTCCACTCACCGGGTGTGTCGGGTGTGTAGCTGACAAGCAACACGACTATAAGTAAGCCTATCCTAACGGTGTCCTCCACTCACCGGGTGTGTCGGGTGTGTAGCTGACAAGCAGCACGACTATAAGTAAGCCTATCCTAACGGTGTCCTCCACTCACCGGGTGTGTCGGGCGTGTAGCTGACAAGCAGCACGACTATAAGTAAGCCTATCCTAACGGTGTCCTCCACTCACCGGGTGTGTCGGGCGTGTAGCTGACAAGCAGCACGACTATAAGTAAGCCTATCCTAACGGTGTCCTCCACTCACCGGGTGTGTCGGGTGTGTAGCTGACAAGCAGCACGACTATAAGTAAGCCTATCCTAACGGTGTCCTCCACTCACCGGGGGTGTCGGGCGTGTAGCTGACACTGTAGCTGTAGTAGTAGAATCTGTCTTTCTCCTTCCTCTTCAAACCTTTCAGCTTACCCACCAGCTTCCAGAACAAACCTGCCCGTGTCATCTCCGCCCATAGAATACTCTACTGGGTGGCACTAGGTGACACTGGTTGACAGTAGGTTGTAGGTTGTAGGTTTTACTAGTTTACAATGTCTTCCACTGTGTTTCACGAGTCAACACAATATATCTCTAAATGTAGGTCCTATATATATATATCTTGTATCACCATGTATCACAAAGAACAGAGTACACCTTTCCTGTTTAACTGTTACATTGTACTACAATATAGTCTACTATGGTCCATTGTGCCACACTTTCACACCATGGAACACTTTGTTCCACATTCAATATGATTTACTGTTCCTCCAGAACAAGTCTGTCTCCTACAGTATGTTTGTAATTCCACTGTATTTCACTATTCTAAACTGTGTAAACTTTGTTCCAGATTGTTATGATATGTTTCGAAAAGAAACTCCTAAATGTGCTTCGCATGTTTCCAATAAATAGATGTTACACAATGTTCCACTGTGTTACAATATATCCCTGGATCAGGCATCAGTATGTTACAGAATCCACATGTCTCCCCTCCAACCGGCTCCACATTTCACTGATGCCTGGTTCCAGGCTGACAGTTACGTTGCGTAATCCACGTCATGTTCACCAACCGGCAGCAGACGGATCAGCCTGGCATTCCTCACAAGTCACAACCAGGTCTGGAGCTGGAGCGGGATCAAGTGAACAAAACTAAACATACACCAAACTTCCTAAAAAAAAGTTCAATGTGAGCTTGTTAATTGGCAGAGTAGATCTCCCCACAACCAGTCCATCTGTCTGTCTGTCCGTCCGTCTGTCCATTCTTCCAACATGCTAGTGTTTCACATCCTTCTAGCAAGTGATGAATGCACAAGTTGTGAATGTTCCGGATATACTCTGCACCGCTACTCAAATAGTAGGAAGTTTCATCTCAACTCCCTCTCGGCTCGTGTGTCGCCATGGTGTGACTCCGCCACATTGTGACATTCAACCAATCAGTGCAGTAATTGACGTAATTACTGATAACAATCAACAAGCCGGGCTCTGATTCAAATTCAAATGTGGCGTGTCACGGTTACTCACACTATAATTACTCACATCAAGCTAAGTAGAGAGCTGATACAGGGTGATAATTTCCTTTGTAAATCTAAATATATTAAACTAAATATAGGTTTGATATAAGATGGATTACATTGTGTAACAACATAGTAAATCTGCACTAGTGGAACATCTGAGATACAGAACCAAGATACACAGTGACACAAATTCCAACCATGGTTCACTTAGTCGGTGATGCAACATTATATCACATCAGTTTGATGGTTAAGTGAACAGCCATGATGAAAATGAAACGAAAATGAAATTTGATAATGAATGAACTGAAGCATTACGACTTACAGAGGGTAGAGGCTCTACCGTAGAGCTATATCCCAATCATAGATATATCAAATGTGAATATTATACAGCAGGTCTGTATGCAGTATCAAAATATCTCAACACATCCTCCATTCTCACGTTATGAAAATGTTTCGACTTCACATCATCACAAGAGATATGTATTTAAATAATTAAACAACAGTCGATGACAGTAACACAGTTCTCTTCTTATCTCTCAGTGGCACTGATAAACTGCTTCCAACACTCTCATTATCATGGGAATCAGCAGAACTAGGGACAGGTGGACCACTCAGCACTACACACAGACTAGAGTACAGGTACCGGTACATTGTATATATATTGTATGTACACAGCAAGTCCATTGTTAGACTGGTAGAGCACTAATACCGGTCACTTGATACTAGAGCTAGAAATCAAACTATTTTACCTGTTTCAGCAGAATAGCACAGGTGAAAAACAACTTACTTTTGATATTAATTAAATTATTTTAAAACACTAAAATATTCTTGAGAATATTAAGTTAGATAACCAAGCAGTGTTGCTGTGTGAAATGGGAATACCGCTACCAGATACAGCATCAGATACAGCAACAGATACAGCAACAGATACAGCAACAGATACAGCATCAGATACAGCAACAGATACAGCAACAGATACAGCATCAGATACAGCAACAGATACAGCAACAGATACAGCAACAGATACAGCATCAGATACAGCAACAGATACAGCAACAGATACAGCATCAGATACAGCAACAGATACAGCAACAGATACAGCAACAGATACAGCAACAGATACAGCAACAGATACAGCAACAGATAAGCAGAACTGTTTCCATGAAACCAGATTTCCTTCAGAAGAATAAAGTCTGATGGCTGTACAAACTGTTGGTCTACAAGCATATTGTCTTCAGCGGTTCATCTCACAGACAATCTGCTGATCAGAATGTGGGTCCATCAAGTGCACATGTAAATCTTTCCCTCTGGTTATTGTAACGTACTTACAGAGAATAGAAATAGACAAAATGAATAAATATACATGTGAAGAAATGCATTAAAACCAACTATATGCATAAGAAAATTGGTAAACTTAATCTGGTTTAAAGTTTATCATATATCACCCAGGTAGTTGTCAGTTATCCCATGTTATCATATATCACCCAGGTAGTTGTCAGTTATCCCACATTAACATATATCATCTGATTAGTAGTCAGTTATCCCATGTTATCATATTTCACCCAGGTAGTTGTCAGTTATCACTTGTTATCAACCTACCAGCCATATAACGTGATACTTGAAACAACCTTTCTAAACCGTATCACCGGGTACGAGGGACTTACAACCTTGTAATTCCCTCCAGGAGGGTTTACACATACACTTGTAAACCCTGTTAGAAGGAATTATAATGATTGTAAACCCTGATATATTTGTTAAGATGACGGCTTGAAAGTAAAGATCTGAAGAAACTAACTTAGACTAATTTTGAAAAATTTCATAAGTTTACGACAGAATATGTACAGCAAATGTTTTGCAGAAAGTGCGTCTCGAACCCGTATCCACTATCACCTGCAGTTACTGAGTCAGCGCCTCTGACTACTGCGCTAAGGGGGCAGACGAGATATCACAGTACAAAAGAAATTCATTTAGCGCGGCTGACATCACCCAGGGATCCTCAATCTAACGCCAGGGATCCTCAATATAACGCGATAACACGTAAAAAGCCTGTTTTACACTTAAAAACGGTTGATAATATTGATAACCCATTCTACCTCGGATATGGTATGGTTGTAGACCCTAATAGTCAAGAAAAACCCTCGGATGCTTCGCATCCTAGGGTTTTTCCTTCCTATCAGGGTCCACAACCGTACCATATCCTCGGTATCATGGGTTATCCATATATTATCATATATCACCAAGGTAGTTGTCAGTTATCACGTGTTATCATATATAACCAAGGTAGTTATCAGTTATCCCATGTTATCATATATCACCCAGGTAGTTGTCAGTTATCTCATGTTATCATATATCACCCAGGTAGTTGTCAGTTATCACATGTTATCATATATCACCCAGGTAGTTGTCAATTATAACATATCACCAAGGTAGTTGTCAGTTATCACATGTTATCATATATCACCCAGGTAGTTGTCAGTTATCACATGTTATGTTAAGGAGAAAACATGACTCCGAGGTCTTCTGCTCTGAGAATAACCTGAAGGGAGGGATATCCCGACCTTGAGGTTATTCTCAGAGCAGAAGACCGAGGAGGAGTGTTTTCTCCAGCTTATAAACCGTCAACTATCAAAATTTACGAGTTATAATTTCGGACGCTCAAAGGGCCTAATTCCTCCGCTTAGACCATTTTAAAAGCAGAAGACGAAGGAGGGTATGTCGCCCTCGGTTGCGTTATATCGAGGCAAAGAAGGTATGACTATAAATGGAGTAATTCAACTCCACTCATCATCTCGGTCTGCATAGCCGAGCGGTCTAAGGCGCCAGTTTAGAGAGCGAAGGGTGCCAGGTTCGAATCCGGCTATTTCAACTTGGAAATTTTTAACTTTGTATAATTTTTGATAATAATTGCTGCTTGTTGGCTATTGCGTTGCAAGTCTGAAAAATTATTCTAAGTGCATTTCCAGGTCTTACTTTAAAAAAAACCTTAGGTTCAGGTCTTTCTTTCAAAAGTAAAACCTCATACCGGGTTATTCTCAGAAGTAAGACCTCATTAGAGGTTATTCCAAGAAAAGAAGATACCTACAAAACAACAGACAGAATCCGACCTAGGTTTATAACATATATCACCCAGGTAGTTGTCAGTTATCACATGTTATCATATATCACCCAGGTAGTTGTCAGTTATCACATGTTATCATATATCACCCAGGTAGTTGTCAGTTATCTCATGTTATCATATATCACCCAGGTAGTTGTCAGTTATCACATGTTATCATATATCACCCAGGTAGTTGTCAGTTATCACATGTTATCATATATCACCCAGGTAGTTGTCAGTTATCACATGTTATCATATATCATCAAGGTAGTTGTCAGTTATCACATGTTATCATATATCATCAAGGTAGTTGTCAGTTATCACATGTTATCATATATCACGCAGGTAGTTGTCAGTTATCACATGTTATCACATACATGCACCTGTCTCATGCAGACCCAGTATCAAGATACCTGCACTAAACACATGCCTCCATATATCCCTCACTAACATACCGGGCGAGTCAGGCATACCTAGCCACTTGTCATTCGCATCGCTATGGTTACCACCTGCGAAACTATGAGGTGTATTTCTTTACATTTGGTTACCTTGACATGGCAGACTGATAACTGGTTGGTTTAACATTAAAGTGACTTTTGATGTAAAGACTAAAATGGAAATTCATTTCAATATGGACAGATAAGAAATATGAGATAGAAATGAATTTGAATTGTGAACTTATTGCTACAGAATCAAAAAGGAAAATTGCATTTCTCGGTTTTCTTATTGTCTCTAGTATGACTTGAGGTTGCTAAATATTTGGTTTGGTTGTCATGTTTGGTGACGCAAGGATGATACAATTCCCAGGTTGAGAGGCCAAGATAGACGAGATGATGTCCTGAGGTCAGAATGATGATAGAACCACCTTCACCTTGTGTCAGGGGGTGGACATTGCATAAACTGCACTAGAACATAAAGTAAAATACTAAATAAAATGAAAGTAAAGAAACTCACCGTTAGTGTTTCTCCTGTGCCGACTGCGGCTACTGAAACATCCAAACAGTCTCATGTCTAGATCATCTCACACACCTAGTTATCCAGTATATAATCCAGGTGGGGAATCTGTACAGGTAACTCCATCCACAGACACTCAACTTGCATATATCTATACCTGACTTGATTCTTCAACAAGACTCTAGTTGGATGAAGCTATGAATGACCGAGGTGAACAATAGTCGGTACACGCAGGACAACTTGATCCAGATGTCAACTCTTGGTTCCGGGACTTGTGTTCAGTTCACAACCCAGTATATCACACTGGTTAAAGAGTGTGAATGGGAGGTCAATTCATGCACATTTACACAAGGTTTCATTCACAAATTGTCCATTCAGCACATTTTGTAACCTACCTGCTGATGGTGACATTAGAGTAATCCACTGAACGGGTAGACTCTAGTTACACACCCTGGCCATGTCTGTCCTGAAGAAAGTATATAGAATATTCCTGTAAAGGACCAATATTCCAATACCAAATTCCTGTGGTTTATAAATGTTTGAATGTCCTTGGAAGTAAATAATATCCACCTTGATAGTACACAATGCTATGAATATTTCTGGATGCGCAGGTAGAATGTCAGATGTGTAGTACACCACCAGGAGGGTCGCTACACGGGCGGGAACGCCGGGGGTCAGCGCTACAACGGTCTGGCCTGCATTACCTGCCGATACTGCACAGGGATCAGCTAATCTGTCTCAGGTTCAAATACTCCAGGGTTTCTGGTATTCTGTCTCAGGTTCGAATACTCCAGGGTTCCAAGCTAATCTGTATCAGATTTGCATCCAACAAGGTCCTTATTGATCACTCTCTGGATTGAGTTAAACTTCATTGACAACAGCTCGTCCTGTTTCTTCACAAGGATTTGCAGTCCTTCACAGTGTATGTGACGAGGATTGTTTGCTTACGAGAAATGGATCTTCTTTCTACTTATGAATGTTGACAGTTCATATATCTTTTTCAAAGGTGTCACAAATAAGTTCACATTGATATCCCTGTGATACACCATTCATGAAGTACCTTAGTTGACAGGATAGGTAGATTGGGTCTACAAGACACCAACGAGAGTCCACTGTCACTAGCTGCTGCTCAGATCAGCTTCAACACAGCTCAACTGATGCAGGCACTTCAAGATGAAATCATCAAGGGGCAGATTACCTGACAAGATTGATGTTCACACACAGCTGCAGGTACATCTAGATAACTGTTCTGAGGTAATCATGAGTTTTGAGAAGCGTGAAACACACATCGCGTAGAGAATAACAAACAAATAACTGAACTCTCATAGAAGGACTCTCTCAGGAAATGCTTGCAACACACAGTCTAACGTCAAAGACTGAGATGTGTATTCTTCTGATCTTCTTACCCAATTACACGTACAAACTAATTACTTCATGCCTTTGGTTCGTCATATCCCGTCAGCTAATGAAGAGTGTAAACATGAGCAGTGTGCACAATTACAACAATTACACAGCAGACACTGGAACCTTATCATACACAGATTAGTGTTGTGGATCAGTGATGAAGAGAGTATCATGCAGTAAGAGTGAACGCTAGATCTGCGTACACAATGAGGGATGCACCAGCAATACACAGGTCTTGGTTGAGTACACAATTACACTACATCACTGTCATGTCAGGACCTCCATAGGTCATAGTATTACAGTCTTCATTCATCAATGGTGCATCTAATGGCACTTGACAGTCGGTGTCACTCGGATTCAAACTCAGTCTGGTGATGAACCTGTTGAGCTAACTTGTCTGTCCACAACACACCAATTAGAACAATTAATGATCAAAGATTACAACTTCTTCTTCAGGTACTGCTGTGCTGATCCAACCAAGAATCTAAGGAATTTGACTGTAAACCATCCGACTTATCTAGAACTGTGACTAGATTCAATGTCTGTGAGCATGGATCTGCTGAGCTAACAAACTCAAGATAACAACACCGAGGAATCCGTCTGTCTACACCTCACCGTCTGTACCCTGGTCTAGACTCCGTCTGCTCACAGGTAACAACACTCCTGATTATATTCTCCACAAAAACTGCTGTGTTCTGTTTAAGAAGCTAGTAATCTCATTAGCAGTTTCTTCTCATCATTGCCGTTGTTTGACATGTTCTATTTTCTTTATACATTCTCTTCAGCATAACCCTGTTCACATTTCTCTTTTGAGTTACCATGTTCTACAGTCCCATACTGTTTTCTCTGAGATTACTCTGTCCTATCAGTGATGTCCCGAGTTTGGTAGCAGATACCTTGTTCCAGTTCCCACACTCCAGGAAGTAAGCAAGCGTCAGACTCGTAAAGAGAATCTTCCTCGCCACATTTGTTTTATTACGTCTCTCTTCTGTTCTGTTGTTCCCCTCCCCAACTGATGATGTTGCTGACAGGACCGGTGCCCCACACAGTGATGTTAGAAACAGACAGTCGAGGAGTAGACCGGTAGAATGATTGTACTTGAGAGAAACAGAGTCAAGTTAAGTGATCTGACATCAGGTTACGGACAATAACTCCTCTTTATCTCACTGACCACAGAGTCACATACCTCTGTATTGTTTGAAGTGCTGGACAAAGGAATGTTAGTTGTTTTAGAGGATTTCACTCACCGCTTGATGCAGAGACTGAATGGTGAAAACGAGATACTATTTTATAGCTTTACGTTTACAGCTTTAACAGACTGTAGACTTGGTAGGGGTTCTGCTGGAGATGGATTGGTCTTGAAGGGACGGTATTTCAATGGTATCCACTCACAGTATGAAGTGTGTGACAGTCATAAAGTTGAGTATTGTTGCTATTTTATAGTTCTTCACTTGACAAGAGTTGACATATGTTTCAGCTAAGTGCCTATCCAGGCCTACCTCACAGTAATGTGTATACAGAGACAATGAATGGAGTGTCTACTGACTTTAGTCACTGTTTGATAGGTCCTTCCACTTAATGGACTTGACACATTCCTGGAAAGAGCTCAGAGAGGAGTGTTGTCAAAATACCAAGGACAAGTTTTATCCAAGGAACTTTGAATCTTTTGTGTAAAATAAATCCCAAATATTATGCATATGTCCATACACCAAACAATATCTCCACATATCCCCAGCACACAGGTTACTCTCATACAGCCTGTCTCTCACACCTGAAGAGGGGGTCCTGTTGATGATGGGTCCGAGTGTACAAAGCAGTGTAGAGTTCAGCCTCAGGCTGCTACATAAACAAGAGTTGGACACTGGGCAGCAGACAGAGAGAGTCCATCTGTTGTCATCTGACCACTGGCTGCGATACACTGACCGCTGACGGGACAAGCTGTTGTGAGATGCATTGAGCTGGAATGCACTACCATGTGTTGTGAAATGACCACAAAGCTAGTATTAGAGTGACCGTAGACTGACTAGATCCAAGTGGTTAGGAACACATAAGCTGACCACAACGCTACAAAGTCCATCTATCCTGAACTGACAGTGACCGGTCACACAACTGAACCTCCGTTACATATGTGTCCACTAACACTTTATCACCTATCCCAGTTGTGACCTGAGACTGTCAGTCTAGCAGTTTATCTATTGTGGTTTGATGAACACAGGTGTAACAGCACTGACCACCATGTCCATACTCTCTACTTCAGGTACCAGGTGCTTTCTATGAGTCCAGTACCAATCAGTGCTAGTTTGACCAGTGGCTGACCAAGTCAATCTAGTGTGGTGACCACAAAACTACCAGGTTTGTATGTAGTTGTGAGATGTATCAATCACAATACATCAGCGTAAACATGCATCACCATCTCTTAACCACAAGGACAATATATAGTGTATCTCCCTTCTGTCAGACCACCTGAACCTCCAGGCCAGGCTTCTGTTTGACCTGTTTGTCTTGCCCCTAATCCTGGGAGACCTTATAAATGACCCGATTATTCTCCCCTAATTCCCTGGGACCTGATAGATGACCTGTCTCCCCAGTCCAGGGCCGGATCAGTCTCAGGTATCCCCGTCAGGTCAACAGTTCACTCCACCAACAGGACACGCTCTTTTCTTGTGGTATGTGGTATCCTTTGAATCAGTTGGTTTAATGATAGGGACACTTAATTGTACAGATTTATTCCATCCGGATGATGGAGGTATATACTGTAGACATATACAGAGGAAGCTGAGGCTTTGTTCTCACAATATTTCTGTCAATATTCCGTCCGTCCCTACAAATCTTTTGACAACCTTCTCATCCAAAACATCTCAATTCTCTTGTCATTTATAAGACTGAGGAATTCTAAAACTGAACTTCTAGGAATCCTCATGAACAGTTCTTATCCCACTATGTTCTTACAAAGTAACAAAACAGTCCCGTCTCAACCTCAGAATGTTCTATCTGAAGACTGAAGAATTCTAAACTGCTGGGATATCTGGAGATGTGATGGAGGCAAGGGCACCCTGCTGTTTGTATCTTCTAGCTGCACCAACACAGAGATCCAGCTCAGAGTTGAGTCCTATCTACAGTAGTGGGGTAGCTTCCTCTGTAACATGTGGTGGGGAACTTTGGTATATGTTGCCTTGATCAGATAAATCCACTCAACTCTTGATTAGATGGTGTGGTTTCTGGCTGTGACTTGTTGGTAATAAAGTGGCATTAAAGATTGAAAGTTCAACCACTTATACTTGCTGACTTGTTGGTCTTCCACATAATTCAATCACTGTTTTATGAAATCTAATTTCCACCTATTATTCAGTTGACTCAATTTTATTTTGTTGCAAATATTTCACAAACTAATAACTTTCAAATTTGCATTCACTGTATCACAACGTATCAGATCCTGGTCCACACCTGCTGCAGTGAGAACCCCAGTCCAGGCAGCGAACACCTGCTGCAGTGAGAACCCCAGTCCAGGCAGCGAACACCTGCTGCAGTGAGAACCCCAGTCCAGGCAGCGAACACCTGCTGCAGTGAGAACCCCAGTCCAGGCAGCGAACACCTGCTGCAGTGAGAACCCCAGTCCAGGCAGCGAACACCTGCTGCAGTGAGAACCCCAGTCCGGGCAGCGAACACCAAGAGTAATTAAGAGTATCACTTGTGTATCAATGTACCCAGTCCTGTACCACTCTGTCAGTGTATCCAAACTCTTTATACAACTTCGCTCAATGTATGAAAAGAGTTGTCGTGCTCACACAGAATACTCGGCTGACTCCGATGAAAAGATGATTTGCTGCACAATTAAACGAGAAACGTCAACCCGCAGCTGTACGGCTCAATCACAAGTCGGAGTTTACTGTCTTTGTGATTCTCAGTGAGCTGCCAGTCACTTTACAGAACAAGGGATAGAGTAAAACAGTTCTCCTCAGAGAAATGTCAGAATAATGTCCACTTTTTCAGGAAATGCAGGTTGAAGTAATAAAGTCTCTGTTTATTATTGTAGTTTAATCCTGAACAAGTCCACTGCACGATACTTCAGCTGCCTTGTATTGAGACTGTTGCGTTTTCAGTTGTCAGCCAAACATCACCTATTTCTGTGAACTACTTCAATCAATATTTCAACTGCACCACCAGCAAGTTGACTAGATGCTGTGGACTGCTGTATATATGATATATAAACATCCTCTAGACTATCTCTCCTACACTAGTCCTCCTCACTGCAGAGTCAGGCAGCTAGGCTAGAGATTCCGTTCTCTCACTTTAACAAAGTACATCAATCATGATTTGAAATGTATGTCAGCTGATTGAACGAGTAACTCAGTTTTCTGACATGTATTATGAAATACAATCATTGTACATTGTATTCCAACTGCACTTTAAATACACACAGAGTAAGGTCCAACTACAGCACACTGAACATCTCTACAGAAGGTTTGTCAATATCTGTCACACAGTCACCAGGTGAGGTGATCAGGTGCTAGATACATGAGCATGTATCCAGTGTTTTTAGGATGAATATTTAACCAGGTAAACACTCCAACTCACAGCTGTATCAGAGTCTCGCTCTGCTGTGTGTGCAGTGGTAGCTGCAGGTGACAATTCATAAATCCCTGAATCAGCAGATTTTTCTGTGTGGATGATCTAGCTTCTGTCCAATTGGATTAGTTCAGTTGCCTCCCCAGTCTCCGATGTCTCTAAATCTCTCAGGAGACACTAAACTCTGGTAGTATCAGCAGGAGACACTTCCATAAATACCCAAGTCGGCAGATCTGATCTTGCCTCAATGATCAGTGCGACCTGTATTGTTTACACTGAGCGGATTAGTTGAGTCTCATCTTACTGCCAGATTAGCTGCTGCATGTAGCTTCCAGTGAACATCTCTGTGAACATCTCCATGTGGCCTGATCGTAGTGCCACTGTACGAATCTTCACTGACAGAACTATTACATCTGATTACACAATCTTCATTAACTCTTATTAAGAGAACCTATTACTTGTACTCTGTCACCTCCTTGTCAGTTTCTTCAGTAGATGTTGATACATTTAATTCTTTACCACGTCAGATTCAATCTTCCTATAAAATCTATTACATCAGATTATTACAGGCGTGTTTAGTCTCCGCTCCACAGGTGGGACACAGCTGAGAGTTTACAGCTTGGGGTAATGTCTGTCTGTCAGTCTGTCTGTGTGTCTGTTTGTTCCCCACATTCCTCACTTCACTGATAATACAGTACCGTATAATATAGCGGGGTCACTAGAGCATGACATACTGCTGGTGTATACTACACATACCTCACCTCCGTGCCTCACATCTAGCCGGGAGATATCGATCTCTGTCTCATGTGCAGCAAGTAAGTGGGTTTTAACAGTTTAAACTGTATCAACATCATTGAATAATACATAAATTGGCTGCACCTAAAATCAAATCTAAGAAAAACTGAAACTAGGTCATGTATAAGTAACAGATTACGCTGACATCTTGGAGAGAAATATTATCTTTAAGGGGAACAAACACATATTCCGGTCTATGTCAATGAAATGTTGTGATAAATGTCAGAGGAGTGATATTGCATGTATCAGCAGGGAGATATCAGCTGGGAGAGGATTCCTCCAGTAACTGTGGTCTGTGGTCTGTGGTGTGTGTTTACACTGCCAGGTGTGATGTCCCTCTAACTGCTATAGTAAAGTGGGCTACTGACAGCTGCAGGTGTAATGTCCCTCTAACTGCTGTAGTAAAGTGGGCTACAGACAGCTGCAGGTAGAGATGATCATGTTGATGCATACAGAAGAAGGGATGCAATGAAACATGTCTGTAGATATAACTGAAAATGTTGTAAATAGAGCTGGGACAACAAGCCTAATTGCCATGCATTGAATATGTCTCCTTGATTAAGAATATATAAGATATATATAAATAAGGTCCACTTTTAGAATGCCTTTCCAGGATGAAAATTATACTCAAAGTATACTATTAAATAACATCTAAGTTATCTGTAAATATATTCTATTAAGAGGCCTTTCCTACAGTCTACTCTCAAATAGCACCTACAGCTATCCCTAATTTCAAGTTGAAGCTGAAGTGAAGCTAGCGTGTACCAGGTCAGAGGTCATATTAGTTGAATATTGTTCTGTAATTTATATTAGAATAAGAATTTACCAGGCCTTTCCTGCAGTCTACTCTCAAATAGCACCTACAGCTATCCCTAATTTCAAGCTGAAACTGAAGTGAAGCTAGAGTTCAAGACAGTGACAAACTGGAGAAAATTCATTACCTCTACAGCAGGTCTGTGAGGACTCTGAAAACATAGAGTGTTAATGTGGACACCATATGAAAGCAGCCTACGAAATTCTCATTTCTCATAATCCCCTTTTCAATATCTAATAAAATGGTGATAACTTCAGAATAAATATTTTTTTTCTGAATGTAAGACTAGACTGTGAGATGAGGCGTGTCTCTAGTTTGAGTGTACATCAGATCAGTGTCAGCTTTCAGGGGATCTAACGGATCTAACGGATCTAACGGATCTAACACATCTAATACATCTAACATGTCTAACACATGTATGGGCGGTATGAAAGAGATTGAGGGGAAAATGTTGCAGCAGACAATGTGATTTCAATTAGTGACAAGAGAAGTGCATTTGGTGCAACATTGCTTTCAAATCCAATGCAAGTACTGCAGTAGGCCTAATTACAGACATTATTGTCTGCAGAAAAACTGCAACATCATTGTAAATAAGGATAACAATGAAACCTAGCATTGGCTGGAATTCACATTCAAGGTCAATACAAATTTGCATATCAATGCATATAGAACAGCTTTTGATTTTCAAGTTAACTATGTTCTATGTCTGACTTAGCCTGTCTTCCAGACCCTAGAGCAAAATATTCAATTGACGACCAACCCAGTTTAGAAAATTATAGCAAGTCTAAATTACTTAGCTCTGAAATTAAGGCATCTTTAGGGCTCCATTTTGTATAACTATTTGAATTGTTTGTGAAATGTTGCTGGCAATAACAAAAATATTTGTGAGACTAAATGTTAGTCTATGTCTGACTGTGCTCCCAGTACCAGGCCAGTTAACTATCTTTCTATAGCCTGGTCAGTTGGAAAATGATGAAAATCACAAGCTCAATCACAATAATACTGTAAACACAGTTAAATTAATTTAATCAGTTACATCGGGTGTACAGGTGAGTTTCTGACTGACAGTGTATTACAATCAATCCACTAGTGGTGAGCTGATGAATGAGACTGGTCTGTCAACTCCCTGTGTGTGACAGTATGATTTAACTCTCTCCTCCCTCCACTCAGTGACCAGTGTCCAGCCCTCCCACCTGTTACACTTGTCTCTAGTGCACACCTGGAGATAGTGAATCACATCTTGAATTAACTCGGTGTCACGGATCAGACACCAGATACCCAAGGAGATTGACACTGATAGAACCTATTTGTTACATTTTCATAAAATTTGAATCGGAAAACTTTGGTCAATTTCTGTTACACTCATCTCCAATACACACCTGAAGATTGTGAACCACATCTTGAATTAACTTGGTGTCACAAATCAAAAACCCCCAGATACCCCGGGGGCATGACACTGACAGAACCAGCAAGAGCAGACACCATCTTACAGTCCTCTCTGTCCAGGTGACCCGTCCTCCTACAGTAACTCGACACCGAACTAATTCCAGCACAGCATACCTGGACACTAGACCAAGCACCTGCCTCTGGTGAAAGATCTCTATTCACTATCACTGGAGGAATCTACTCAGTGGAACATTGCAAGTAACTCCACACCCTCCTAATTCAACCATGTGACCAGTTCCTGTGTATATATCCCAGGTAGTAGATGTGTGAGGTACTCACTTCCCTGTGAGATAATATATATAATACCCCTGTGTGTGATACTCTACTTAATCAGTCTCACCCTGGATATCACATACCAAAAGGTATGATACCAACTCATATCTCATGTTGACAGGTATGTAGATATAGGATACCATCCAGGCAGGTATGCAGATATAGGATATCAACTGGGCAGGTGTGTAGATATAGGATATCAACTGGGCAGGTATGTAGATATAGGATATCAACTGGGCAGGTATGTAGATATAGGATATCAACTGGGCAGGTATGTAGATATAGGATATCAACTGGGCAGGTATGTAGATATAAGATATATCAAATCAGGTGAATACTATTTTTGTCCTCAAACAATCAAGTCTGATACCAGGAAGCAAATCTAGTGGAAGAATCTAATTTTACAAAACATTTCCACCTATCAACAGAAAACAATGAATGTACAAGCTATGCTCAAAGCAATAATAACAAACTTGCTCCCTAAACCAGACTACCACCAGTAAACATAAACATATGTGAAGCATTATAATAATAAACAGAAGGTCCAAATAAACACCTGAGTTATGAATCAGCTTCAAAATTCCACCGATCATCACATCACAGACCTGCATCATCAAACCACCGACACTCCTACATGTACAGCTCCACCTGGTGTTTTGTCTTGTATCTATAAACGGCTAAATGTTAACAAGAGTCATCAGAAGATGACTTATCTTACCTTACAGTAAAATACTCGCTTTTGATTGGTCTTTAGCCGGGGTTCTCAAACTCTTGTAAACCTCCCAGGCGGGATACAAATTTTAGATCTATTTGCCGAACTGTCTAGCATTTGCCGAACACCGTCACAATAGCAGTATATTCCACGCACGGTTGAAGAGGGTTCGCTGTAAGTACGTTATGGTAGTAAACGCAGTGTTGAGCTTGCAAAAAAACATCGTCTGCTAGATGTCAACAATATGGCAGAAAACAACGCAAAGAAGCGTTTTGCTTCACATAGCGAGACGGATATTCAAGACAAACGTGCTAAAGTGATACCAACTAACACCAAGAAGTCTAACAAACATGTGTCTGCTATTTTGAAAGAGTATTTGGCTGAGAAACAACAAAACACGGAATTTGAAACATTTGATGCCGTTCAACTGAATGAAATTCTCTGCCATTTCTATCTCGATCTAAGGAAGCAAGACGGCGAATTGTACCCTAGATGGCATCAGGTATGGACTAAACCGCTACCTCAAGGCTCCCCCCTTTTCCCGAAAGTTCGACATTATCAAGGATACAGCATTTGTGGATGCCAACGAATCTTTCAAGACAGCCATGCTGGGGCTGAAAGCTGCAGGAAAGGGTGAGGTTCAACATAAAGCCATGATAGTTGCATCTGACCGTGAAAAACTTTATTCATCTATGTTCTTGAAACCTGACATACCCCAGGGTCTTGCTAACAAGGTTCAATTTGACATTCGTTTGTATTTCTTTCGACGTGGATCGGAAAATATGGAGAAGATGACGAAGGATTCATTTCATGTCGGAACCGATGCTGACACTGGTTTACGATATGTGACAAAAGCTGAAGGTGAACTTACCAAAAATCACCGCAATGACAAAGAACAGTATCGTCCGTTCATGCCTGAACAGCCAGCCTCTAAAATGTGTCCGGTGGCTTCCTATGTCAAGTACGTATCCAAGCTGAATCCTTCGTGCGATCGTCTCTGGCAATATCCACGCGACAGCTTTGTTGGTGACGATGATGTCTGGTTTGCTAACAAGCCGATTGGTAAGAATGCTTTGAGTTCTTTCATGACGAATCTCAGTCGTCAGTGTAAACTTTCTGACACCTATACCAATCATTGTATTCGTGTGACTGGAGCCACAATTTTAACTCGCTCCAAATTCGCAAGTGCGCAGATCCAAAGTGTGACTGGTCACAAAAGTGTGAATTCTTTGTCTGTGTACCAACGTGTGTCGGATGAAGAAAAGATTGAGATGGGTCAAGCAATAACAGAAGGAATGGTAACAGGAAATCAACTTGCACTGCCGTCATCATCTAGCGAGAGTTGTCCCCCTTCCGCATTCCAATCCGTGTCAAGGCCGTCCATCGGATCAGCTGACAATGTAAACAACGACACGGATCTCCTCGAGTTCGAAGACGGGGATATTGACAAACTTCTCTCCCAGATCCAGATGGAAAACTTCACGTCTTCCTACACCATGCGTCAGTCTCAATCAATGTTCCAAAGCTGTACAATTCAAAACCTCAATGTCATAATCAAAAAGTAAATAACTGCAATGTTCAATCTTACCACTAGACTCTATGGTACTACAGTTCGGCAAATGCAACGCCGGCGATATGCCAGACTCTGTGATGTAGTGAACTTATATACAGTTAACGTATCTTTATTGTTCTTTCATGTTGTTGTTTATTGTTCATATTTTAATGTTAATTAAAGTATTTATGATGGAACTTGATGTGTTTCGTTGTGTATTGTCTGGTAGCACGACGATAGAATGGAATTGACAAGTAGGTCTACTGAAAACACTTGTTGCCTGTGAATTTTTAAATTCTCAATAACTAAAAAGAAAACATGTTCGGTAAGATAAATTCGTTGTCAGACCACACCTCGGGGTAGATGAAATTTTGTATCCCGCGTAAGTGTCCTTGTAGACCTCGCCTGCGGCTCGGCCTACAAGGACACTTACGCGGGATACAAAATTTCATCTACCCCTCGGCGCGGTCTGACAACTTATAATATCCCACCGGTTCCACAAAATTTGTAAAACACATCTTGTGTATCTACTACCGTACTTCAGTTAGTGGGTATTACAGATGCTGAGTTTCAGGTATGTTAAGGGATTTAGACTTCTGCTCCAGAAGCAGTCAAAATCAACAACAACCAACATCCCTCTCATGTTTCTATGGAAACAGAAAACAAATTATTTTTCAGAAAAAATCTGAAAATATCAAAAGGCACCACTTCAGTTAGTGGGTAATACACATGCAAAGTTTCAGGAAGATATGATGAACGAGTTTGGAGCTGTGCTCAGGAAAAAACCTGTCTCTGAACAAAGTCCAAATTCAACAAGTTTCTATGGAAACGAAAAAGAAAAAAAAATTCAGAAATCTGAAAATATCAAAAGGCACCACTTCAGTTAGTGGGTAATACACATGCAAAGTTTCAGAAAGATATCATGAACGGTTTTCGAGTTCTGCTCCGGAAAAGAAATGATTACGGACGGACGGACAGACGTCCGGGGCGATGACTATATCCCACAGTATTACATACCGGTGGGATAATTACATACCGGTGGGATAAAAATACAAACCACTGCAACAATAACTAGTTGATGACATATCCTAACTGAGTAACATCCCCTGGTTGTGCTACAAAACGTACATGTACTGTAAGCTTGTTCCTTCTTTGTCTGCAACAAACTGCATAATCAGCTGTTTATCAGTTTTACTTTAAGCAAATGTACATCCACTGCAATACGGAAATTGTCTCTAGAATCTTTAAAACCAAGTTGCTTTTCTTCTACACACTGAAAGATTAGTATCAGGGAAAAGTTAAAGAGACCAATCCTGTTATTTTTGTTCTGTCGGCCTCAGCGGCTGCTTCATAACAGTGTTCCAACTCCCCTGTCACTCTCTCAATACTCATTTCAGCAAAATTCAGCAAGACTGAGTTGAGGTGATTTGGGGTTTAATGCCACTTTCAAGTGTATTTCACTTATGTCACGACTGCTAGTATTATTGCAGGAAGAAAGCCTGCATCACCATGGGGCTATGCATTGTGGTGAAACCTGCAAACCTGCGAAACATGGGTGGTACTACGCTAATATTCAGAGTAGCATTGCACCCAAGCCTTACTGCGTGAAGAACAGTTATCTACTTTAGACAAAGTTCCCGTGCCCCTGGCTCTCAGGAGGTCAGGCTTGACTAGCAGACTCTTTATCATAAAATAATTCAGCAGGACAGAAAAACCAAAAAACTGCAACAATTGCTAGATCAACTGTTTTTTAAGTATTGACCTTAACATCTCTATTTCAAATAGAGCTGTATTGGAGAACTATAGTTTTTAGAGTTTTTAGATTTTTTAGCTCAGGTCATCAGACTGCCCAATCAGGTTGAAGGGAGCTGACATAGACAGTTAAAGATTCTGTCTTGTTTTGTTTGCCTCATAAAGCAACAATATCACAACAACTTGCATCTGAAGCAATAACTATGCTGTTAAACCAGAACATCTCTTCCTCCAGCACCTGGGATAGTTCTCTAACTCGTCCAGACATCAGGTGGTTGTGTACTTGTTGTGTTTATACAACCACACACTGTGTTGTAGATCAGCTTCACTGCATCCCCCTTGTACCAAGATTAACATCTCCACTCTACAGTGTATGATAGAGACTTTGCCTGTACATAGATTATCTTTACATGAAATGTCTTACTCTCGATAGACTTGTTAAAATCCTAATTGAAAATATAAAGACTCTGTAAAGAATGTAACAACATTCTTCCTCTTAATACCTGAATATATATTCTAAGATGCCTAGCAGCTAGAACAATCGAAATAAAAGTACTTTATCAGACGATAAAGGTATAGTTTTTGTGATGACGTAACAATTGAATGACGTTTCCGCTCCCCTCGTAGTCACGTGTGCCCATGGAAACCCAACGAAAAAGGGCAGTTGAAAAGACCGTGTTTTTCTGCAAATGATAATGTCCTAAACAACGGTAGCGTTGTTATAACAATTATTGAAGGAGTGTGTTCTTTTGTATCCGAATTAGTCTTAATTTTAAGCTACATTTGTACGACGAAATCCGCATTAGGCAACCCCAGGAATCACTATGACGTCACAACAGAACAATGACGTCATAGTCGCTGTTGTCGCACGGCTCGTCAGTTGACCCTGATCATGGATTATTAATATTAAGGAAGTACAAACTATTTTTCTTGCAAAATTACTCAAAGCAGAATGTTGTATTATGTGTTATCTTAGAAAAGTAATAAAGTTTGCTGTACCCCAATGTGTTTTGTAATAAAGTATAGTTTTGCCCTGAACTATTATAACGTCAAAGTACTCGGACTACCGTCCTCGTACTTTAACTATAATAGTTCAGGGCAAAACTATACTTTATTACAAAACACATTGGGGTACAGGGAACTTTATTTCTTAATGATCAGGATGTTAAGGGCAAATATCTTGGATCAGTCATCTGGACTCCTTAAATGTTTCATATTTTCAACTTGTCCTTCAGAATTACTCTACCCTCGAATTTTTTGTCGATAGACACTTTACAAATAAGGGATCAAAGTTGCACATTCGGCTCTGAAACTCATCAACTAGGGGCACGACAAACTTAAACCACTAAAAGACTTCTCAGAAACCAATTGGTCATGATCAGCAATTAAATATAGGCATTACAGGGTTAATATCGGTTAAGCCTTCATTTACTTCTTTTCTCTAGAAACAAGTAAAGTTTTCTTTTTTCTAGAAGTTTAAGTAATAAGGATAAGTATAATTGTATGTGTTTTCAGTGTAAAATGTGGTTAGAGTCTTAATCAGGTATACCAATCCAAAAGACGGAATTAAGGAGAATGAAGTTTGTGTTTACAGTTTTGTTATTCATATATCTATATATGTTTAGAGTCTGAATCAAGTCTACAATCGGGGCTTCACTGAAATGAGATGGAGAGATGCCAAGTCTGAGGAGAGAGAACCATGAAGGAAAAGGCTCACTTAGCTGTACACAACTTACAGGTAACCTACAGTTAGTAGTTAGTGGTCAGACACACCTTCTCTGATGTAGGCTGTACACAACTTACAGGTAACCTACAGTTAGTAGTTAGTGGTCAGACACACCTTCTCTGATGTAGGCTGTACACAACTTACAGGTAACCTACAGTTAGTAGTTAGTGGTCAGACACACCTTCTCTGATGTAGGCTGTACACAACTTACAGGTAACCTACAGCTAGTAGTTAGTGATCAGACACACCTTCTCCGATGTAGGCTGTACACAACTTACAGGTAACCTACAGTTAGTAGTTAGTGATCAGACACACCTTCTCTGATGTAGGCTGTACACAACTTACAGGTAACCTACAGTTAGTAGTTAGTGATCAGACACACCTTCTCTGATGTAGGCTGTACACAACTCACAGGTAACCTACAGTTAGTAGTTAGTGATCAGACACACCTTCTCTGATGTAGGCTGTACACAACTTACAGGTAACCTACAGTTAGTAGTTAGTGATCAGACACACCTTCTCTGATGTAGGCTGTACACAACTTACAGGTAACCTACAGTTAGTAGTTAGTGATCAGACACACCTTCTCTGATGTAGGCTGTACACAACTTACAGGTAACCTACAGTTAGTAGTTAGTGGTCAGACACACCTTCTCTGATGTAGGCTGTACACAACTTACAGGTAACCTACAGTTAGTAGTTAGTGATCAGACACACCTTCTCTGATGTAGGCTGTACACAACTTACAGGTAACCTACAGTTAGTAGTTAGTGATCAGACACACCTTCCCTGATGTAGGCTGTACACAACTTACAGGTAACCTACAGTTAGTAGTTAGTGATCAGACACACCTTCTCTGATGTAGGCTGTACACAACTTACAGGTAACCTACAGTTAGTAGTTAGTGATCAGACACACCTTCTCTGATGTAGGCTGTACACAACTTACAGGTAACCTACAGTTAGTAGTTAGTGATCAGACACACCTTCTCTGATGTAGGCTGTACACAACTTACAGGTAACCTACAGCTAGTAGTTAGTGGTCAGACACACCTTCTCTGATGTAGGCTGTACACAACTTACAGGTAACCTACAGTTAGTAGTTAGTGATCAGACACACCTTCCCTGATGTAGGCTGTACACAACTTACAGGTAACCTACAGTTAGTAGTTAGTGATCAGACACACCTTCTCTGATGTAGGCTGTACACAACTTACAGGTAACCTACAGTTAGTAGTTAGTGATCAGACACACCTTCTCTGATGTAGGCTGTACACAACTTACAGGTAACCTACAGTTAGTAGTTAGTGGTCAGACACACCTTCTCTGATGTAGACTGTACACAACTTACAGGTAACCTACAGTTAGTAGTTAGTGATCAGACACACCTTCTCTGATGTAGGCTGTACACAACTTACAGGTAACCTACAGTTAGTAGTTAGTGATCAGACACACCTTCTCTGATGTAGGCTGTACACAACTTACAGGTAACCTACAGTTAGTAGTTAGTGATCAGACACACCTTCTCTGATGTAGGCTGTACACAACTTACAGGTAACCTACAGTTAGTAGTTAGTGATCAGACACACCTTCTCTGATGTAGGCTGTACACAACTTACAGGTAACCTACAGTTAGTAGTTAGTGATCAGACACACCTTCTCTGATGTAGGCTGTACACAACTTACAGGTAACCTACAGTTAGTAGTTAGTGGTCAGACACACCTTCTCTGATGTAGGCTGTACACAACTTACAGGTAACCTACAGTTAGTAGTTAGTGATCAGACACACCTTCTCTGATGTAGGCTGTACACAACTTACAGGTAACCTACAGTTAGTAGTTAGTGGTCAGACACACCTTCTCTGATGTAGGCTGTAACAGGAGTGCAGGGAATAGTGGTATAAAATAACTGTACTTATATTGTGAGGAGGGGGGGGGGGGGGGGGGGGTTGAGAGTTTGGGAAGAGGACATGGCGGGTATTTGATAGATGTCACTATTATAATTCAATATCTCCTTGATGTGCATAAACTCATAAACATAAACTGCCTAAAAAAATATTATTTGGTAATTTGGGCAAGAGACTTTCTTCAAAGTGTGCCTACATCACTCAGTACAATTGAGTACCTGGTATGGAAGAAAAGGCAATGTGAGAGGTAACCTTAAAAAAAGCGACTTCATGCTCATATGGGAAACAAACTTGATTTTCCTATAATACCAATTTATACGTATCATTTTAAACTGAATCAATTGTAAAGACTGTACTCATCCAATAGGGTAAAACTGAGATGGGGGGAGGATGGGGAGTTCAGGTTTTCTTGTTGAATCTCTGAAACTTAAAGAGTTGGATCTGCACTGGATACAATCAGACATAATTCCCTTATTGAATGAACCATTTGTAAAGGACTTGGGGAAGACAGAGGCAGAATAGGCCTAAGTAGTTAAAAAGAGGATTTCAGATACAGCATGACAATCACAAACAAAGATCTCAGAGCAAGAAACCTGTCATCACTTCACCACTTGGCATTAGTATAGACTAACATTAAGTCTCAGAAATAGGTTTTTTCAAAATATTTTACAAACAATTCAAGTAGTTATACAACATGGAATCCTAAAGATGCCTTGATTTACTAGCTGAGGAACAAAGACTTGCTATAATTTTCAGACATCAGCTGCATATTTTGCTCTAGGAGGACAGACTAGGCATTAGGAGTCTAAGAGTAAAAGTCTTGAAGAACAGACTAGGCATTAGGAGTCTAAGGGTAAAAGTCTTGAAGAACAGACTAGGCATTAGGAGTCTAAGGGTAAAAGTCTTGAGGAACAGACTAGGCATTAGGAGTCTAAGGGTAAAAAGTCTTGAGGAACAGACTAGGCATTAGGAGTCTAAGGGTAAAAGTCTTGAAGAACAGACTAGGCATTAGGAGTCTAAGGGTAAAAGTCTTGAAGAACAGACAAGGCATTAGGAGTCTAAGGGTAAAAGTCTTGAAGAACAGACTAGGCATTAGGAGTCTAAGGGTAAAAGTCTTGAAGAACAGACTAGGCATTAGGAGTCTAAGGGTAAAAGTCTTGAAGAACAGACTAGGCATTAGGAGTCTAAGGGTAAAAAGTCTTGAAGAACAGACTAGGCATTAGGAGTCTAAGGGTAAAAGTCTTGAAGAACAGACTAGGCATTAGGAGTCTAAGAGTAAAGTCTTGAAGAACAGACTAGGCATTAGGAGTCTAAGGGTAAAAAGTCTTGAAGAACAGACTAGGCATTAGGAGTCTAAGGGTAAAAGTCTTGAAGAACAGACTAGGCATTAGGAGTCTAAGGGTAAAAGTCTTGAAGAACAGACTAGGCATTAGGAGTCTAAGAGTAAAGTCTTGAAGAACAGACTAGGCATTGGGAGTCTAAGGGTAAAAAGTCTTGAGGAACAGACTAGGCATTAGGAGTCTAAGGGTAAAAGTCTTGAAGAACAGACTAGGCATTAGGAGTCTAAGGGTAAAAGTCTTGAAGAACAGACTAGGCATTAGGAGTCTAAGGGTAAAAGTCTTGAAGAACAGACTAGGCATTAGGAGTCTAATGGTAAAAGTCTTGAAGAACAGAGATGGGATGGGAAGGGGAAAGTGAAGTGGTAAAACTAAAGTTCTGATATTCCAAATAGAGTGAGGTTTGATAACTATCAAATCTGAAAGTCTGTCATGAATCAGAACAAAAGCCATGTTAAAAACAAGGTATATGTGTCTGGATGTATTACCATGAAGAAGAAGGAAGCTGTTGCGTAGAGTGGAATTCATTGTAGATTTTGTGAAGGAAAACCCAAAACACTGATGTCTTAAAGAACCCTAATCGTAGGCTACTGTAGTTCTACACTTGTGAGGGCAGTGTTGAAGCTATCAGCCAAACGATAACCGAACAACAATTAAATTAAAACTGGTGTTGAGCAGGAACTAGGTGTGTTACAGGGAGTGTGTATCTTTATCAGGGAGGGACGGGTCTGATTAACTCGCTAATAGGTCCGCTAATAGTCCGGTTCATCTACAAGTGTAGAGATTACACACAGACAGTAGCTGCTAATATACACCACATGGGGGATACGGGTTATACTGTACCAATGGTACATAGTGGTGGGTGTAATGGGGGATACGGGTTATACTGTACCAATGGTACATAGTGGTTGGTGTAATGTAATTACTGGTCAGTTTTGTAAATATATTATCATGATGTGAAATATTTACCTTTGAATAACAACAAATGTCTTGAGTGCTCTGTTGCAGATTATCTCCCACCATACCAGTAATAATCCAGTTGTAAAGTGACTTTGTTATATAGCATGATCAAAGCACATCACCATTGTAAAACAAATAATGTTTCTTAATTGTAAATGATTTGGGTGAAAATAAGTTAAAAACCATATAACAATTGTCGATGTTAGAGTTTAAATGTTTAATACTGTTCTCACACCATCTCATTGTTTTGGACTTCAATTAAAGAGAGAAGAACAAGCTGCAGTAGTCTCCAGCAGTGTCCCACAAGAACAACTTGTGGTGTGCTGATCCTCCATCATGTAATATCCAGTGTGTAATCTCCTCCCTGTAGTGCAGCAAGCACCTGCTCCCACAATGCACCAGGAGTTGTACTAATTCTGCTGCATTGTATTGTAGATGATTAAACCTCTCAGTAAATAATGTTTTTTTGAAAACTAATTTTAAGATTACATTGAGAGCAAAAACATTTAATTTTTACATCTTTTTTGCAAAAGACATGGAAGTATCTTCACTGAACGTACATGAGGAATCAGCAAATGTCTCGTCTTGTCCGGTACTAAGTCATGTTTTCTTATTACAATAGAAAAAGTTTTCCAATGCAAAGTATATCAAATAACTTCTGTAAAACCAAACTTTTACAACAACTTCTAGACAAATGACAAGAAGGTTCCTATGTTCTAGAGAGATTACAGACAAGTCAGGTTACCTCGACGATGTCGTATATCGTTCTCAACAGGAACGTTTGACCTCCGCAGCAGATCTCCGACAGTTCGGAGATAGTCCGACCCTCCATCCAGATCCATGTCCAAGTGCAAACTCCCAACTCCGTGGTACTCCAGATCGAGAGATATCTGCCCCTCGACACACGTCCATCCCACAACTGCAGGACCGGTCAGATGCCAGACCACCTCCCGACTCTATCCTGTCTCTGCTTGTGTCTCATAATCTGTCTCATTCACTTGTATGTCCTTAACTCTCTCTGGTGTAACTCACGTCAGACAAGTCAGATGTTAAATCTCAATTGAAATCCTTGGTGATAATATCCATATCTCCATATTGATAAATACCAAGGTGTGGTGATATAATCAGAATCATGATGGTATAAGTCCACAAAGCGTTTCATGTGTTTCAAGATATTTCACTGAAAGACATGATCCATATGGTATAACAGACAAGATTCATATTTGTCAACAACTTAAATCCAGAAAGTTGCAGTTGTAAAGGTTATGACATTTAGATTTGCTGATGTGACACAGTGATATGATCTCAGCCGGGAGTTACCAGTCTGACAGTCTGAGCTGTGACAAGCAACAGGACCACAATGAGCACTCCGGACCACAAAGGGTTAACGCTTGTCTATTGTTTCATGTAAGCTTGCCTCTCATTACCAAACTCTATTAGCTCCAGCTGGTTTATTGTCTCTCACAAAAAATATGCAGGATCCTTGAAGATAAAACAATTTAATTTAATCCTTTCATAATTAAATTGGAAGATATGCATACAAACTTACACTGTCTTTATATCATACAAATAAATAAATGTTAACAGACAAGATAAAACAGGACCCCGATGTATTCAGATGACCCGACTCCTGACCGTGCATGTGAAGATGTCCCCATAAAGCACCTAGACTGGCTTCAGTCTCTTGTAGATGGTAACTGCTATCAGCATCATTGAAGTCTGGCCATTCAGTAATGCTATGACATGTTCATGTTTTAACCTAAAAAGAGTTGTTAAATGTGTTTAGTCTTCTGTCAATGAAACAAATATTAGTAAGTAAACTCCAGTTAATGTTCTAATGTACTAATGTACCTATCTCACAGCAAGGCTAGAAATCGGACGACTCTTCTGCAGGTTTCACAGAGGCTCTGTATGGTCCCTTAGTATGAATTTCTTGTTGTGTGGTGTACATACCCCTCATCTCTTACATATATAGCCAATTGATGATCATCTGTATTATCTGCTGCACTGCAGGTAGGTCAATTTACCATAGTTTTTGTCTGTTGTAAGTATATCCAATTATCCATTGATATTGTTCTACATTGTACCAGTAACCTGTAACCATTGGAAGTATATATGTATATATATATGTATATATGTGTGTGTGTTTGTGTGACTCAATGGCTAAGTGGATATTGAGTTGAACTGCTTTATGGATGTGTTAGAATAAATATGTGTGCAGAATCTTAGATTAGTTGTTAAATGAATAAAGGCAAAAGAATGGACCAGACTCTAAGAATGTTATTGAATCCTATGACGGAGTCATCCTAAATAAACCAACCATTTATTATTCTTACAATTGAGACTGGATAGAACATGTGGAGTATATATATTTATCAAATTCTTTAATTCCTTTCAAAACTCCATTCCAGACCTGTACATATTTCAATACACAAGAATAAGTTGTGAAGAATAAGTTTTTAATATATCCAACAAGTGCCTCCCCAAGGACAACCCATTTAAAGTGTAAGGAGATATCCTTGAATAAATGTTTGTGACACTTTGAAGTTGTATCCAGTTTCGATGATGAAATATTTACTTCCTTTTCTGAGGTAAAAAAAAGATTACTTTACACTTGACAAATTTGCAACAGAGAAATCTAATTTTCTAAAAGAACATTATAAATAAACTAAATTACAACTTCAAGAGAATGTTGCCCAGCAGCGTGACTTATCTGTGTGTTCTGTTGACATGTTGAAGAAGGGGAAATAGAAGAAAAGCCATCAATTCAACACAAGCTTGGACAGATAGAAATGACAGCATTTACTCCAACCCTTTCAAAAACACAGCCTTTAACCTACGCAGACGGCCACCTAGTGTTGTGAGGTATATGGGTGTGGGTAGGTTTAGTAAGGTGCCTCAGAGAGTTCGATTTCTGATTGTGTTAGTTTAGGGTGAACACATAACCTTGAAATGTAACATATGGATGGAAGGAAGAGTGGAAGAATGGATGGGTGGGAGGGTGGATTGGATTGAAGAATTGATGGAAGATTGGACGGATAGGTGGGTGGATTGAAGAATTGATGGAAGAATGGATGGATGGAAGAATGGATAGATGGATGGAAGAATGGATAGATGATGGATGGAAGAATGGATAGATGGATGGAAGAATGGATAGATGATGGATGGAAGAATTGGTAGATGGATGGAAGAATGGATAGATGGATGGAAGAATGGATAGATGGATGGAAGAATGGATAGATGATGGATGGAAGAATTGGTAGATGGATGGAAGAATGGATAGATGGATGGAAGAATGGATAGATGGATGGAAGAATGGATAGATGATGGATGGAAGAATTGGTAGATGGATGGAAGAATGGATAGATGATGGAAGAATGGATAGATGGATAGAAGTGAGTGAGTGAGTTATTGTTTAATGCCGCTTCGGCAGTATTGCAGCCATAAGCGGCGACGATGGATAGAAGAATGTGCAATTTGAACATAAAAGTTGTACAGTATCAATAGCATTATCGTACCTTAGTTTACTAATCTTCAATTTGTGTGACTGAAATTAAATTTACAAAATATTCGTAGAAGATCTTTTTGATTAAACAATTCTATAACATATCTTTCTGAATCTAACAAAGATTAAACCTTTGAATAAAAATTAAAATCACACCTTCCTGATAGCCTAGTAACCTACTATGCCAGTCTTGAAATTGAATATCCTTACAACGTGTTGAAAAAGTATACAAAAATGATTTATAATTGCCAAAATCCTGTGATATCCAAACATACGAAAAACCCATCGAAAACAATAACATGCAAACTCCTGTGACCCAATTTACTTTACCACTATCATCCTGTAACTTCAACATTTCGTAACACACGTTTGGATTACAACTTCTTTCCATACACAAAAGCCTGCACCAGAATCCCACACAGCGACTGAAGTATTTTACACAAAGCTGATATCTCCCAACATCGCCTAGGACAACTCGGTTTGGGGAAAATTTTGATATATTTAAACACCTTTTAAAAAAAAAAATTTGAACTTTGAAAACTCAAGATAGAGATGTTTTTAAATGTCCGAAAAAAGAGAGAAAAAAAACCTCAAAACAAATCAATACATGTATGATGATTGTTTCACATACCATGTTTCATTAAACTAGGTCTTACAGTTTTTGAGCTGCAAATCCGCGAAATGGCTAAAAACATACTTACAAAGAAATCAAAAGGCGCATCTACACATTAAGTCTGTTCCAAATACCAAATTTCCTTGAGCTAGGCCTTATAGTATTCGAGATGTGGTCCCGAAACAAAATTTTAAAGTATGTTTCTGTGGAAACAGCTAAAAATAAAATACCAAAGAAGTAGAAAAGCCCAAAAGGCAAATCTACACATAATGACTGTTCCACAAAGGGCTCACATAGCATCTGTGGAATGTCTGAAGTCTTTGTTGTAGTTATTGAGCATTATGACACAAATTCTTGAATTACATTCAGAAAATGATGACATCAAAAGACAAAATTAATCTGACACTTTACTTTTCTTTTTCTATCAGTAAGCGAACTTTCAAAAATAGATTTAACAACAATTCTTTAAGCAACACTGACACTGACACAACAAGGAGAAGACAGTGAGCTGTATCAACATTCACTCCTCGAGAATTGTCGTGACACGTCTCTCCCAGTTTAGCCAACAACGAGGAAACGGATACTAACATGCGCCAAAGAACTTATTATCTTAAAGGGAGGAGTTTCAATTTAATTTAATTTTTTTCCCAATTGCAAAATATCAGGTTTGAGTTGGGGCTAACTCCCATGTCTGCTGTGTGAGCGAGTGTTTAGAACAGGAACTCTCCACTTGGTCTCTTTCAAGAACAACATGCAAACAAAACACTCAACATGCAGTTTATCTGGAGCAAGTAAATATACATACATGCATATACTTATATATACATACGCTACATAGACAACACATAGAGGCCATACATACGCTAGAAGACGATGGTGTGACGAAGAGGTCTGTGGTTTGAATCCAGCTGATATTCAGTTTGAACTGCAGTTGAGGTGCTGCCATTGTTCACTAATTGCAGTATCAACATTTAAAGTAACAAAACAATTATTTCTTCCCACTCTATGTTCCAGCATGACAATGAATCTGCATATGATATCAAATTAACACAAGGATTATGAACTCTTCAACCTGACACAACCTAAAAGGAAGGTTCTATCGGGGTACTTTTTGTCGAAACGAAATTCGAGAGGATCTTCCAATTAATATATGATTAAAACACGGTCAAATCTGAAGATATTAATGAAGTTATTATGTTGATGACTTCATATTTCACAATTTGATAAAGACAAGCACACATTTGTTGAAAAATAAAAACAATGAGAACTGAAGCCATTCATCATCATTACAAGTGGGGAAAACTTTGCTACGGCAGCATTGTTTATTAGTTTTATAGTATGTTATGTGTTACTATGTGGATATTCTATCATTATATATGTTTTATTAATAAGAAAGTGTAAAATTAGGTTAAATATAGCATGTTTTTATTTCACATAATGCCAAAAAACCAAGATGGCAGATTTTACAGATAGGTCGGTGATAGAACTTTCCCTTTAAGATGTTATGTCAAGACAGAGAAGTTCTGACCTTTCTTATTCTGAACGAAACAAGGAACATCAAACAACTCTAATGTCCATAATTGTCTTGATCCAGGTTCAGGTAATCAAATTATGGTATGATGTCAATTATGGTCTCAGTTTGTTTCATCTTGGGATTTCTATTCTATAAAGTGACTTCACTTGACAGTGGAAGTCAAAAGGTTTACTCTTCAAGAGAATATAAGCAGTAAATTGTTTCATGAAATTTTCTAAGAACTGGGTCATCTACCAAACATCATTACCACAGACAAATATATTCCTAAATCCCAGACAAACATGTAGACACCTTCGAGAGCTTGTTCAGACATTACTCGACAAACATAATCTCTTGTTAAACATGGCTTTTATCCCCTTAAACTTGTTTGCTGATGAATCCAAACACTTTTACAACATTTAGAGTTGCTGGTTTCCTGTCAGATACAAGTCAGATACAAGTCAGAAATGTCATTAGGAATCATTTACTGTTTAATTACATACAAGGCCAAACTCTGTCATCGAAATGAACATGAGTAGATCAAAATCAATTATCATTGCTTTGAGGTTTCAATTTAATTTACAAACATAAACTTTTCGTATGAATGTTAACAATAGTTTCAGTGTGAATGATAAGGTAAACTTATCTCATGATATTAAAAAAAGGGAAGATTATGATATTATCAACATTTCTTCATGTGAAGTTCAGTTCTACAGAAGGTTATCCTGTTCAATAGGGAGGACGCCTCAGTGGGATCTGGACAATCTAATCAAGCAGGGGAGCTCCAGTCCAAACCATACCCAATTGTATAAGACAACTATTACATCTGTATATGCTTGATAACGGTATAACGATCTATACCGAAGGGTCGCCATTGTTAAATAAAGAAGTTGATCATCCATATATATCCTGGTCTTCTTCAACTATTCTGGATATTAAAGAACAACTTTATTGTATGCACAACAATTCTGGACTGTTCCTTGCCAATGCCTTCTTCAAATCTTTGGTTGACTTGCCAACAAGCAATCATAAAAAACTAGTTCTAAATGCCAGGACTAAGTAAAACATGAAATAATTGGAAGTAAATCGATATTAATTTAACTTTTAAATATGAGAATTTCTATGATGAAGTCACTGAAGAAACCAGGACAAGAAACACATTTGTTACACTACAAGACAAGTTTAGCTTTCCATATATCCAGATTGAGGTCAATACATCATACATTCATATTTAATAGATTTTTTCCACAGCAGTAACTCTATCTGGGGCAATGCTTCCCTCCGACTTCAGTGAGGGGGAGGTCTCGTGTTACAGAGTCACTGAGACGGAGGGAACCAACACAAAGACAGAGCTTGTGTCAGGTCCTGTCAACCGTTGGAACAAGGTCCACCACACATCGTACCACACCCTCCACATCAGTTACACCCTCACAGAGACACTCACACCCTCCACATCAGTTACACCCTCCACATCAGTTACACCCTCACAGAGACACTCACATGCTAAGTGTGCACTAATTCTATAATTGGAACATTATTTCATGTTTATTTCCACAGAGGTTTCTCAGAATGGAGTAATGGATTCTACAACCATGTTGGAGCATCTTATTTCATAACATGCAGCATTACCCAGCTGTTCAGTTGCTGTTAATCTACAGCGGGCCGTTTCAAAGGAAAAGATGAAGTTTAGGCAAAAATGGTAATAAAAAAAAAACATAATAAAAAAAATATTATATATACATATATATAATATGCAAAACATACTAAAATGGTTTTAAGTTTTAAATTTTGAGTAATGTTTCTCAAGCTCAGAATGAACCAAATACATTAAATGGAATTAATTCTCTTGATGCGACCCCCATTGGGCACATGTTAAACTCATGTTATTCAACACCAGATGTTAAGACTTGAAGTTAAATGTGACAGTAAAGCATTCTCCTCTCTGAAGAGGCTATATTTAAACACCTTTTTCTGAAATAGCTCTGCTGTAAAATGCTCTGTGGAATGATGAAAGTTTAATAAAAACATTCAAAACAATTGTTCCTCTATGTTGTCAGTTTTGGGAGAAAGAACAACATTGTTTCGCATTTCTAAATTGTTTATCAAGGATTTCCCCTATGTATAATAAAGTATTAAAGACATTGTTGCAGTTATCAACAACACAGTATCAAATTGTAGTGAGAAGATCAAGATTACAAGGAAATTATAAATAGTATATACATGCTCAGTGAGGCGTTGAATTCTTACATTGATTTTGTTGGATTTTTCTTTAAATTCACTGAACCATGACAAGATAAATCAGATTAAATAATTCCAGGATAACAGTTGTTTGTGTGACTCATTGGCTGCAGTATAACTGGAGCATGTTGGTAGGTACGATGTGGTGGTGATACCAAACATTGACCAACTGGAGCCATGGAGTGCGATATGAGTTCACTTCATCGCGTGGAGGTAAGCCGTCATGCCCGAGTGACCCCATACCTAAACACGCGTTCACTGACTGTGAAACTTCACCGATCTCGCGACAAAGGACTGCAAAACGATCTGCTCAGTACAACACTGTACTGCTGATATATGTTCAAACTTACAGGGAAGCATGGCGAGCTGGCGACCCGACTTCTCCCATTCACAATGTTATCCACCGACTTCTCCCCCCCTCTCTAGAATCAACAGTGTTGCGAGTTCGCAGGTGTAGCACCAATGTAAATACAGTGCTGTATATCGGCTATATATCTATATAAGTACTTACATGCTTCATACACAGATCCGCGGAAACAGTCGGGCCTCCACCCAGGCATCCTAATGGTATCAAGGTTCCATAGAGAACTTTACAACTTTCCCGTAACTTTTTCCTCTCATCCCGAGTCCCGCTCCAGTCCGACCGACTAGCAGTGATGGAGGGTAGAACGTTTCCCTAACAACTGGTAAACACTTATGTCTCAAACCGGCACCTTCTGTCGGCATGTAGCGGCGTCTTACAGCAGCCCCTCCCTCCCACGAGCAGTTGTTTGACCGGGTTTAATTACTAACTTGGAGGACTTCTTGTAAGACCTTGTTTAACCTATGTAATATATTATTCTTTCAATTGAAGCGCATATTTCTTAACATTGTTTTTCTAGGCCTTATAACAATATACTAGACTTGCTGACGGAGATTTTAGACTGTATTTGTGTCTACTGTAGATACACAGGCGTTAGATATGACAATTGTTTTACCATCAGGGATGCACGTGCTGCTTGTATTATTTGGACCATTTTCTTTTCAGTGACATTTTTGTTTATCACGGGATGTTGAGATAAGGAAAGAGTTTTCAAACAAAAGTTGATTTCTGCTCACCAGTATATCCTCTACCCTCTGGGTCTCGACTGCATGATATACTTCTCCAAAGAGCGCAACTGCTTCGAATTACTTGAATGATTGAGTACTTTATTACTATGCACTATGGGCCACTGAGCCTTACATGCTGAATAAACATGTCTGTCTTTATTTGTAATACAAGTACATTTGTAAATATTATGTAATCACAATCGTTTTTTGTATTGTGAGAAAAAGGTTGTGTAGTATCGTGGTGCATGTGACTATCTCCCCTCCCTCTGTGGTCGTTGGAGGTCTCGAATCGCTGGGTGGGCAATATTTTAAAATACGGTGTGGTGAGCTTTAATTCCAAATTTGAACTAAAGTGGCGAAGAGATTTTAGATAAAATAACCCCGCCATTGATAATAAAGACACTAATAACGAATATATGATAAAAAGCAATCTGGATTTTGTATTTTGAAAATATTGTCCAATCTGTGTGCGATTCGAACCTGTGAGGTTGTAGGACTGAGAAATTGGTAAGTGTTGGATAATTCCAAGCTTGCATTTCGATTGTGTTTCAAACAGAATCCAATCAGAACATTTGTACTACGTTTTAAAAATGCCATTGGGAATATTGTTCGATATTTTCCATTTAGACTGTACTTCGACATGTTATAACATTTAGAAAACGTTGTGCATGTCTCAAAAACCGAATAAGAGGAATGCATTTGGAATGCAGAGAGGTCTTCAAGAATTTTTATACGCATTCCGCCTTCAGTATGTGTGGATGGGTTATAAGGTAGTGTGATACATTA
The DNA here is from genome assembly GCA_936450465.1 of Gibbula magus. NCBI lineage: Eukaryota > Metazoa > Mollusca > Gastropoda > Trochida > Trochidae > Gibbula > Gibbula magus. The sequence goes on from OW388296.1 coordinate 79,482,962, forward strand.
GATGAATGAAATATGCCAAAATACCAAACAAGATTATTTTGATACATCGAAATATAAATCCCAAATCTGAACGGAACCTGTAGCAGATCTTGAATAGAATTATTATGTATCATACATTTATCCTGTTTTGGAGAATAAATATTTGATAATCAATAATTTCAAAGGGGATCTGAAAATATCTGTATTTCTAGGACCAAGCCTCCCTCTCCCATCCACAGGGGCTTATTTTGTCGAAAAACTAACGACAATAAAGCATATATGAAGTCGACAATCCAGCCCCTTATTTGTTTATAGTAAAATTGGATGGATCGTCGACTTTATATGCTTTCTAGCCGTTAGTTTTTCGACAATACAAGCCCCTGTGTTCCCCCTCCTTCTAGCTCTGGCGTCGGCGTGGAACAGTGGCGCGCTGTCACACGTCCCGATCCTCCCCTCGTTACGGCCTTTAAGAAGCATGGGATACGTTCAAGTTACGCGCTTCAACCGTCACCAGACTGTATTCTCATATACTGGGATACCAAGTTAAGGCTTTGATAAAGCTTAACATGGAACATAATATTAACGTTACATGCGTACTTCACGTTACAGCTTTGGAAGCATTAACCAATATTCTGCAGTATTTTATAAATGTCATAGTACTAAGTGTAGACCAACGTGCTTCCAAAATCGAGTTCTACAGATGACATTTATACCCGGGAACGATTATTAATTCATAATAAATTAATAAATGTATATATAGAAGTGGTTGCTTAAAAACATTCAAATACAAGGCTAACCTATGGCATATAATAGGCATATAATTGTGTTTCCAAGTAGGCTAGCCGATAGACATCGTATTTTATTCATCATTCAGATCATATGGCGTATTGTACGCGTGTACGTAAGCCAACGGTATGAAAAAATCTTGTATTTCATTAGAAATAGTAACTTCACGTATGCTAAATTGCTAAAAAAAATCGCGACGGGACACGAACATTCATGATCGCGTCGCTTATTTGAATTGTAATTTTGGCGACGTAATTAGTAATTCGGAGTTATCTTTCTTGAACTTCACTCTTTTTCCGTGAAGATAAAAATAATCTATGTTGATGACAACCAATGGGATTCCTTCATCTGATGTCGGGGAACAAGCCGTTCAAGGTCACGCCACATTTCCACACCAACATAAACAAAATTCCTGTCGTCTCTTGGTCTTTGATCGCAGCAAATGCACCTGAAATGCAAACTGAAGGTACGCAATAGTTTTGTCTATTTCACGTTTTCCAGGGCAAGAGTTGTTCCAACAATGAAAGAAAATAATATTGATTCCTTGTGATCTGGATCTTCAAGATGGACCAATTTTGATTTCTAAATGGATCAGAAGGACATATGCACAGGTCTCACTTGTTATTAAGTAAATTCTTAGCGTTTACAGATATTAACATAGTCTGACTAAATAGAATTATTATTAATTAGGACAACAACAAAAAAAGATTACTAATATTTCTGGATTAGATATGTGCCATGACTTAGCAGAGCTCTGATAAACTGTGAACAATGGTTTCTCAATAATTATATCGAATTCAAATTTGATAACATTTGTAATATAGACTAAGAGCATTATTCAATATAACTTGACTTTATTATTCGTTTTCAGCTTTCACAGCCTTGGACATTCAGACATTTCAACTGTAGAATCTTTTACCAAAGGTGAAGTTTGGTCAATTTAACAATATCCAAATAGACACAAAACTCCAAAACAATGAATCGTGATTTATGATTGTTGAAATTTAAGGAATTTCATTCTTAGCTCTTGTTCTGAAATAGAGGTACCGGTATACAAGATAGTTATGTTTTAAAATTATATTTGAAAACAAAATCATGAATGCTTAGTTAACAAGACTGAAGTTTTAGTTCATCAGGCCCATGGTATGGCATGGCATCTGTCTGTAAACTTTTTGCCATTTCAACGACTTTTCCAGAATCAACTGACATCTTGTGTACAGACTCCTTTGCATAGGGAATTATAAATTGTCGATTTGGTGGCCATAATGTTCCAAAATATGGGTCAAACTGGACACAACCTATAAACCTATTTTCATCTTCTTCTCCAGCATGAAAAGTACTTGAAGTTTGTTAACCCTTTGACCAGTGTATTGACTGTGCATCAATGTGTAGACAGTTAGTTTATTAAAATTTGGTCAGCTTGCTTTTGTAACTGGCCCCATAAATTTAAAAATAACCAGTAATTGGCTGCAGACAGGTATTTCGAAAACTGCCTCTGATAAACACTCGTAACATTTACATTTTAATCCTTATTGTCTGCAGAGCTACAGAGCCAATGGCTCTGATTTTAGCTTCTCTTGCCTGAAAGGCCCTATGGGCTAATGACATGCCGGCATGGCCCTCTGTAAACCTTTCGCTTTTCCATCCTCCTATCTAGAACCATGGGCATTAGAGCTGAAATCTTGTGTATACATTCCTTGGCTGATTGGGATAATATATTGTACATTATGTGACTCTGTGGCTCCTAATAAGGTCAACAGGGCCTTGACCCAAAAACATGTTTTCATCTTATTCTCTTGATCAAAAAGAGTTGGAAAGCTGAAATCTTCTTTACAGACCTCTTGGTCAGTAGAGAGCTGTTCTACACGCAATAAGGTTTTGGTACAATGTTACAATAAATTTCAGCGTAGTACCACCAATTGTTCGCTAATTCCAGCTATTGCTCTCAGGTTTCACTGCAATGCATAGTCACATCATCACATGGCATTGCAGGTTTCTCCCCGCCATAATACTAGCAGCTGTGATATAAATGAAATACTCTTGAAAGCGGCGTTAAACCCTTACTCACCTCATCTCACCTCACCTTGTGCCGAAGCAAAGCTTTCCACTTTTGAAGCAGTGGAAGAATCGATGAATGGCTTCACTTCCCATCGTTTTTATTTTTGAATGAATGTGCACTTGCCTATATCAAATTTTCAATAGCGAAGTCATAAAAATATTACCTTGATTGTGCAATTATAAGCATGTATTAATAAGATTAATGTGTAAACAGGAAGGTCCTCTAATATTTTGTTTCAACAAAAAATACCCTGATAGAACCCTCTCTTTAAGAACATATTTTCTTCTCCTCCAATACTAAAAGTTCTAGAAATTTGTTAACCCTCTGACAATTATTTCTGGAAAATTTAATTAGAATGTTAGATTCTATCCTATACAAACTACCGGTAAGTTCTGTCGCTTTCATTTGCATTGCATATCTCTAAAAGCTTTTTGTTGTCATGTAAAAATGTCATACTTTTACTGTCTTTCAGTAAAGCAGCCTAATTGGAGGCTGGATGAATCACTTACAAGGAAGAAGATCAATGAGCAGATTAATAGGTTCTGGTATGTCTTTATCCCCTGTCACAAGAAATTCAGTGAACATGTGAATTCTAAATAATTGTGTGTCTCAAAAAGAGCTAAAATTTGTTATTAAAAATATGTTTAAATTATTTTCGGCTTACTCTACAGAACCATATGCTCTTGAAATCTGAAATCTTGTGTACAGACTTATTGATAAATCGGGATTATTATCTGTAGAAGCCTTTGTAAAGTGTTAATTTATTTATTGAAAATTCAAATGTTCAACATTATGTTATACTAGTATATAATACAAAATGAGCTACAGAGCCAGTGGGTCTGTTTTATTCATGTAATAGTTTTGAGAACAAACATACTCCACAAAACCTCTTTTATACTGAAATGTTTTGTTTACCTTGAATAATGTTGATTACAAATTGTAAATTTGATGACTATCTAAACCAAAATAGAGACCACTGGACAATGCCCTAATTCACCTCATTAGTTACGTGGTACTGTTGTGGATCTGCAGTGCTGACATTCATGGAAACATTCTATCTGTGATTAATCTACAAATATGACTTTTAGAGTGCAGGGAATCACTGTCACAGGCTTTTATGAGTCCCAGAAAAAAAAGCAAGTTCCTCCATAGTAATCTTATTAGTATAAATAAATACCTTGCATCTCAGGGACTCACAGTTTAAATTTCTATGAGTCCTTTTCAAATGTTGTGAGTAAATGAAGCAGGACTCGCAGGTAAATTTATCCCTGATTCTATACAATTGAAGTTGGGTGAAAGTCTAAATTAAATCATTTAGTTTGACACGAGGGGTAAAACGGTACACTTACGGTAAGCTAATTAAGCTTCGGAATTTGAAAATAGGTCCATTTGCTCTAAAAAAAAAGTGCATCAAGACTTGCATAATTTATTACCTAAAACAGAGGATTTTTTCATTCCTAATAAATCTATCAACATGACAGAAGTAGCTTTAAAAAGAGCTACTTTAAGAATATTCCTCATTAATTGCCAAACCCTTGCAATAATCCTCTTTACTTCTGTACCGCCCCATCTGAATGCTAAAAAAAAGTTTGAGGGACAGTTGCCTTCACACCTCAGCTTCTCATAAGTGGAAACTGTTTGGGCTTTTGCAGTGTAATGACTTGAGTAGCTACTGAGGTAGTCAACCTTGTGATTCGCTTAGCCATCCTACAAATACACACACCACATCATGCCACATATCCTGTCAGGAAGTTTGGCACTCATAGGTTCTCTAAACAATAGTAATATAAATTTTAAACTTTAATTTGCTCAAATGAGATCATATTTGAAACTGTTTTGTTACAAATTGTATCTTCAAAATAATTCAAGATATGAATTCAAGGCTCCAGGCTGTATGTACATAATTTTCAAGGCAATTATTGGGGGCAATCATGGGTTTATGTGAACTTTGAATATATATGTTTAACTTCACTCAGCTGAGACTTTTGAACTTCTAATGTTTGTTTCAGGTAACTTCAATAGATGTTTATGAGGTGTCTGGAATCCTCTGCTCATACTCCACTGAACAGAATGCGCGGAGCTTGAAGTAACTCTATCTAGGAACCCTGCAGGTGTGAACCAAATCTTAGCTCATCAGGCCTGTAAGGCCCTGAAGGTGTGAACCAAATCTTAGCTCATCAGGCCTGTAAGGCCCTGAAGGTGTGAACCAAATCTTGGAAATATTGGAAGTAGCATGACTAAGTTTTTCTCCTGATTACTTTTTTGACACAAGTAAAATTAGAAATCTTGAATTTGGAGATTTCATACTTTTTTTTGATTGAGAGATTTGTGTTTGTAAATGTTATTCAATGTTGTATTCACAGAGCAACCTTAAACGATAGTTGATTGTTTCAAGTACTTTTCTACTTGATTCTAAGACCATTTACAGGGATTTAAAAGGAGGGTTCTATCGGGGTATTTTTTGTGGAAACGAAATTTGAGAGGATATTCCAGTTTACACATATATATGCTGTTAAAACATGATTAAAACACAGTGAAAGATATTGATGAAGTTAATATTTTCGATAAGTTTATATTTCACAACTTGATAAAGACAAGCGCATATTTGTTGAAAAATAAAAACAATGAGAACTGAAGCCATTCATCGGGGCTGCGAGTGGGGAAAGTTTGCTACGGCACAACAGCAAATTGTTTATTAGTTATTATGTGAACTTTCTATCAGCGTATAGCTTTAAGTCTTGGAATGGTCAATGAAAATGTGTTTAATTCATTGGCATGATGGACTATTTAATGTTTTCCAATGGGAGAGATGCAGTGCCAAATGATTTTGTTAATTTTAAAAATAATTTTACAGATTTCTGTTTTTTTGTATACTGTAATTTTCTGAGATCCAAATTTGTCCGACCAATTGCATAAAAAACTATCCTTCTGATTCTTTTCACACTTTGTACAAATCTGTTATGGTGAAGTGGCAAATAACAAATTTGGATATTTTTTTAATAATTTCTGTTGTAATTGTACTCCGTATTCTCAGATCTAAATTAGTGTTTCACTGTTTGCAGAAAATCTATTCAGCTAATTTTGTTTAACAGCAAATGCACCTTCTAGTTTTAATTATATACTGCTAAAACTGATTATTCAACTTATGTGGGGCCGAGGAGATAAGCCATCTCTCTTGATGGCTCTTATTTTCCTGCTTAGGTATATTTATTTTGTACAAGAATAATCATTCTTTGTTCAAACTTTCTAGTGATTGAATTCTTGATGTTTGTATTTTTCAGACCTTATATGGAATCTTGCAGAGGCCCATTATAACAGCAAACACTTCAAGATACAACAATAAATTGTAAATTAATCAGCAAATCAGATTGCAACCATTGAGCGTCAAGGGAATTGACTTCTGGTGAAATACTATTGATACATTTAAATCTGTTCAAAACAATTAAACAATGGCTATTACTTCAGTGTTTTGTTTGTTTATTATTCCCTGCGGCAACAAAGTTGGCGGGGATTGTGGGTATAAAAATAACCTCCGTCCGTCTGATCATGTTTTGATTCCGGACCAGAACTCAAAAACTGTAAGGTATAGCTCAATAAACTTGATATGAAGAACAATCATCATTTGTAGATGTGCCTTTTGGAATTCTATTTGTGGCTGTTTCCATGGGAATATAACTTAAAATTTCCTTTCTTGACTAGAAATAAAAAACTGTAAGGCCTAGTTCAATGAAACTTGGTATGTGGAACTCTCATCATGTGTAGATGTGCGTTGTGGTGGTTTTGACTTCTATATAATGTTATCTTTATCTGTCCATGGAAACATAACTTAAAAGTTTATATAGATCTTTATTACCCATATGGTTGAAAATAACCGAGTTAATATTATTGATATGAGCACATGTTCACATATCACTTTTGCCTAGCAACCATTGTTTCACCGCGACCTCCCGTATTTTGTCGTCTGTGACGTCATAAAACAATTGTTAGTGACGTCACTGTAGCTTGCCGTCGCAAGAGAAGTGGGCCGTTTCCTGGTTATTTTTATGCGAATCTAATGGAATAAAATGGGCAATAAAGAAATTATTACACTCGAAAGTGTGTCATATGACTTTTACGAAACTCGTGCAAATTTATGTATAACCAAAAATTCACACTCGTTTCTTAAAAGTCATATGACACACGTCCACGGGTAATAATCTCTATGCATGTCCCGTCAGAAATATTTTACAGAGCATATCTCAAAAACTAATTGACTTGGAACCTTCAAATTTGGTACGGAAGTATTAAACCTATAAAGTGCTTTTGGGTCTTTTAGGGGTCTCAACTCCAAGGTCCAAAAATTTTTTAAAACAGGACTTTGTGTCGTTTCAGGTTCTTTTCTCAATAAATATATGAGTTAGAAACTTCATATTTGCTGTGGAACTGACCTATATGATGCTGTTGTGTCTTTTAGAGAATTCAACTCTAAGGTTCAAATAATTTTTGTAGTCTTAACCAAAAACGGTATGTTGTTTTAACTTTGTGTCTTTTTCGAGGCACAACTAAAAAACTATATAACTTAGAAACTTCAAATTATTTGGATGTTATGTACAGTAGGTTGTATTGTGCCTTTTATTGGTTTAAACTCCACGATTCTAATAATTTAAAACATATTTTTTATTAAAAGCTATCATTGTTATTCATGATTCACCAAAGTATGTTTTCCAATTTATTGATACTGTATGAAGGCGGTCAAACTACAGACGTTTGCCTTGTGTTTCCCGGTCAGAACTCAAAAGATGTAAGGCAAAGCTCAATGAAACTTTGTATGTGGAATGTTTATAATGTAAGTGATGAAGGGTTTAATATATTAAAGTATAAATCTCCATATCGTTCAATATAATTCTATTTTTACCACTTGACTGGGGATACAGCCGACTCAGTCAACAACACTTTTACAAAAATATCAGTCAGCAATCAGTGAAAATCGAACCATCAGGCAGATTTTGCGTAGAAATCGTATCTTTGGCTTATACCACAACACTTAGTTCCTAACATTCGACGTTAATGGCACATAACTCATATCTTTGAACCATTCTCTCTATCAATAGTTTGCCAAGCCGTTTTCTGTGCAAACTCGTATCTTCGGCATATAATACAACCCTATGTTCCCCAATCCCCGACGTCAATTGTATATACATCAATATTTTGCCTTTACCTGAGAGATTTTGTGTAGAAGTCGTATTATCAGTCTATACCACAACACTATGTTCCAAATCCCCGACGTTAATGGTACAGACATCATTCTTTGGACCATACCATCAATATTTTGCCCCTCTCTATGGTTTCTGTGCAAAAATAGTATATTTGGTCTATACCACAACCCTATTTTCCCTATCCCCGACGTCAATGGTATAAACATCTTATCTTTGGACCATGCCATCAATATTTTGCCACTCTCTATGGTTTCTGTGCAAAAATAGTATATTTAGCCTATACTACAACCCTATTTTCCCCATTCCCGGTGGGAATGGTATAAATATAATATCTTTGGACCATACCATCAATAGTTTGCCACTCCCTATGGTTTCTGTGCAAATATCGTATGTTTGGCATATATTACAGCCCTATTTTGCCAATCCCCGACGTCAATGGTATAAATATAATATCTTTGGACCATACCATCAATATTTTGCAACTGCCTGTGGTTTCTGTGCAAAAATCGTATATTTGGCTTATATTACAGCCCTATTTTGCCAATCCCCGACGTCAGTGGTATAAATATAATATCTTTGGACCATACCATCAATATTTTGCAACTGCCTGTGGTTTCTGTGCAAAAATCGTAAATTTGGCATATATTACAGCCCTATTTTGCCAATCCCCGACGTCAGTGGTATAAATATAATATCTTTGGACCATACCATCAATATTTTGCCACTCTCTGTGGTTTCTGTGCAAATATCGTATGTTTGGCATATATTACAGCCCTATTTCGCCAATCCCCGACGTCAATGGTATAAATATAATATCTTTGGACCATACCATCAATATTTTGCCACTCCCTATGGTTTCTGTGCAAATATCGTATGTTTGGCATATATTACAGCCCTATTTTGCCAATCCCCGACGTCAATGGTATAAATATAATATCTTTGGACCATACCATCAATATTTTGCCACTCCCTATGATTTCTGTGCAAAATAGTATATTTGGCCGATACTACAACCCTATTTTCCTAATCCCCGACATCAATGGTATAAACATCTTATCTTTTGACCATACCATCAATATTTTGCCACTCCCTATGGTTTCTGTGCAAAAAACGTATGTTTGGCATATATTACAACCCTATTTTGCCAATCCCCGACGTCAGTGATATAAATATAATATCTTTGGACCATACCATCAATATGTTGTAACTTCCTATGGTTTCTGTGCAAATATCGTATGTTTGGCATATATTACAGCCCTATTTTGCCAATCCCCGATGTCAGTGGTATAAATATAATATCTTTGGACCATACCATCAATATTTTGCCACTCCCTATGGTTTCTGTGCAAAAAACGTATGTTTGGCATATATTACAGCCCTATTTTGCCAATCCCCGACGTCAGTGGTATAAATATATACCTTTGGACCATACCATCAATATTTTGCCACTCCCTATGGTTTCTGTGCAAATATCGTATGTTTGGCATATATTACAGCCCTATTTTGCCAATCCCCGACGTCAATGGTATAAATATAATTTCTTTGGACCATACCATCAATATTTTGCCACTCCCTATGGGTTCTGTGCAAAAATCGTATATTTGGCATATGCTACAGCCCTATTTTGCCAATCCCCGACGTCAGTGGTATAAATATAATATCTTTGGACCATACCATCAATATTATGCCACTCCCTATGGTTTCTGTGCAAATATCGTATGTTTGGCATATATCACAGCCCTATTTTGCCAAACCCCGATGTCAGTGGTATAAATATCTTATCTTTGGACCATTCCATCAATGTTTTGCCACTCCCTATGGTTTCTGTGCAAAAAACGTATGTTTGGCATAATTACAGCCCTATTTTGCCAATCCCCGACGTCAGTGGTATAAATATAATATATTTGGACCATACCACCAATATTTTGCCACTCCCTATGGTTTCTGTGCAAATATCGTATGTTTGGCATATATCACAGCCCTATTTTGCCAATCCCCGACGTCAGTGGTATAAATATAATATCTTTGGACCATACCATCAATATTTTGCCACTCCCTATGGTTTCTGTGCAAATATCGTATGTTTGGCATATATCACAGCCCTATTTTGCCAATCCCCGACGTCAGTGGGAGAAATATAATATCTTTGGACCATACCATCAATATTTTGCAACTGCCTGTGGTTTCTGTGCAAAAATCGTATATTTTGCATATATTACAGCCCTATATTGCCAATCCCCGACGTCAGTGGTATAAATATAATATCTTTGGACCATACCATCAATATTTTGCCACTCCCTATTGTTTCTGTGCAAATATCGTATGTTTGGCATATATTACAGCCCTATTTCGCCAATCCCCGACGTCAATGGTATAAATATAATATCTTTTGACCATACCATCAATATTTTGCCACTCCCTATGGTTTCTGTGCAAATATCGTATGTTTGGCATATATTACAGCCCTATTTCGCCAATCCCCGACGTCAATGGTATAAATATAATATCTTTGGACCATACCATCAATATTTTGCCACTCCCTATGGTTTCTGTGCAAATATCGTATGTTTGGCATATATTACAGCCCTATTTTGCCAATCCCCGACGTCAGTGGTATAAATATAATATCTTTGGACCATTCCATCAATGTTTTGCCACTCCCTATGGTTTCTGTGCAAATATCGTATGTTTGGCATATATTACAGCCCTATTTTGCCAATCCCCGACGTCAGTGGTATAAATATAATATCTTTGGACCATACCATCAATATGTTGTAACTTCCTATGGTTTCTGTGCAAATATCGTATGTTTGGCATATATTACAGCCCTATTTTGCCAATCCCCGATGTCAGTGGTATAAATATAATATCTTTGGACCATACCATCAATATTTTGCCACTCCCTATGGTTTCTGTGCAAATATCGTATGTTTGGCATATATTACAGCCCTATTTCGCCAATCCCCGACGTCAGTGGTATAAATATAATATCTTTGGACCATACCATCAATATTTTGCAACTGCCTGTGGTTTCTGTGCAAAAATCGTATGTTTGGCATATATTACAGCCCTATTTTGCCAATCCCCGACGTCAATGGTATAAATATAATATCTTTGGACCATACCATCAATATTTTGCCACTCCCTATGGTTTCTGTGCAAATATCGTATGTTTTTCATATGCTACTTCCCATTTCCCGAATCCCCGACGTCGATGTATAAACATCATAATTTATACCATTTTTGTGCAAAAATCAATGGTATATTGAAATACGCATTTATCATAATTTGATGATTTGGTGTGAATATATATATGTAGAGTTGAATTATTTGAACTTAAATCAGCAACCCTTTGTATATACAGTGGCAAGGGTTAAAACCACAAATTCATAGTTGAAGATACATTGTGAGTTTGTACTTTTATATTGAGATGTATACATGTACATGTATTGCTAATTTTCCTAGCAGAAATAAACTCCATCAATTTTACAACATTGGTGTATATTGGGTTGAAGTTCAAAGATCACGCCCATAATTGAAGGGGTGGCCTAATTAAATATTGTTGATCCCCTAGGTGCCAAATACCTCCCCACAAAATTTATGCTTTTAGGGTGTAGCAGTTCTGTAGAAGTCGAAAATGTGAAAAATTATGTTGCAACAGATGATGACAAATCTGGCCTTTCAGGCCTGATGAGCTAAAAGTAATGTCATGGTAACAAAATATGACTGGGCCCTCCATCTTCCCTAGAAGCAGTTTTATGGAAGGATATGAAGAGAATCCAGTGAATGGTTCTAGAGATATCCTGCTTATTATCTTAAGTTGACATGCTAAAAAATTCTGCTACCCTAATCAGCCTTTTTTCCGCTAGAAAACGCTAAGTGTAAGATATGAAAAAAATCCAGCGAATGGTTTTAGAGATGGGTAAAATGGTACAGCTGCGTGATGTATTTTAGTGCAAATATCATTTAATTTGCCATGTCTTTGAAACATTACATCAATGCGAAAACTAGATCTATCATTTTGCATTTCGCATTATAAAAAGGCAGTTGAGTGTTCCATATTAACATAATCTGATTTGATATCTCAAAGTAAACAGTTACAATTTTGACAGCTCTTTGAAGTGACCAGGGGTCAATCTTTTCAAAACTAAAGTTTTTATTTTCTTCTGTGAAATATTCAGTAAGTGATCAACTTGATCTTACATACATCATATACTTCCTATTGTACTTGTTCAATGTATGTGTGATGAATTTGTTCTCATTTAGTCATTCTGAAAACTTTTATTCGAAAATTAATAAAATTGGAATTTTAAAAATTTGACCCCTTCTGTCTTTTTCATTATGCCAAATTTCATAAACATATACCACTGCCATGGCGATTACAGAATACGTGTAATAATGATTGTCTTACTCATGGATTTATGACAATTCATTGTCATTGTATGCGCTGTAATTTTATTGATGTTACAATGAACGTCAATTTACATAATATTTGCACTAAGATTCACGGGTAGATGAACAAACTTTTGGTACGCAGCTGTAAAGTCTGGTTGTGACCATGAAATTGAGTTGAATAGGTGAATAGGTTTTCCTTTTCCATGCTGTCGAATACTGTAATGTATACCCCGAAATATGTATGCACAAGGAATAGAGCCATGAGCTCATCAGTAATTGTATGATAAAACATTGATTACATTGACAGATGAAAGCCATATCAAGATATCATACAATCCCATCAGGACTTTCAGTCCTGAGGGGCTTCAAATAAAACACCACAACCTATTTTTGTCAACTTTATACAAAATTGTTATTACACACAAAGAGTCACAGATATATTTAGGCAGGATCCTGACAAATTTCTTGTTCTCAGCTGGGACATAAATCTGAAAGCAAAAAATACATAGAGTGACTGCAAGATCAGATTCTTGACAACATATATATATATTATAAGTTGTTAACTCCTTACTCAATGCCAGAAAAATAAACTGAAGCCAAGCAGAAGATATCCCCTGGTAAAATCCAATCTGACCATATGTTGTCCTGGTGGGTGAAAAATAAGACCTTTGTGGTCTTTGTGCTACAGTCACAAACGGACGGACGGAAGGACGGATGCCGGACACCATGCAATACCATAAGCCCATCGGGCCTTCAGGCAGAGACAACAGAGCACCCAAGTGTTTTCTGATATCAAATACATGAGCACTAGTTGATAAAAGTTACAAATATCCGAGGTTTACTTTTATCAACTTGTGTTGATTCTATTTATCGTCTAAAATCCTTCTTATTACGTTTCAGTGAAAGGTGTACATCTCTGAGCACAGCACTGCCACTTGACTTTCAAGCATTGTGACGTCATCATGTTTATGATGTCATAGAATTGTGTTGTCATTACGCAATGATGTAAAAGCATTGTAGTGTCATGTGGTTGACAGTGACAGGGAATTTTGCAAAATCTACCGTCGAAACTGTTTCTCCTGGGAGAAATCACTTGATCTCCTGTGGAACACTGTTTTGGATGATAAAACATAATAACCTCAATAAAGTCTTCAGTAAAGTAAAATAAGACATCATATTTACATTTTTGGTTCATTCTTCTGTTTGATGCTCTTCCACCTCTCTCTTGTTTTTTCAAGTGAAGTCTGCCTTGAATGGACTTCTAAAAAGGTAAAATTTATTATTTGTTGTAAAGTTGAAAAAGAAAATCAAGACTTTGTTGAAGTTATTCAATTTCAAATAAATACAATTTTCAAATAGTTCATATATTTAAACTTGTATTGATTAAAATTTAACAAAATTTCAATGTGGTTGACAAAATCTGTAAATCATCCCAACAGCAGTTACTCAACTCATTTTTTCTCATGAAGCCCCTGTTACAAGTGGAGAATATATCATGATTCTCACAAACGCCCCAAACATTGAAAGTTTTCAACATGGCTAGTGTCCTTATTTCTATCTAATCAAACATTGTTTCACATTTTGAAAGCGCTGAAACCTAATTAAACCTCTCTCTCACTCAAGGGACCAGTCATACAAGAGCACAATAGCTTGAAATATGATACTCACATAACCAAAATCTGTGAGGTCCCATGGTGGACCCTTATGACCCTACTCAGGTCATGACCCCTGTGACCCATATTTGGGATCACAGGGTCACAAAATCTACAATTTAGAATCCCCATTGGCCAGTCTGTACAAAACTTTTCAGCTCTCTAGACTTTTGGAACTGGAGAAGAAGATGAAAATAGGTTTTCAGGTCATGACCCCTGTGACCCATATTTGGGATCACAGGGTCACAAAATCTACAATTTAGAATCCCCATTGGCCAGTCTGTACAAAACTTTTCAGCTCTCTAGACTTTTGGAACTGGAGAAGAAGATGAAAATAGGTTTTCAGGTCATGACCCCTGTGACCCATATTTGGGATCACAAGGTCACAAAATCTACAATTTAGAATCCCCATTGGCCAGTCTGTACAACACTTTTCAGCTCTCTAGACCTTTTGGAACTGGAGAAGAAGATGAAAATAGGTTTTCAGGTCATGACCCCTGTGACCCATATTTGGGATCACAGGGTCACAAAATCTACAATTTAGAATCCCCATTGGCCAGTCTGTACAAAACTTTTCAGCTTTCTAGACCTTTTGGAACTGGAGAAGAAGATGAAAATAGGTTTTCAGGTCATGACCCCTGTGACCCCTATATTTGGGATCACAGAGTCACAAAATCTACAATTTAGAATCCCCAATTGCCAGGGAGTCTGTACACATTTTTTCAGCTTTCTAGACCTTTTGGAACTGGAGAAGAAGATGAAAATAGGTTTTCAGGTCATGACCCCTGTGACCCATATTTGGGATCACAGGGTCACAAAATCTACAATTAAGAATCCCCATTGGCCAGTCTGTACAAAACTTTTCAGCTCTCTAGACCTTTTGGAACTGGAGAAGAAGATGAAAATAGGTTTTTAAGGTTGTGGCTCTATTTGGGGTCATGCGGTCACGAAATCTACAATTTAGAATCTCCATTGGCCAAGGAGTCTGCACACAACTTTTCAGCTCTCTAGACCTTTTGGAACTGGAGAAGAAGATGAAAAAAGGTTTTTAAGGATGTGACCCCTGTGACCCCATTTGGGGTCATGGGGTCATGGGGTCACGGGGTCACGAAATCTACAATTTAGAATCCCCATTGGCCAAGGAGTCTGCACACAACTTTTCAGCTTTCTAGACCTTTTTGAACTGGAGAAGAAGATGAAAATAGGTTTTCAGGTCATGACCCCTGTGACCCATATTTGGGATCACAGGGTCACAAAATCTACAATTTAGAATCCCCATTGGCCAGTCTGTACAAAACTTTTCAGCTCTCTAGACCTTTTGGAACTGGAGAAGAAGATGAAAATAGGTTTTCAGGTCATGACCCCTGTGACCCATATTTGGGATCACAGGGTCACAAAATCTACAATTTAGAATCCCCATTGGCCAGTCTGCACACAACTTTTCAGCTTTCTAGACCTTTTGGAACTGGAGAAGAAGATGAAAATAGGTTTTCAGGTCATGACCCCTGTGACCCATATTTGGGATCACAGGGTCACAAAATCTACAATTTAGAATCCCCATTGGCCAGTCTGTACAAAACTTTTCAGCTTTCTAGACCTTTTGGAACTGGAGAAGAAGATGAAAATAGGTTTTCAGGTCATGACCCCTGTGACCCCTATATTTGGGATCACAGAGTCACAAAATCTACAATTTAGAATCCCCAATTGCCAGGGAGTCTGTACACATTTTTTCAGCTTTCTAGACCTTTTGGAACTGGAGAAGAAGATGAAAATAGGTTTTCAGGTCATGACCCCTGTGACCCATATTTGGGATCACAGGGTCACAAAATCTACAATTAAGAATCCCCATTGGCCAGTCTGTACAAAACTTTTCAGCTCTCTAGACCTTTTGGAACTGGAGAAGAAGATGAAAATAGGTTTTTAAGGTTGTGGCTCTATTTGGGGTCATGCGGTCACGAAATCTACAATTTAGAATCTCCATTGGCCAAGGAGTCTGCACACAACTTTTCAGCTCTCTAGACCTTTTGGAACTGGAGAAGAAGATGAAAAAAGGTTTTTAAGGATGTGACCCCTGTGACCCCATTTGGGGTCATGGGGTCATGGGGTCACGGGGTCACGAAATCTACAATTTAGAATCCCCATTGGCCAAGGAGTCTGCACACAACTTTTCAGCTTTCTAGACCTTTTTGAACTGGAGAAGAAGATGAAAATAGGTTTTCAGGTCATGACCCCTGTGACCCATATTTGGGATCACAGGGTCACAAAATCTACAATTTAGAATCCCCATTGGCCAGTCTGTACAAAACTTTTCAGCTCTCTAGACCTTTTGGAACTGGAGAAGAAGATGAAAATAGGTTTTCAGGTCATGACCCCTGTGACCCATATTTGGGATCACAGGGTCACAAAATCTACAATTTAGAATCCCCATTGGCCAGTCTGCACACAACTTTTCAGCTTTCTAGACCTTTTGGAACTGGAGAAGAAGATGAAAATAGGTTTTCAGGTCATGACCCCTGTGACCCATATTTGGGATCACAGGGTCACAAAATCTACAATTTAGAATCCCCATTGGCCAGTCTGTACAAAACTTTTCAGCTTTCTAGACCTTTTGGAACTGGAGAAGAAGATGAAAATAGGTTTTCAGGTCATGACCCCTGTGACCCCTATATTTGGGATCACAGAGTCACAAAATCTACAATTTAGAATCCCCAATTGCCAGGGAGTCTGTACACATTTTTTCAGCTTTCTAGACCTTTTGGAACTGGAGAAGAAGATGAAAATAGGTTTTCAGGTCATGACCCCTGTGACCCATATTTGGGATCACAGGGTCACAAAATCTACAATTAAGAATCCCCATTGGCCAGTCTGTACAAAACTTTTCAGCTCTCTAGACCTTTTGGAACTGGAGAAGAAGATGAAAATAGGTTTTTAAGGTTGTGGCTCTATTTGGGGTCATGCGGTCACGAAATCTACAATTTAGAATCTCCATTGGCCAAGGAGTCTGCACACAACTTTTCAGCTCTCTAGACCTTTTGGAACTGGAGAAGAAGATGAAAAAAGGTTTTTAAGGATGTGACCCCTGTGACCCCATTTGGGGTCATGGGGTCATGGGGTCACGGGGTCACGAAATCTACAATTTAGAATCCCCATTGGCCAAGGAGTCTGCACACAACTTTTCAGCTTTCTAGACCTTTTTGAACTGGAGAAGAAGATGAAAATAGGTTTTCAGGTCATGACCCCTGTGACCCATATTTGGGATCACAGGGTCACAAAATCTACAATTTAGAATCCCCATTGGCCAGTCTGTACAAAACTTTTCAGCTCTCTAGACCTTTTGGAACTGGAGAAGAAGATGAAAATAGGTTTTCAGGTCATGACCCCTGTGACCCATATTTGGGATCACAGGGTCACAAAATCTACAATTTAGAATCCCCATTGGCCAGTCTGCACACAACTTTTCAGCTTTCTAGACCTTTTGGAACTGGAGAAGAAGATGAAAATAGGTTTTCAGGTCATGACCCCTGTGACCCATATATTTGGGATCACAGGGTCACAAAATCTACAATTTAGAATCCCCAATTGCCAGGGAGTCTGTACACATCTTTTCAGCTCTCTAGACCTTTTGGAACTGGAGAAGAAGATGAAAATAGGTTTTCAGGTCATGACCCCTGTGACCCATATTTGGGATCACAGGGTCACAAAATCTACAATTAAGAATCTCCATTGGCCAGTCTGTACAAAACTTTTCAGCTCTCTAGACCTTTTGGAACTGGAGAAAGAAGATGAAAATAGGTTTTTAAGGTTGTGACTCTATTTGGGGTCATGCGGTCACGAAATCTACAATTTAGAATCTCCATTGGCCAAGGAGTCTGCACACAACTTTTCAGCTTTCTAGACCTTTTGGAACTGGAGAAGAAGATGAAAATAGGTTTTCAGGTCATGACCCCTGTGACCCATATTTGGGATCACAGGGTCACAAAATCTACAATTTGGAATCCCCATTGGCCAGGGAGTCTGTACACAACTTTTCAGCTTTCTAGACCTTTTGGAACTAGAGAAGAAGATGAAAATAGGTTTTCAGGTCATGACCCCTGTGACCTATATATTTGGGGTTACAGGGTCACGAAATCTACAGAAAGGCCCGATGAGCTAACAAGTGAGCATGGCACACATACCCCCGCCATCCGCTATCCGTCCATTGAGAATTATAGATGTGAAGGTTACTATGTTTAAAAAACAGCTTCAAGCATCATAATATTGTCCAAAATAATTTTAGGAACTGGCTGTTATTACAAAATTTCATTGACCCAGATGTAATATTTTTCAGGTAACTTAATTTTTCCCATTAGGGAATCACACCGGTAATTTGTACCAAGTTCAATTACAGATTCAAGGGCTTCATAACTCTGTAAAAAATAATTTTTCGGAACTGGACTGTGAACTCGATGAAGAGTATCATCTGGACTACCTACATGTAAAATTTCATTCACCTAGATGTAATAGTTTCCGAGAAAACTTGTCCCAATTGGAGCATCACAGCTCTTTTGGTACTAAGTTCAATTTCGGATACAAGGGCCATAACTCCGTAAAAAATAATATTTTGAACTGGTTTTCGAACTCGATAAAGAGTATGGTCATGAGTACTCACAACCAAAATTTCATTCACCTAGGTTGAACAGTATCCGAGAAAACTTGTCCCCATTGAACACAATAAAACTAAGTCCAAAAAGTGACGTTTCCATGGAAACGACAAAAAATATCAATCTCAGAAAATTGAAAATTGTCTTTGCGCGATCCGAAGAACATGGTTAACATCTGTGCAAAGTTTGGTTGATGTACCTTTGACGTTTTTTGAGAAAGTTGACCGGACGGACAGACGGATGGAATGACCGCTATATACCCCTGCTTACTTCGTAGCGGGGGTATAAAAATAGGGAACAATGATAATGGCACTACACAAGAATATATATTTTACCTGGACGAACAAAGGTCATTTCTATATCTCCTGAAAACTTTGTTATGTCGAGGGATAATAATCAGCCTAGCCCCATATGGTTCACATATTGTCATATATCAAGTTGTGCTTTCGGCTGCCCCAACTGTCAATTAATTAATATTACATAAATAGCAAGTTCTATATATCAAAACTTATTGAAATTCATATTGAACTCTGCCCACTCATATCCTAAAGGAAGACTGATACATACCTATATTGAACAGAGTTTAGTCCCTGGTCTCACTGATTCACATTTGGACAGCTTCTCTCTTCAACAGTGTGTGCCTGAAACAATGACATAAATAATGTATATGTGAAGGCAAGAAAAGGACCCAACAAAATAGAAAGACTATAACCCCAATATGCTATAAAGCAATTGCTAAAGTAGCGTATCACAAACACAAAATAAGAAAATAGAGCCGTTGGCTCTGTAGCTCTTCAGGCTTAAAATGATAAACTAAATAAATTTAAACATATAATTTTTTAAAAAGTATTTATCAGAGATATAACAAATTTGAACTATTTTATGTTATGGAGAGGAAGATGAAAAAAGCTTTTTTGGTCATGACCAAAGAGCTATATTTTGAGTCAAAGAATCACCAAATCTACAATTTCAGAATCCCCATTTTCTAAGGAGCCTGTACACAACATTTCAGCTTTCAAGAGCTTTTTATATTGAAGAAGAAGATGAAAAAAGGTTTTTAGGTCATGACCAATGTGACCCATTTTTGGGGTCACAAGGTCACAAAAGCTTCAATTCAGAATCCCATTTTCAGAGAAGTCTGTACACAACATTTCAGCTTTCTAGAGCTTTTTATATTGAAGAAAATAGGTTTTTAGGCCATGACCGATGTGACCCATATTTGGGGTCACAGGGTCACCAAATCTACAATTTACATTGGCCAAGGAGTCTGCACACCATATTTCAGCTTTCTTGAACTTAATTTTAGTCCTGGACAAGATGAAAAAGGATTTTAGGTCATGACCCTTGTGACCCGCATTAGGGGTCACAGGGTCACCAAATCTACAATTTAGATTATCCATTGGCAAAGGAGTCTGTTGTCTCTTTGTACACAACATTTCAGTTTTCAAGAACTTTTCATACTGGAGAACAAGATAAAAATAGTTTTTTTTGGTACTGACCCATGTGACCCACATTTGGGGTCACAGGGTTGTCAAATCTACAATTTAGAAACTTTATTGGCCAAGGAGTCTGTTTATAAAATCTCAGCTCTCTACAGTCATTGGTTCTGGAGAAGAAGTTGAAGAAGTGAAAAGTTTACGGAGGGACCGACGGACGCTGGACACCATGCCATGCCCATAAGCCCAGTGGGCCAAGAGCTCTGTATCTCATTAGGGTTTGTACTCTGACGTTGAAGACTGAAATAAATTGTTCTCAATATAATGCAGGGAGGGAAGGAGTTGCAGACAGAGGCAGACTAACTAACCTCGCTTTGGCTAAACATCACCCCTCTGCAGACTAGTACTCTCAACAGGACCAGGACTGTCACCCTCTATTACACCTAATTATGTAATACCCTCTTCCAAGCACTCATCACTGCATTAGTCTCAGCACTGACTTAATTAGGCTTACAGAAAATATGCAATATTATGCGAGTTTCAGAATCAAACTATTATCGGTGCAATTATGTCATTTTAATGCTAGAGACTTGAATTATTTGACATTTATTATACAAAGATGCTATGCTCAAAATTTGAGCGCTCTAGCATTGCTGGTTCTTGAGGTGAACAACAACTTTAAATTGCACCCCTGCCACACCTTTATATAAATAGGAATCTTCTTGGCCCACTGGGCTTATGGGCATGGCATGGTGTCCAGCGTCCGTCGGTCCCTCCGTAAACTTTTCACTTCTTCAACTTCTTCTCCAGAACCAAAGTAAAGAAATAAAATTTACAAATCTGAATCTCCATCTACACAAAGATCATATCTCCAAAATAAGAGCTTTTGCAGCATTACTGGTTCTTGAACAGAAGTAGTTTAAAGATTTGAACCCACTGCCATGGCCAAATTTGATAGGGGTAAGGACCAAATGAACAAATCATATTCTCTAGGTAATACAGCTGAAAATTCCAGCTTCCTATGTCAACTGGTTTTGGAGAAGAAGAAGTCTTTAAGTTTTCGCTAATATTGCCTGCAATTAATGTCCATATTTGACAGGGGATGAGGTCCAAATGTACAAACTTAGATACCCCAGGTGCAAGGTATACGTACCTCCTCATACAATTTCAGCTTGGGGTGCAGTGGTTATAGAGGAGTAAAAAATGTGAAAAGTTGACAGATGACAACCAATGCCATAAGCCCATCTGGCCTTTCAGTGAGATTCGGAGGTTTAGTAACAACCAAGCCAAATTTTCATGTGCATGTTTAGCAAAATAATAAAGTATATCTATTGGAATTGTTAAATATCACTAGCGAATTACATTAATTTAGTAGTTAATTTGAGCCCTGGACTGTCAACAAACCGACACTTCCTTCTTTTGTCTACGTCTTCGAACCGTTCGGTCAACTGAACTGCCACTGGCAGTGGCACTGGAAAAACTGGTTGATGTGCTTCCCTTGTTCTTCGGTGGTACGTTGATTGTATCTTATGTGACATCGATTCCTATTTATATAAAACGTAAAAACAGAGGTCAAAGGCATAAACAAACTTTTATTCAACCGTTTGAATATAGACTTAATTTAGTGATATAATACTAATTAATACGTACTGCACTTAAGCTGCTTCTTCGTCTGTCAAAGGGACATAACTCTACGTTTTATGACAGACAACTGCAAATGCATACCGCAATTATTTTTTAGAAAAAGCCATGCATTACCATTTGTTACACTCGAAGTTATCTGATAGTTGTTATCTGAATAAATACTCAATTAGTTTCAAAGCTTCCACTCAAGAACCATCGATTACACCATTTGTAGGCCAGACGAACATGTGTACTGTAGTAAAATAGGCTACACGTGGTACACACACGTACGTTTATAATATATCTAAATCGTAATATTAACTGGCCTCAGTCAAGTAGGCCTACTGCCCTGTGACAATTTAATTGAACTAGAAACTGAATATAAAGTATTCACAATTGTTGTAAGAAAATAAACCATTGAAGTATCAAACAAATAAATATAACTCTAACCTGACACGTCGCCTGTGCGCAGTGACGATTCTCGTCGTCTTCCGAGTACGTAGTTCGATTCGACTCGAATCAGCCTTTTGGAACTTCCTCCTGTGATATTTTAACGTAGGCCTACTATCACACTTCAAATGTGAAGTAAAATAGACGAGCCCACGATACTGTCCGTTGATTCTTTCTGGATCATCTTTCCAAAAGTTGATTTTACCGGTATTAAATCAAATTCATATTCAGAAAAAGAAAAAAACGAAATAAAAGGAGGACTATTATTTGCAATATTTGGCTTTATATTTCAATATTCAGTTTAATTCTGTATTTGATATAGAGACTGCAAAACATACATTGTTACAATACTCTTTTAATCTCTCTCAAAATGATAACAATTGATTTCTTTAATTTAAGAGCCTAAACTATCCGTATCCTCAAAATGTGTCTTCAGTAATTTAACATTACCCCCTATCGATGCTATCTAACACATTATAAGCGTGAGTTACAGCTTTAGTACAACTTAACTTGGTATCCCAGTATATGAGAATACATTCTGGTGACGGTTGAAGCGCGTAACTTGAACGTATCCCATGCTTCTTAAAGGCCGTAACGTTGCGCGGACGGGCTGGTCACACCGCCCGGATAATGACACAAGTGTTGAGATCTAGCAGATCTAGTCCAGATATACATCGCCTAGTTTGTAAACTCTCACCGTATAGACAGGGAGTGTCATTGTGAAAGTTTTTAATCCTGTTGTTTCTTTACAAATATTTACGAACGCAGAAGCATAGCACAACTGTAAGAACAGAAGAAGAGGGCGAGACAAGGGACGGACATCCAGTGGGTTGTTGGGAGTCACATGAAATCTAGCTCTAACGTTATACGTCCCCTAAGTCCGTCATTGGAGTCACATGGCAAAGTTTATAAACTGCGTTATGTCATCGAGAAGTAATGACTGCCACAAATTATCATTATAATGCTGGTCCTCTCAGTATAGTGGCGATACAAACAGTGATAGTGATGTCTGATAGAAAACCTGACAACGCACAGCGGCTGCCGCACAACAATTAGTCAAACGTAATTTTGGAACTAATTAATTGTCCGCAGCAGACAAAAAGACAAATTTGAGTTAGTAATGTTTAATGGGCCATGTGCGTGTAAATGAGATGTGTAGTTGTTTTTTGTACATGTATAAAAACGTTACCCGATTTCATATAAAACAAATACATGTAATAGGGCCTTCATTAGGCTCGTGAACGTGTAAACGTGTAAACGTGTTGAATATCAATATTGGATTTCTTGTAGCGTAGTCATTGAAGTTCTTCATGACCAGTTCATTGTAAAGACTCTGTTTAACGACGTGACGAATCTAACTGTACGAGGAGAGGCAGACTGAACTTGCGTTTCTCGCAGTGCAGTACATAGAGCTTTAACGATATTTTACGGTCGCATCTGATGCAGTTAACTTCGGTTGAAGCACCCTTAAAATATTCCTTGTTGGTCTAGTGAATGGTTCCCGAACCATACGACGGCCTCGTGGATGGTGGATGTATATCTTGCTCAGTGATGTTTTAATAGTTATTTAATGCTGACTCAGCTTCCATCTGCAACTGGTCCACATGCATGACGGTGGATATTGAACTTAAAGTCAATCTAGGTTTGTATTTTGTCTTTTACACAAAAAAGCGATACATAATAACATGAGTATGCAAATTGCATGAACACTTCAACTGATTAACACGATGAACTTGCTTATATGAAATAGATATTCTGTTTTAACTATTTACATATCAATAAAGTGTAAAAATAGTACTAAATGAGCTTCAAATTATACCGAGGAACTTTAAATTGGAAACGCACAGAGGAGTTTAATATGAGATAATAGAAAACAAGACATTGGATAAAAACAGTTGTCGTTATTTGTAAAAAGAAAAAGGCACATTGAATAAAGATTCAGTCAAGAGGACAGGCACAACATCCAGACTAAGGCACCCAACATCAGCAGTCGGTATCTCGTGTGGCCTCCCTCGATCCTGGTACAGCCGTGAAGTCGTCGAGGCATAGAGTCACAGAGACGAGTGATCGACCTTTCCAAACCTGCTATATCATATCCTCACGATTGATGCGTTTTGAACAAATGCGTTTTCAAAGTCCCCCAGTATATATATATAAAATCATAAGCGGCTGATTATGAACTGAACATGTCAGTCCTCTCCGATAGACATTCAGTTGTTTTCATCTCATGACAGAATGTTTAGTTCAGGCATGTACATTGTCCATTGACAGTGAATAAGAAAAGCAAGAATGTTGGATACCAACTTAATAGACACGGCGGTTCGGAGTGTATGCTCACTCCTTCATCAGGTAAGCGTGTTCTCTCCAAGGTCGTGTATTCGAGCCACTAAGGCTTTGTTAGCCAGATGTTGCTTTCCCAACAGGCAATTCGATGTTGATACGACGCTGAATCGACGCTGAATCGACGTCGAAACGATGACGTTAATGCGACGTTGCACTAATGTCGCAACGTCGATGCATCAACGTTTGAGTAATATACGTAAGCGCTACACGGCCAGTACGGGTAAGTAAAGTCCTCACAGTTTGCCTCAGTTCCACCTGCACGCTGTTGTCGATGTCCCAGCAATTAAACCTTCAACGTATTTCATTCTACATGTTTTGCAATCAACGTACATCATTTCAGTCGTGACAATTCTTTCCTCAATGTCAAAACAATTTGGATATGTCTTTATCGTGTTAATCATGGCTGACTTAAAACTTACATGTTTTATTGCTTGCATAGCTTTATTGCTGAAATACAAATATATATATCTTTACCACCAATATATATCAATTTAGCTAGGACCTTTAAAACGCCGATATATTAATGCCAGTAGCTCATAAAGTAATAATAATCCACAAATGGAAACACTTTTTATTACTTTGTAAAATGTCACAGACAATGTTGATAAAGTTCTAAAAAGTTCATCTGGCACTTCGGAGTTAGTAAGATATTGGTGTTGTATTGTATGAAGACTTAGTAAGTTATTGGTGTTGTTTTGTATGAAGTGTCGCACGTCAAGTATATAAGAATTGTGTAAACCAACCCTCCAAATCCTGACTTCATCTTATTCAAATATTTCTACTTCGTGTTTTACTCTTTAACCTTTATCAGTGAAAAAGCGATAATTTTAAATAAAAACACATGAAACATTAATATTTACTGGCGTGTCTGATATTGCTGAATGCATCTGCATGTCTCACGTGCTCAGAGAGAATTACGATAAAATACACTTCTGGACAGCATGGCATCACACATACCTTTTCTGTTTGGAGAAATGCGTCACCAAATATATGCTACATGGAAATTATCAATCAATCTTCTCTTATGAAGCAGTCCGCCGTTAGTATGCCTTCTAATGTCAGCATTAAAGTTTCATAAATGAAATGCAATGGTATTCTTCACCATCAGCATTTGTCGCCGTGCTGCAGGCTGCTTATACCACACTGTTATGGCGTGTACACGTCATTTGACTCTTTGATAGATCTACGTGCGCGTGTGAGTGTGTGTATGCGCGCGTGCGTGTGCGTGTGCTCTTCTGTGTACGTGCGTGTATGTATGACACTGTTCTGTAGGTTACATGTCCCGCATTATAAATCAATTGGCTTTTCCCTGATGTAACAATTATCACTGTGAAGCTTTATTAAAAAAAAACCCAAAAAACTTGAACGTAATTTCATCCACGACACTACGTATACATTCAGACGTGTTCTATACTTCCTTATAGCCACTGTGAGATGTATTGCTGCTGTCACGTGACGTGGGCGATGAGTGGAGAACATCCAATCTCATTAAAATACATCATTGATTCGTTCCCTTGGCTTATTTGGGTTGTCACTCATCTATTAGCAAATAAGCTAAGGGAACGAATCGATGATGTGTGGAGCACAGTGGTGTGGTGGTTAGCGTGGGTCTCATACTGTAACTGAACAAAAGTAGACTTAGTACGGACCGAAAGTACAATTCCTTCAGGGTAATAATGTACAAAATGTATATTGTGTATGGTTGACTGTGTATGGTTGACTGTGTATGGTTGACTGTGTATGGTTGACTGTGTATGGTTTACTGTGTATGGTTGACTGTGTATTGTTGACTGTGTATTGTTGATTGTGTATTGTTGACTTGTATGGTTGACTTGCATGATTGACTGTATGGTTGACTGTATGGTTAACTTGTATGGTTGACTGTGTATGGTTGATGGTGTATGGTTGACTATGTATGGTTGACTGTGTATGGTTGACTTGTATGGTTGACTGAGTATTGTTGACTGTGTATTGTTGACTTGTATGGTTGACTTGTATGGTTGACTGTGTATGGTTGACTGTGTATGGTTGACTGTGTATTGTTGACTGTGTATTGTTGACTGTGTATGGTTGACTGCGTATGGTTGACTGTTGACTTTCTAAAAGAATTGTGACTCTAAAACAACTTAACTCAGTTATTCAAGAACATTTAAGGAACAATATATTGTCTTGACATCATTCTACAATTTGTTACACTAATCATCAAACTTTCAGTAAAATGGCGACTATAAGGGCCGTATTTTGAAATTGAGATATGTATTCTTTCATTGAGAGCAAATTATATTGGCATCAGTAAAATGATTGATTGGTAAAGAGAAACAGACAGCAACCGATAAATTTGATTTATTTCTTACCACCATTTTCGACATTTATGATGAGTGAAGGTGTCTGTTTTGTCGACGTTAATGTTGCTACAGCATCTTGTAAGTGTCGCCTTATATATAAGATGAATGTGTTGACGAATGGAACAACAATATTTTTGTTTATAAATGATAAACTAACACAATCAGAAACCGTGTTTTATAAACGTAAAAGCCGGTAAGAAGTCGGTATATTGTATGTGCACAATAACACTCAGTAGTTCCGAAGACTGCCTACCGGCTAGACAAAAAGTGACACTTCAGTCTACCTACAGTACTCCTACAGTGTTCAGACACTAGGGCAGTGTTGAAGTGTTCACGGTGTCTCTCACAGAACATGACTTGTGTGAGAAGGTAAGCAGATATTGACATCACATCCCTATGTTTCAACTGCAGCATTACAATATTAATTAATTAATATAGTAGACGTATGCATGCCATGTGAGTTTCAGAACTTTCCCGTATGTCACATTGTGAACAGATCCGGAAATGTCTTGAAAGCAGTATCTAGAAAACTTTGATCTTTATATTGTCAAGATTAAACGTTGGACTTGATGGAAATTATTTTCTAAACTGTAACAATACAAAGCTTTAAACATTGAAACTTACATAGAGCTTCAATTCTGAACTTGAATTTTATTACTTATCCGTGTTGGTGGCGATTGTTTCCAGAGAAAGCATTTGTAATCACAGGTTAGCAACATGTCAATCCTGCTCCATCCTTCAACCCGTAAAACTCGTCAATATACCCCGAGTGTATAAAGCGGAAAATGCTCGTAACAACCAAACAGGAAGGTGTTTTACTCATAAAAAGATATGTTTTCTATTTACCCTAATTCACCTTTGAAACCTCAATCAATTCATTCAATTCAATTACAGCACGCCGCCACACTAGCACCGGACAGTTAACGAAGTGCGGCAAAGCTTAATTGACTTAGTCAATGCTAGAGACATGCGCGAGTTGTGACTTCCGGGGGAAGTTGTACGGTTCATTTACATTGTTTGTCACGATGAAAGACTCTCTTCAGGGTTCTCCAAGTAAATCTTTCGCTGACAATCTCATACTATGTTCCAGCTTGTGCTTCTTGCTGCTTATGGCCCTTCCACATCACGTGACCTCCAGCCTACTCACCAGAACATTCTCCGCTAGACTTCGACAAAAAGCAACTTCCGCTCCACTTGCTTCCAGTCACGTGATCTCGATGATACGCTGCTCTTTGTGGTGCCTCAGTAACAAAAGTTGTTCTTCCTTTTCCTATGATCACGTGACCTCACTTTGCACTCTCTACAGAGAAGATGGCAGAAAGGGCGATAACTCTGAAACAGGGAGGATATTTTATGTCAAACTGCAAGCTGTGGATATAGGTAAAATTAAAATTACATAAATATTGATCTGTTATTTCGAATGTGACAAACAATTCAAACTTGTGTCGAAGAGGAATACGTTTGACTACTGGGCAAAAGAAATGATAACAACAGAAAGGCAAGATAGTTTAATCCATATGTGATAAACAGGACCGGAACATGGTTGAATCTGTGCCCCAGAACCCAAATAAACTAAATGTTTAATTGTTTAATCAATACCCCTTCACGATGCTTCCTGGTTCTACAGTCTGAGTTCGAACGTACCTTGAGTACTTCAAGTATCTTCCTCCCTTTATATCAGTCTTGTTAACCTGCAGAGGAATTCCGTTTAAACAGCTTAATGCTCTCCGGTTAATCTCACCTTCCCTCTGTTTCAGCTGCATCTACTCGCTCTACAAACCCTGTGCTCATCTTCTTCCCTCGAGAAGGTAAAATTGGTAGAATTTCCTTGACGACAGATTCGCTTCTTGGTTACTCAGGTGTAAATCTTTGGGGGATTCGAAACTTGGTGTATTGTTCAAAACTGAATACGTTTGTTGCCAAGACGACCTCTGCAATTGTACTGTTCACGGACCCTGGTGGAAGGTGCCAGCAAGAATTCCCCATCACGAGTAAGAATGTGTTAACAACTGATCATTTTGCAGTTGACGGCGAAAAGAGACTTATTTTCGTTGCTGATATACTCAAGTTGTATATCCTAGACCTGGTCAGCGGGACACAGAGCACCGTGCGGGGGACCCGAATCCTCGTGATCGGCATGGCGGTGGATACTGACTCCCAGCTGCTCGTTATGTGTCTATCTGATCAAATTGCTCTTTATACATATGGCTGCAAACTTAAATCAAAACTACTTAACGATCCTCTAATCATATCATGTAGTTTTGATTCGAAGACACGCACGGTTTATTTCCTTCCGGCCAATCCACAGCCAGTGGTAAAGAAACTATCCCTCTCTACCAGAGAGAGAAGTGAGGCAGCCCGACTGCCCTTAATGTACACCAAGTTTGTTATCTATGAACAGAAGCTGTATTTCATTAATCATCCACGCATATATTATATAGACATGCGGGACCCCAATACCACCCATCGTATAAGCAAAGTACGTGTACACAGTAGAAGGGACCCATTGTGTCTTAAGACATCAGACTGATATTTGTTTGTCATGAAGAAAGAATCCAACAACAAGCTGATATATCTTTGTCGTGGAGACGCTTCAAGCATAACTTTTGTCATAGAGAAACTACCAGCTATCTATTCTAACCGGAAACTCTTCAAACAGACAGAACTGAGTCAACTTCTTACTTGTACTACACTGGTAGAGAGAAGGAGTGTTTCTGTAAAGGGGCTATAGGCCCATCATACTTGTAAGTCGACGAACAACGACTTGTTATGAAATGATATCTCCAAATGCATTATTTTATATCCACCTGCAAATGTAACCTCTTCATATTCCGATTAGTGTATGACTCCATATTAAAATGTATGAAGACCTATCCCTTCCAGTTAATGGATCGCCCTCCCCTAATGTATGCTTCTTCTTCCAAATGTATGAAGACCTATCCCTTCCAATTAATGGATCGCCCTCCCCTAATGTATGCTTCTTCTTCCACATGTATGAAGAACTACCCCTTCCAGCTTCTTCTTCCACATGTATGACTCCTTATCCTAAAGTATGCATCTTGAACTTGCCATACATACATGGCGACCTCTCACTATATATATATACATGAGTATATATATGTATATGTCTTCCCGTATGAGACATGCACTCCATCCTCCAATGCAAACATTCTCTTCTCGTTCATGAATCACCATTTCAATATTTGACATCCTCTTCATATACACATATTACTTCTCTTCCCATGTAGGACTTTCTATATGTCTATGCTTCATTCTTCCTATGCGTGCACCCATGGAACTTTCCACGCATTTTTAACTATTTTTCCAATTCTAAACAAGACTTCTTCTTCCAATGCATATATCACTGGAACTTTCCATGCATGAATGATTCCCTCTTTCTATTCCCGCATCATTCCCTCTATTAATTTCCCCTATTTATGCATGTTTGACTTCGCCATGGAGGTATGACTATATATCTTTCAACGCTTGTATCCTGTTATCATGCAGGCATAACTTCCTTTAAGGTTGCATAAAAGAAGGTAAATGTTTCCTGGGTAAAAGTTTTTCAGAAGTGACGAGGTCGGTAGGACTTTCTTTTATTTTTAAACATTTTTTGTTGAAAAAAATAATGACGAGTGAGGAGAAAATGTTTTCCCTCAATTAATATCTAGAAGCACGTCAGTTCCTGCAGACCAGTATAGATGGTAGGCAGATGGATGTTTTGGTTTAGCTGAAATGATGTGGCAAATTATTAATTTAAAAAAATGACAATAAAAGCGGTCTTGTGCAAAAAAAAGTAATGCGCAGGTGCCCGAGGAACATTTATTTGTTTAACTTAGCCTTTCAGTGCATGTATAGAGCCACTCTGTTGGATTTGGTAAGGGGGAGCATATGAACGCAAGGCATGTTACTCGAGGTTAAGAAAAGTAATCATGGCAGTTATTCTTGCCATAACGAGCATATACCCATACTCGAACCTACTCTATTATGATTGTGCCGAGTTATTGCTTTGCAGATATATCAGTAAACAGACTTGCTGTTTTGCTCACTGGAGAGACGCGTTGTAAAATTATGTTTGTTTGTTCACCAATTCTTGCTGTTTCTTCCAATAAATGGTCTCCAGTTTATCTTTGGAAATCCGGTCGAGTCCGAAGTTTGTCGCGACAAACATTTTTTTACAAATGTTTTATACATTCCCCATGAAACGAACGTGTTGTAACTACGTAATAGTTGTCCCATTGCAGCATAGAGGCTCCCACAAACCGACATTGATGTTAGATATGTAATGAAGTTTGACATGTCTTCATGAAAGAAATGGGATGTATATGATGCTTTATTAATATTAAACAATATTGGGTCCCTCTGTTGGTCGAGACATACCTTACTAAGGTATATAATCACGTGGCATCACATGATAACAAAGAACTAGCTGTGTTATGTCTCATCAAGTTAACTATGTTGGAAATACAGTTGCAATCATTTCTCCAAGCCAACATTACCTGACATAGTTTGTGCTTCACTAATCCGCCATAAATCAAAGATAAATCTGTATCGACGTGGAAACAAGCTGAAAGTGAACATATTTGTTCCAACTGGTTGTGCAGGATTCCAGTCTGTAATCTGCTCTCTAGAGAGCGTCGACAACACACATCGCCTCTCTATTGTAAACTTGTTTCACACTTGTCTAGTTTAGAGCTTACTTCTTCTTGTGACGTCAATTTCAATGTAAACCCACATTAGCGCTGACGTATTTCTTTTCAATCACCAAAAAACATACATCGATGTTGTTCCGTATCTTAAGACGTGTTTGAACGTCACTCAGTTGTCACTTCACGGGGATATTATAGATAATTGACAACAGAAGAAGAGACATCGGAATAGCAGTGCGTGATTGAACAGCTACTTTTTTATTTGCTTCGTGGAATATTTAAATGGGATACAAAGTTAAACAAGATACATTTGTCAAGACACAAATCCTGACTAAAGGAACAGCTGTTGTTTTATTAATTACAATATGCAATAAAAAAAATTGTATAGCATATCCATTGCGACACGACTGTATACCATAAAACTGCTGACAAGATCTAGTTATGTCGAAGCAAAGCTTTCCACAATCATCGCCCTAATGCTTGGCTTCATTTCTATTTGATTTCAATTTTTGAATCAAGGTTTATTAATTGTTTACACTTAGTGATATGTTTCAACTGGATTGGGTTAATTAAAACGATTTGTAAACATAGGAAAGAATGGTCCCTCGAATGTTGTTTCGTCACACAATACCCCGATAGGACACTTCTTTTAATAACCTAACTTGCAGATTGTGTGGGCATATTTTGCTTGGGGGGAGTATATAGGTTTGTTTGGTCATGTGAGGATGGACAGCTCTCAGAGTCATCACCTTCCTTCTACAATACACAGGTCTACATAGTCTAACACTTAGACTCTGGACAACGTATTGAAAAGGGGCCTCTTTTTACAAATTTCTGAAAATCCCATTTCTATCAGTCTTCTTTTGCAATATTTAATAAAATGGTGATATTTTCAGAATAAATACTTTTCTAAGAGTCTGAGTTTAAGACTAGGGTCTACTGTGTATTAAACATAAATAGCATTCCTGATGCGCGCACGTGTGTCTGTATATATACGTGTACATGTAATTATAGCAAAAATAGCGTCAGTTTTATCTAATGTGTTGCCATTCCGGTATGACAATATTAGCCGTGTCTTTTATGCGAGGGTTGAGGCTCGTAATTAGGGACAAAATGGAGATATTGTACAAGAAAAACGTTCTCAAGTCATTTACAAGCGCGTTTTTTTAAAACTTTCTGATTGGATGCTTGTGTAAAGAATGAATTGCAGTCGTGAAACGAGATATCCATCTAAATCGATTCTAAGAAAGCCAATTGCGAACAAAAGAGATTTTTTTAGAACGAAGACGTGTCGAGGCAAATCTTTCAGCACTTTGTTCCAGATCGTGTAACATCTGTGGACTGGATGTGAAGGAGGGAGAACTGTCTTACAGCTCCACAAACATGTGGGTTCTGTTCTGAAATTTTAGATAATGAGGAAACAATATTTACCTGAAGAGCAGACATGTTATTGTAATTGAAAACTTCTATCGTAGCGAGAAACAGTATAAGTATGAATGGGTGGTGTCGACATTTTAGAAACCTTTTTAACTTTGAAACTGGAGATGATCACAAGAATAAAACAAACTAATACTTTTGTAGGCAGGTAAACCTATCGATATCCCATTCGTATATATAGGAATGGGCATGTTCAAAGAGAGCACTTCGTTCCTTTTTCATTCTTAACTCACTGGGAGTAATTGAAATGTTTTCACATGATTTATTCATCGAAAATGGAAGAAGAACATTACAAAAAGAAAGTCGAATTTGCAGACTTTAAATCTTACACATACATCTGTACATGTATTATATTACAGGTATGTGGTTCTTCAGTACGGGAAATAATGTAAACTAATGGAAATATTACAATTACAAAATGATATGAAATGATAAAAGTGTTACTTCTATCTATCATATTCTGTATGCAAAATTATACCATTCATGTTTCTATCCATGAACGTGCACGTGGTGAGGAAACTCTTAACATAGGGGTTGGAAGGATATAGACATTGGTGTGAACACGTCCTTGATTACTACCCTGAATGTCCTTGATTACTACCCTGAATATCCTTGATTACTATCCTGAATGTCCTTGATTACCACCCTGAATATCCTTGATTACTACCCTGAATGTCCTTGATTACCACCCTGAATATCCTTGATTACTATCCTGAATGTCCTTGATTACCACCCTGAATGTCCTTGATTACTACCCTGAATGACCTTGATTACTATCCTGAATGTCCTTGGTTACTACCCTGAATGTCCTTGATTACTACCCTGAATGTCCTTGATTACCACCCTGAATGTCCTTGATTACCACCCTGAATATCCTTGATTACTATCCTGAATGTCCTTGATTACCACCCTGAATGTCCTTGGTTACTACCCTGAATGTCCTTGATTACTACCCTGAATGTCCTTGATTACCACCCTGAATGTCCGTGATTACCACCCTGAATATCCTTGATTACTATCCTGAATGTCCTTGATTACCACCCTGAATGTCCTTGATTACCACCCTGAATATCCTTGATTACTATCCTGAATGTCCTTGGTTACTACCCTGAATGTCCTTGCTTACTACCCTGAATGTCCTTGATTACCACCCTGAATGTCCTTGATTACCACCCTGAATATCCTTGATTACTATCCTGAATGTCCTTGGTTACTACCCTGAATGTCCTTGATTACTACCCTGAATGTCCTTGATTACCACCCTGAATATCCTTGATTACTATCCTGAATGTCCTTGATTACCACCCTGAATGTCCTTGATTACCACCCTGAATATCCTTGATTACTATCCTGAATGTCCTTGGTTACTACCCTGAATGTCCTTGCTTACTACCCTGAATGTCCTTGGTTACTACCCTGAATGTCCTTGATTACTACCCTGAATATCCTTGATTACTATCCTGAATGTCCTTGGTTTCTACCCTGAATGTCCTTGATTACCACCCTGAATGTCCTTGATTACTATCCTGAATGTCCTTGGTTACTACCCTCAATATCCTTGATTACCACACTGAATGTCCTTGATTACCACCCTGAATGTCCTTGATTACCACCCTGAATGTCCTTGATTACTACCCTGAATGTCCTTGGTTACTTCCCTGAATGTCCTTGATTACTACCCTGAATGTCCTGTGTATATCATTCAGAGAGATACAAACTTCAGGACACATTCTTAAAACAAAACATAGATATATAATAATCTTGTGCACACATGTATCAATGACCTAAATGAAATGCTGAGGCGCAACAACACTTTGATCAATGAGACTTGTTTCTGTTCAAGAAACTTCTAAAACAGCTCATCACATTTTCATGAAAGTAAACCATTGTACACATAAATAATAAATCTGAAAATAGAGGAGTTAATTTACAGTTGATACGAACTGTTCAAACTTATTTGAGTATTATTATTTAGTAGTATTGTAAATCATGTTGATGTATCGTTCTCAATTTGGATAACACATCTTGGTTGTGGTATTGTTTCTACGTCAATCTGGATCCTTTCACAGCATGTGTGCTTTGTTTCGCCTTGAAGCTAAGCTGAAACACACTGTCGCCAGAAAGACAATGGCTGACTTCCTAAACAGCTTCGTGAAGCACAGAGATCCAGAAGAAACAAGCTTTCCCTCCAGCTCGACACATAGTCTCCGTGAAATGGTAACTTCAACGCATGTAGTACTTCATTTAATCATTCTTTCCCTCAAGCAGTCACTACATTTCCTTTTTCCATATCGGTTTCGTTTGAGTCACTTAAATAAGGTTATCCAGATTCCTTCGAGTGTTTTCATCTGAGTGAAGTTGGCGTTCAAGAACACTTACTCACGCCAGCGGACGGTTGAAGTAAATGAAAGTGAATTCTACACCGCCATTGTTCCTGCAGCTGTATGATGGTGCAATGTTACATCAACTGAGAACCTACATGCAACTATGCCAGATAACTGAAATACTTTAATTACAACTTACCAATATAAGTGACGCCTGCTACGACTGTTAACATATTGGCATAAATGGAGATTATTGCATGAGGAAGTGTGTCATATGTATTTTTTCACGAAATAAATGTGATTTTTTTGTATTACTCGAGCGAAAGCAAGGGTCTTTCACAAATTTGCAGAGTTTCGTGAATGACATATGGTACAGTCTCGAGTGTAATATCTTATTAATTACCAATTCTACTTAATTAGTTTCGAGTAAAAATAGCCAGGAAAAGATCCACGTTTCTTGCGACGGTAAGCTACAGTGACGTCACGAACAGTTGTTTTATGACGTCACAGACGACGAAATAAGGAATTTGGGATTATACAATGGTTGCTAGGCAAAAGTGATATGTGCACATGTGCTTGTATCGAAAACATGCAGTTGCATTGGTTATTTTCAACCATACAAATTATTATTATTTCGTTTCATCAGCACTTTGTTTGTATATTTAGAAATGGCATTCGGCCTTTATTCACATACACTAATGATACGTCCCATTGCAATACGCTGCAATAGAGGAAGCACAACAATGCACCATGTTCAACTTGCAGAAGACACCTACTGGTTAACAGTCACTAATTATACGTCCCATTGCAATACGCTGCAAAAGAGGAAGCACAACAATGCACCCTGTTTAACTTGCAGAAGACACCTACTGGTTAACAGTCACCAGTCCGGGCATCTTTACAAATAACATAGCCAGTAAAATGTGCTCTATATTCCTTCTTTTAATGATGTTACAATGCTGACAATTCATCAACCCGACAAAGCACGTACTCATATAATGATTTTGATTCTGTGTTGACGCCATGGTAGAAGAACTGTAATCATAATATTGCATTAAAAGAATTTGTAAAAATCTTAAAGCTCCATCACGAAGTGTCTGGTCAGTGGGACAGTATCAAAACTGAGTTTTGGGATTATTCTATGAAATTGATGTTAATAATTATTCTGTCATTGCAAGGCTATGGAGCGCGCTTCTGAAAAGGAACAATTATATAAAAGAGAACAAGTTCTGTGGATTGTCAACTTCTTTATTGCTATGGATGCGAAGAAGGATACACGTGATTTTTCATCATAACCGTTTCTAAAATGCCTCCCACAGAAAGAAGAAATATATAGTTTCATTAGACGTGCGAATTCGAAAACAAAACCTTCCGGATACTTAATGATCGTTGTATGTCTGGATTGTATCACAGTTTCCTAATGAGAAAGATGTGTCTTGCCATTCTCACACTTTAGTGCAATTCCCAACAAAGTAAGACATATATTAGTTATTCTACGTTCGTATGTCACAATTATATCATAGATGAAGAAAACTTCTGAAATACAACTTGCTTTTAAATGTGAATAAAAAAGTTTCTTTTATATTTGGTTACTTCAGTTTCGAAAAATTAACATCAGACATCACTTAAGTTTCTTAAAGACCTAACATTTTTATCAGAAGGCATAATATTTATTATTTGACATTTAATGATAGTAACATTTAACAGTAGTCACATTTAAGGACAGTCACATTTAAAGGTAGTCACATTTAAGGATAGTCACATTTAATGATAGTAACATTTAACAGTGGTAACATTTAAGGATAGTCACATTTAAAGGTAGTCACATTTAAGGATAGTCACATGTACATTTTTAGCCACATTTAAGGATAGTCACATTTGAAGGTAGTCACATTTAAGGATAGTCACATTTAATGATAGTCACATTTATTGATAGTCACATTTAATGATAATAACATTTAATGATAGTAACATTTAACAGTAGTCACATTTAATGGTAGTCACATTTAAGGATAGTCACATTAAATGGTAGTCACATTTAAGGATAGTCACACTTAAAGGTAGTCACATTTAAGGATAGTCACATGTACATTTTTTAGCCACATTTAAGGATAGTCACATTTAATGATAGTCACATTTAATGATAGTCACATTTAAGGATAGTCACATTTAATGATAATAACATTAATGATAGTAACATTTAACAGTAGTCACATTTAACAGTAGTCACATTTAATGATAGTCACATTTGAAGGTAGTCACATTTAAGGAAAGTCACATTTAATGGTAGTCACATTTAAGGATAGTCACATTTAATGGTAGCCACATTTAAGGATAGTCACATTTAATGGTAGCCACATTTAAGGATAGTCACATTTAATGGTAGTCACATTTAATGATAGTCACATTAAATGGTAGGCACATTTAAGGAAAGTCACATTTAATGGTAGTCACATTTAAGGATAGTCACATTTAATGGTAGTCACATTTAATGGTAGTCACATTTAATGGTAGTCAAATTTAATGGTAGTCACATTTAATGGTAGTCACATTTAAGGATAGTCACATTTAATGGTAGCCACATTTAAGGATAGTCACATTTAATGGTAGCCACATTTAAGGATAGTCACATTTAATGGTAGTCACATTTAATGATAGTCACATTTAATGGTAGGCACATTTAAGGAAAGTCACATTTAATGGTAGTCACATTTAAGGATAGTCACATTTAATGGTAGTCACATTTAATGGTAGCCACATTTAAGGATAGTCACATTTAAGGATAGTCACATTTAATGGTAGCCACATTTAATGGTAGCCACATTTAAGGATAGTCACAATTAAGGATAGTCACATTTAATGGTAGCCACATTTAAGGATAGTCACATGTAAGGAAAGTCACATTTAATGGTAGTCACATTTAAGGAAAGTCACATTTAATGGTAGCCACATTTAAGGATAGTCACATTTAATGGTAGTCACATTTAATGATAGTCACATTTAATGGTAGGCACATTTAAGGAAAGTCACATTTAATGGTAGTCACATTTAAGGATAGTCACATTTAATGGTAGTCACATTTAATGGTAGCCACATTTAAGGATAGTCACATTTAAGGATAGTCACATTTAATGGTAGTCACATTTAAGAATAGTCACATTTAATGGTAGTCACATTTAAGGATAGTCACATTTAATGGTAGTCACATTTAATGGTAGCCACATTTAAGGATAGTCACATTTAAGGATAGTCACATTTAATGGTAGCCACATTTAAGGATAGTCACATTTAAGGATAGTCACATTTAATGGTAGCCACATTTAAGAATAGTCACATGTAAGGAAAGTCACATTTAATGGTAGTCACATTTAAGGATAGTCACATTTAATGGTAGCCACATTTAAGGATAGTCACATTTAATGGTAGTCACACTTAATGATAGTCACATTTAATGGTAGTCACATTTAAGGAAAGTCACATTTAATGGTAGTCACATTTAAGGATAGTCACATTTAATGGTAGTCACATTTAATGGTAGCCACATTTAAGGATAGTCACATTTAAGGATAGTCACATTTAATGGTAGCCACATTTAAGGATAGTCACATTTAATGGTAGCCACATTTAAGGATAGTCACATGTAAGGAAAGTCACATTTAATGGTAGTCACATTTAAGGATAGTCACATTTAATGGTAGCCACATTTAAGGATAGTCACATTTAATGGTAGTCACATTTAATGATAGTCACATTTAATGGTAGGCACATTTAAGGAAAGTCACATTTAATGGTAGTCACATTTAAGGATAGTCACATTTAATGGTAGTCACATTTAATGGTAGCCACATTTAAGGATAGTCACATTTAAGGATAGTCACATTTAAGGATAGTCACATTTAATGGTAGTCACATTTAATGGTAGCCACATTTAAGGATAGTCACATTTAAGGATAGTCACATTTAAGGATAGTCACATTTAATGGTAGTCACATTTAAGGATAGTCACATTTAATGGTAGTCACACTTAAGGATAGTCACATTTAATGGTAGTCCCGATCGCGATATCAAGAAGGAAACCCTGGAAGGACACCAGCCATTACCTGGCCATCACAGTGAGACCCCAGTTCTCGTAAACCTCGTTATCGATTTCCTGTCATAACGTGACTTCCGCTACTGACCAATCAGGTGAAATGTACACTTGAATACACCGGGGTGTACACTTGAATACACTGACTTAGAGAGAAATGAAGAGTTAAATTGTTACTGCGAAGTGCCTTCAAGATATGTGTTCATATACGTTATTGAGTCTACATGTATATGGGGGATTAAAAAATGACAACGTTTTCTTGATTTATATTGGTTTAAACCGTGATCACATAGGAAAAGCAAGACTTGTAAACAACGACTTTTTATGTTAGGGAGTATATACTTCTTGAAGATGGGGCAAACAGGATGTACACTTCTGAGCGCAAACTTTCAGAGCAATTGTCCAACCTGAGAGAACAACCGTGGATATGGACTCATAATTACGCTATCCTTCTTTGGTGGAAATTTACGATCCTCTTTTCTTCCATACACCGAAGTACTTAACTAGATATATCCTAATCACTAACATTCAAAATAGACTTTATCCGGCAAAAATATATTGTGTTTGACTCTATTGACAAGAAGGTATACTTACTGTTGCCCATGAGTGCAGTTAAGGATATTCAGAAACGACGATTTCTTAAAACGCGTGTTGTTAAGTTGTTAAGTATGAACAGATACTGTTTCAAACATTCAAATTTTGTTTAGGTTGAATTATCTTGTATTTTGTATGGTGACGTTTCTTTTTTTCATGAGTGTAGAACAAACACATACAGGGTGAATTCCGCGGTGGGTGACAACTCTCAGGACATTGGGATGTGACCGGTGTTGTTGGAAGACGGCAGAACCTGCGCTGAGGTTCCTGAAGGATCTAGTTATGGTTGTAGGAGGATAACATACGCAAAACGTCGTATGTGCATGTGCGACCTTGTTCAACCCTTATGTGCATGTGCGACCTTGTTCAACCCTTATGTGCATGTGCGACCTTGTTCAACCCTTATGTGCATGTGCGACCTTGTTCAACCCTTATGTGCATGTGCGACCTTGTTCAACCCTTATGTGCATGTGCGACCTTGTTCAACCCTTATGTGCATGTGCGACCTTGTTCAACCCTTATGTGCATGTGCGACCTTGTTCAACCCTTATGTGCATGTGCGACCTTGTTCAACCCTTATGTGCATGTGCGACCTTGTTTAACCCTTATGTGCATGTGCGACCTTGTTCAACCCTTATGTGCATGTGCGACCTTGTTCAACCCTTATGTACTCATCGTTGCCTTCTTCCCGATGAGCAATAAGACACTGCAGAATTTAACCCAACACCTTGTAGCATATTCACAGAAACATACCTCAAATATTGTTTAAAGAAACGAGACCGTTTGAAACATGACAAAGATGTCCATATTGTCCATATTGGTTTGATGAACACAAACCAGCTTACGATTAAATTTTTTATTTCAGCTGAGTAAATCTTCATTAGTGCTAGGAGAGGCGTAAAAACCAAACATTAACAATGGCTTTTGACTATTAACGCAAGGCATGCTTCGACAATCTAGATCCACAACTCTGTCCGGATTTTGTTTATTTCCTTCAACCTGCACGGGTTTGATGGAGGAAATCTAGTTATCTCTGGAGCTGAACATACGTGAATGACGACAGTGCAGTGGGTTTAAGCCCGGTGAATGTCAAACTGTCAGAATATAGCATCTAAACCTCTCCGACTTCTGATTAATGTGACAATGCTTTTAAAGGCTCTACATATTCCACGTGATGCTGCAAAGCGACCCTGCAATATGTCCTACAATCTGATTTATTGTTGGATCTCGTGTACCGTCTCGTGTACCATCTCGTGTACCATCTCATGTACCATCTCGTGTACCATCTAGTCTCAAGGGAGGAGCCCTACACGATGTGTAACATTGCTTCCTTATTGTCAATATGAAGGCAATATACAATGTAGTTTGTCTTTGTCTACTACAAGAATAGCTGTTCCATGTTGGCAAATCATATCAGAACTAATTTCGTACATGTATCTCGCAGGCCGCTATCCTACTTCTACGACAACGAGGCCTTATATTTGATGTTAAAAGTCACTGTTGTTGAGACAGACGACGGAAAACAGAGGTGCATTTTCGGACAAATAATTGATATATGTTGTTGGCGACCGGAAGTTAACACCAGCTTTGTTTTTAGTTGATTGTTATTTGAAGACCGAAGAACTAGACAGCATGAGAAATTCGATTTCTTCGTGTTTCGACGAACTAAGAATTAGAAATTAAGGCAGCTTTTATTTCAACATCTTTCGTTGTAACACAATTGCTTTAATTAAAATACACCACCGTGAGACAGTTGGACGCTAGGGAGCTAACGTTCGCAGTTGAAACAAAGTCCCAGATTTTCGAAGAACTCTTAGGTTTGAAAAGATCGTAAACCAATGTTAATGTTCGCTGCTTGCGACTATCGTTAACGAAATTCGGGGACAGCGCCCCTTTTATAATCAGACTGAATCGTTGATTCATATTTTTGTACAAAAGCTGGTCCATGAATGGTGCAAAAGTTTCAGTTTCACATACGTGTCCTTTCTAGAAGGCTATAAGCATACTCGCTGCGCGGTACTGTACTGTACTGTACATACTCTGTATATGTTATATACTCTTTAACTCACTGTACAGACAATGTCTCACGCAGAGATCAAATAAGTCTAGCAGGTGGCCAAGCGGATCTGACAAATGAAAGGTAGATCAACCGAGCATATATAATCATGCCAGTTGTTAGTGGCTGCCCATGGAAACACCGCTAAGCAGTTTTCTGAGTCGCCTTCAGGTTGATTGGGGTACCAAAATTCAAAGGTGATAGCGGACCCGTCAGACCAGAGCCAGGTGCCCTCTGTTGCTTCATCCCTTCCTCCTATCCACTGATTGTCACCTGGCGGGAGAAATGTGTTATACTAAGAAACGTGTATTTACAGAGAGATAATAGAATGCATATTTACAAGATGGTGGAGATGGCACACCAATAACCTCCCCAGTCAGCCAGCACATGTTAACGAAATGCAGTAAGTATCAACCAGTGACGGATACTGGGTTGAATTGACATGAGAGGGAATTTGGCGGACTAATCTCTCCCATACCTGGTAGCTCTACCGTTCCCTTTCTGCCGGATTATAATAACACCAATTATAACGTTTGACATATGTGACTCCAACAATTGCATCCTGAATATAGGCGTATCTAATTCTCGACAATACCTTGGAGAGCCAGTGCATTTACGAAGGAGTTGACTTCCTCTGTTTCCACCTGGATCAGATGTCCGCCATCTTGTGTACAGACCGCCTCGGCCTCATGCCACGGTTTAGCTGATGTATGTACATTGTAGCAAAGGTTCATCGTTCTTATCCAAATGTAACCAGCCAAACACTCATCTGGGAACATAACATTAGGAAGGTCCAACAATACATACATTGCAATGGGAATTCGCGTATACCTTTACTACTGAACATATTGTAGATACTATGTGACATATAAAATACCTGGGAGGTTTATGAACATATGCAAACAGATATTAATACGGAAAACTAGAATTAATAAAAAATGTCACAATGGTATGACGTCTTGAGTCCGTGTATATAAACAACAAATAAAACATCCAAATACTTAATGATGTTATACATATTTACTATGGTGCGTCTGTATGTACATGTGTCCACTCTACCGCTTGCTGTATAATGATGTCATACCATTGTGACATCATAACATCACAACTGCCTGATGGCACCAATGAAACATGTTGTGTGTTAAAATGGCTTTGTGACATTTTTTACTATTATATCTTACTGTATACTAGCAAAACTTTTCAAATTTTGTCTACATATAGATATATACGACTATTGTTTTTATTTCAACCCCGAATAATCAATCTTCCAAAAAGAAGTTGTTGATCCGTTAAACAGTTTATGTTACTGCTTCATCTTACCATCTTTTCTAGCATGCTTCCCCCATTTCCCCAACCCTTTTTCAGTACTTCTCAGTATTGCTTTCAGTGACGTCACAAAACAATGGTCCCTGACGTCAAAGGCACTGGAAGTGAGCGATATCGAATGTTTCCACAATTTTAAGAAATTTCTTCACTAACTCTGCGCATATTTTGGTCTCGTGTTTTATCTGTAATAGATAAGGGCAAAGCTGTGAGTTATTGCCAAAGCAGTGAGTTATTGCCAAAGCTGTGAGTGATTGCCAAAGCTGTGAGTTATTGCCAAAGCTGTGAGTTATTGCCAAAGCTGTGAGTTATTGCCAAAGTTGCCTCTTGGTTACTTACCGTCAGAACTTTTAGCAAAGGATTATATGTGAGTCTTGTGCACAGAGTGTTGTAGTCTTCATCTAGTACAGAACACCTCGATTTCCTAACATTTCCTTCTTAGCACTTACATCGTAATATTTCTTGAAATCACGTACTAATTCATAAACACTAGATTAGAAAGACATAGAAGCCACGGTACCCAAACTTCGTCTATACAGTATTATCATGGTGTATACTTGTAATTTGTTGTCTTTAGGATCATAATGTTTATGATCCTTTGATTTTATTTCATCATAAGCTTAAAAGTTTCGAGGTCAAAGAGATGACAGACTTCAATCAGTTTTTATTCAGTAAAGACAGTTCCTCTCATTGGACTCGCCCTCTGCTGTTATTACTCATAACCATTTTCAACATTGCCATATTGCATATTTGGGTACAGTGCTGTTTAAGCTAAAACCGATAACACATAGCAACAGAACCGATATCAAGCATATAACCTTCGCGTAGTAAAGGCTGTTCATGTTGTACCTGTATGGAAGACGAGATACTGGTGTCCAGGTGACGGGGTGTCCAACTCGTGGACACCATGCACGGTATACAGCATGTGACACATGTGGTTGCATACGTCGTAAATCATGGAGTTGCAGGTGTTGGTAAAATAACACCCGGAGACGCAGTCAGATCGAGACGTCATGTAGACTCCTGGGTTTAGATGTGGTAGAGTCAGACCCTGTAGTGTCAGAACAACTTGAATGAAGATCATGGTGACCACCCCGCTTGGTACAAACTGGCTTTATTCCTGTATAAACAATCCTACCAACTAGACTGAAGTTGACAGTGATATACTTCGTATGAGTTCCTCTAACCAATTTACCTGAGGTTAGTTTTAAAAATTGTGTATTTATAATTTACCATATCATTAAATATACAACACCCTTGGTAACGGCGGTGTTGTTGCAGATAGATCTTGTATTTATGTCATTGCTATAGTTTCTTTTCAGTCGACCAGTCTCGAAACAAATATATAATCCTTTTAAGACATTGAGCTATTTTCATTGTGTCACCACGGGCCACTCCGTGATTGTTCTTCAGTCTGGTGATCGTTAATGATGTCAACTGAATCTCAAGGAGTGGT
Source organism: Gibbula magus (assembly GCA_936450465.1). Classification (NCBI taxonomy): domain Eukaryota; kingdom Metazoa; phylum Mollusca; class Gastropoda; order Trochida; family Trochidae; genus Gibbula; species Gibbula magus. Next base: position 79,527,791 of record OW388296.1, read on the forward strand.
ATCTACTCATTGTGTAGACTCATTTAGTTCCTAACAGACTTTAATAACGATTGAAATTAATGTTTGTTGCTTTCTATCAGTGTGTCAACTTAGTTTGTTTATGACAAACTTTCTTTATAACTTGTCGTAATGTGTTTCGTCCTGGCAGACATTTTGATTTGTTATGACTTTCATGAAGTATTTTGTTTCCGCTCCATCATTAACAAAGTAAATACATATGTGTTAAAAGATGTTGATAGACCAGTAAGTAATTACTATCAAGAATACGCTATTCATAATGAAACAATGAGGAATATGCATTGATTGGAGACTCGTTCTGCCAGTTTTCTGCTGTTTCTGTTGATACAGAAATGTTGATCATAAACCATGTGCTTCTGGGGCGGCAAGACGTACTTGCCGTCACTGATATTCAGTAGTTTATTCACATTTTAACCTTAAAACCTTTTCAGATACAATGTTTGTTAAGTTTGAAGAGTTGTTATCATGTTATGAGATTGTATTTCCTCGAACGTTAAATTAAATTGTATCAACTTTGCTAACAAATGGCAAATTTGAGATAACATAATATGCAAAAAACGTGCTACAGCGCCTTTAAAGATTGTTCTTATCAGTGTATCGTTTTTAGTTCCTCGTTATTCTGGTCGCCAATAAACGTAAGATGCTGATGGTAAATGCTGCAACATGGATTATAATGATGACACATTAATTAAGAGGCCTTTCCATGCCAGAGGTTACTCATAGCGCACATTTTGTAGTATGACCCGAAGTGAATTGTACTTTCGGGGCCGCTAAATTCTCCACGAGACCACATAGGTTCCTACTACCCGTGTTCAGCTGAGTAGACCGAGTGCAATGTGGATGAAGTGTCTTGCCCAGGAAAACAACATACTATGAGACCCAGATCACAAGTTTTGGTGTCTTCAACGGGATTCAAAGACGGGCCATTGTCGCGAAAAGCCAACAAGCTAACTCCAACTCCAACTGTGCAATGGGTTCACAGAAATGATATTTCACTTACAAAAGCATAAAGCATCTTCAGTGCCTTGATGAGATAATTTGATCATGTTTGTGACACAGAAGTACTAGGTTTAATTGAAACCTTCTAGCTAAGTGTACAGGTTTGGGAGGTCGTCTTCCAATCTAGTATCACCTGTATCACATAAATAACCTACCTCAACCCGACGGGACGTGTGGTGGATTAACGCATTGGATGGCGACCCTGCTACACCATTCTAAAACACACCCAGATGAATGTAACATATCTTTGCATTTAAATACAAAAAGTATCATGTTGTCAATGTCTATGACATCTTATATGGCCACCTATCAAAATCACCAAGTTAAGACAAACTGCATCCCCAAGTACAACTGTCCGACTCCACGTATATTTGTCTCCATCGGTTCCTCCTCCTACCAGAGAGCGTTGGTTGAATCAGTTCCTCCTCCTACCAGAGAGCGTTGGTTGAATCAGTTCCTCCTTCTACCAGAGAGCGTTGGTTGAATCAGTTCCTCCTCCTACCAGAGAGCGTTGGTTGAATCAGTTCCTCCTCCTACCAGAGAGCGTTGATTGAATCAGTTCCTCCTACTACAAGAGAGCGTTGGTTGAATCACTTCCTCCTCCTACCAGAGAGCGTTGGTTGAATCAGTTCCTCCTACTACCAGAGAGCGTTGGTAGAATCAGTTCCTCCTCCTACCAGAGAGCGTTGATTGAACCAGTTCCTCCTCCTACCAGAGAGCGATGGTTGAATCACTTCCTCCTCCTACCAGAGAGCGTTGGTTGAATCAGTTCCTCCTACTACCAGAGAGCGTTGGTAGAATCAGTTCCTCCTCCTACCAGAGAGCGTTGATTGAACCAGTTCCTCCTCCTACCAGAGAGCGTTGGTTGAATCAGTTCCTCCTCCTACCAGAGAGCGTTGATTGAATCAGTTCCTCCTCCTACCAGAGAGCGTTGGTTGAATCAGTTCCTCCTCCTGCCAGAGAGCGTTGGTTGAATCAGTTCCTCCTCCTACCAGAGAGCGTTGGTTGAATCACTTCCTCCTCCTGCCAGAGAGCGTTGGTTGAATCAGTACCTCCTCCTACCAGAGAGCGTTGGTTGAATCACTTCCTCCTCCTGCCAGAGAGCGTTGGTTGAATCAGTTCCTCCTCCTACCAGAGAGCGTTGGTTGAATCACTTCCTCCTCCTACCAGAGAGCGTTGGTTGAATCAGTTCCTCCTACTGCCAGAGAGCGCTGGTTGAATCAGTTCCTCCTCCTACCAGAGAACGTTTGTTGAATCAGTTCCTCCTCCTACTAGAGAGCGTTGGTTGAATCAGTTCCTCCTCCTACCAGAGAGCGTTGGTTGAATCAGTTCCTCCTCCTGCCAGAGAGCGTTGGTTGAATCAGTTCCTCCTCCTGCCAGAGAGCGTTGGTTGAATCAGTTCCTCCTCCTACCAGAGAGCGTTGGTTGAATCAGTTCCTCCTCCTACCAGAGAGCGTTGGTTGAATCAGTTCCTCCTCCTACCAGAGAGCGTTGATTGAATCAGTTCCTCCTACTACCAGAGAGCGTTGGTTGAATCACTTCCTCCTCCTACCAGAGAGCGTTGGTTGAATCAGTTCCTCCTACTACCAGAGAGCGTTGGTTTAATCAGTTCCTCCTCCTACCAGAGAGCGTTGGTTGAATCAGTTCCTCCTCCTACCAGAGAGCGTTGGTTGAATCAGTTCCTCCTACTGCCAGAGAGCGTTGGTTGAATCAGTTCCTCCTCCTACCAGAGAGCGTTGGTTGAATCAGTTCCTCCTTCTACCAGAGAGCGTTGGTTGAATCAGTTCCTCCTCCTACCAGAGAGCGTTAGTTGAATCACTTCCTCCTCCTACCAGAGAGCGTTGATTGAATCAGTTCCTCCTCCTACCAGAGAGCGTTGGTTGAATCAGTTCCTCCTCCTGCCAGAGAGCGTTGGTTGAATCAGTTCCTCCTCCTACCAGAGAGCGTTGGTTGAATCACTTCCTCCTCCTGCCAGAGAGCGTTGGTTGAATCAGTTCCTCCTCCTACCAGAGAGCGTTGGTTGAATCACTTCCTCCTCCTGCCAGAGAGCGTTGGTTGAATCAGTTCCTCCTCCTACCAGAGAGCGTTGGTTGAATCACTTCCTCCTCCAACCAGAGAGCGTTGGTTGAATCAGTTCCTCCTACTGCCAGAGAGCGCTGGTTGAATCAGTTCCTCCTCCTACCAGAGAACGTTTGTTGAATCAGTTCCTCCTCCTACTAGAGAGCGTTGGTTGAATCAGTTCCTCCTTCTGCCAGAGAGCGTTGGTTGAATCAGTTCCTCCTCCTACCAGAGAGCGTTGGTTGAATCAGTTCCTCCTCCTACCAGAGAGCGTTGGTTGAATCAGTTCCTCCTCCTACCAGAGAGCGTTGATTGAATCAGTTCCTCCTCCTACCAGAGAGCGTTGGTTGAATCAATTCCTCCTCCTACCAGAGAGCGTTGGTTGAATCAGTTCATCCTCCTACCAGAGAGCGTTGGTTGAATCAGTTCCTCCTCCTACCAGAGAGCGTTGGTTGAATCAGTTCCTCCTCCTACCAGAGAGCGTTGGTTGAATCAATTCCTCCTCCTACCAGAGAGCGTTGGTTGAATCAGTTCCTCCTCCTACCAGAGAGCGTTGGTTGAATCAGTTCCTCCTTCTGCCAGAGAGCGTTGGTTGAATCAGTTCCTCCTCCTACTAGAGAGCGTTGGTTGAATCACTTCCTCCTCCTGCCAGAGAGCGTTGGTTGAATCACTTCCTCCTCCTGCCAGAGAGCGTTGGTTGAATCAGTTCCTCCTCCTACCAGAGAGCGTTGGTTGAATCAGTTCCTCCTACTGCCAGAGAGCGCTGGTTGAATCAGTTCCTCCTCCTACCAGAGAACGTTTGTAGAATCAGTTCCTCCTCCTACTAGAGAGCGTTGGTTGAATCAGTTCCTCCTTCTGCCAGAGAGCGTTGGTTGAATCAGTTCCTCCTCCTACCAGAGAGCGTTGGTTGAATCAGTTCCTCCTCCTACCAGAGAGCGTTGGTTGAATCAGTTCCTCCTCCTACCAGAGAGCGTTGGTTGAATCAGTTCCTCCTCCTACCAGAGAGCGTTGATTGAATCAGTTCCTCCTCCTACCAGAGAGCGTTGGTTGAATCAATTCCTCCTCCTACCAGAGAGCGTTGGTTGAATCAGTTCCTCCTCCTACCAGAGAGCGTTGGTTGAATCAGTTCCTCCTCCTACCAGAGAGCGTTGGTTGAATCAGTTCCTCCTCCTACCAGAGAGCGTTGGTTGAATCAATTCCTCCTCCTGCCAGAGAGCGTTGGTTGAATCAGTTCCTCCTCCTACCAGAGAGCGTTGGTTGAATCAATTCCTCCTCCTGCCAGAGAGCGTTGGTTGAATCAGTTCCTCCTCCTACTAGAGAGCGTTGGTTGAATCAGTTCCTCCTCCTGCCAGAGAGCGTTGGTTGAATCACTTCCTCCTCCTGCCAGAGAGCGTTGGTTGAAGCACTTCCTCCTCCTACTAGAGAGCGTTGGTTGAATCAGTTCCTCCTCCTACCAGAGAGCGTTGGTTGAATCAGTTCCTCCTCCTACCAGAGAGCGTTGGTTGAATCAGTTCCTCCTCCTGCCAGAGAGCGTTGGTTGAATCAGTTCCTCCTCCTACTAGAGAGCGTTGGTTGAATCAGTTCCTCCTCCTGCCAGAGAGCGTTGGTTGAATCACTTCCTCCTCCTGCCAGAGAGCGTTGGTTGAATCACTTCCTCCTCCTGCCAGAGAGCGTTGGTTGAATCACTTCCTCCTCCTGCCAGAGAGCGTTGGTTGAAGCACTTCCTCCTCCTGCCAGAGAGCGCTGGTTGAATCAATTCCTCCTTCTGCCAGAGAGCGTTGGTTGAATCAGTTCCTCCTCCTACCAGAGAGCGCTGGTTGAATCACTTCCTCCTTCTGCCAGAGAGCGTTGGTTGAATCACTTCCTCCTCCTACCAGAGAGCGTTGGTTGAATCACTTCCTCCTCCTGCCAGAGAGCGTTGGTTGAAGCACTTCCTCCTCCTACTAGAGAGCGTTGGTTGAATCACTTCCTCCTCCTGCCAGAGAGCGTTGGTTGAATCACTTCCTCCTGCCAGAGAGCGTTGGTTGAATCACTTCCTCCTCCTGCCAGAGAGCGTTGGTTGAAGCACTTCCTCCTCCTGCCAGAGAGCGCTGGTTGAATCAGTTCCTCCTTCTGCCAGAGAGCGTTGGTTGAATCAGTTCCTCCTCCTACCAGAGAGCGCTGGTTGAATCACTTCCTCCTTCTGCCAGAGAGCGTTGGTTGAATCAGTTCCTCCTCCTACCAGAGAGCGCTGGTTGAATCACTTCTTCCTTCTGCCAGAGAGCGTTGGTTGAAGCACTTCCTCCTCCTGCCAGAGAGCGCTGGTTGAATCAGTTCCTCCTCCTACCAGAGAGCGTTGGTTGAATCAGTTCCTCCTCCTACCAGAGAGCGTTGGTTGAATCAGTTCCTCCTCCTACTAGAGAGCGTTGGTTGAATCAGTTCCTCCTTCTGCCAGAGAGCGTTGGTTTAATCAGTTCCTCCTCCTACCAGAGAGCGTTGGTTGAATCAGTTCCTCCTCCTACCAGAGAGCGTTGGTTGAATCAGTTCCTCCTACTGCCAGAGAGCGTTGGTTGAATCAGTTCCTCCTCCTACCAGAGAGCGTTGGTTGAATCAGTTCCTCCTTCTACCAGAGAGCGTTGGTTGAATCACTTCCTCCTCCTACCAGAGAGCGTTGGTTGAATCAGTTCCTCCTCCTACCAGAGAGCATTGGTTGAATCAGTTCCTCCTTCTACCAGAGAGCGTTGGTTGAATCAGTTCCTCCTCCTACCAGAGAGCGTTGGTTGAATCAGTTCCTCCTCCTACCAGAGAGCGTTGGTTGAATCAGTTCCTCCTCCTACCAGAGAGCGTTGGTTGAATCAGTCCCTCCTCCTACCAGAGAGCGTTGGTTGAATCAGTTCCTCCTACTGCCAGAGAGCCTTGGTTGAATCAGTTCCTCCTCCTACCAGAGAGCGCTGGTTGAATCACTTCCTCCTTCTGCCAGAGAGCGTTGGTTGAATCACTTCCTCCTCCTACCAGAGAGCGTTGGTTGAATCACTTCCTCCTCCTGCCAGAGAGCGTTGGTTGAAGCACTTCCTCCTCCTACTAGAGAGCGTTGGTTGAATCACTTCCTCCTCCTGCCAGAGAGCGTTGGTTGAATCACTTCCTCCTCCTGCCAGAGAGCGTTGGTTGAATCACTTCCTCCTCCTGCCAGAGAGCGTTGGTTGAAGCACTTCCTCCTCCTGCCAGAGAGCGTTGGTTGAATCAGTTCCTCCTTCTGCCAGAGAGCGTTGGTTGAATCAGTTCCTCCTCCTACCAGAGAGCGCTGGTTGAATCACTTCCTCCTTCTGCCAGAGAGCGTTGGTTGAATCAGTTCCTCCTCCTACCAGAGAGCGCTGGTTGAATCACTTCCTCCTTCTGCCAGAGAGCGTTGGTTGAAGCACTTCCTCCTCCTGCCAGAGAGCGCTGGTTGAATCAGTTCCTCCTCCTACCAGAGAGCGTTGGTTGAATCAGTTCCTCCTCCTACCAGAGAGCGTTGGTTGAATCAGTTCCTCCTCCTACTAGAGAGCGTTGGTTGAATCAGTTCCTCCTTCTGCCAGAGAGCGTTGGTTTAATCAGTTCCTCCTCCTACCAGAGAGCGTTGGTTGAATCAGTTCCTCCTCCTACCAGAGAGCGTTGGTTGAATCAGTTCCTCCTACTGCCAGAGAGCGTTGGTTGAATCAGTTCCTCCTCCTACCAGAGAGCGTTGGTTGAATCAGTTCCTCCTTCTACCAGAGAGCGTTGGTTGAATCAGTTCCTCCTCCTACCAGAGAGCGTTGGTTGAATCAGTTCCTCCTCCTACCAGAGAGCGTTGGTTGAATCAGTTCCTCCTTCTACCAGAGAGCGTTGGTTGAATCAGTTCCTCCTCCTACCAGAGAGCGTTGGTTGAATCAGTTCCTCCTCCTACCAGAGAGCGTTGGTTGAATCAGTTCCTCCTCCTACCAGAGAGCGTTGGTTGAATCAGTCCCTCCTCCTACCAGAGAGCGTTGGTTGAATCAGTTCCTCCTACTGCCAGAGAGCCTTGGTTGAATCAGTTCCTCCTCCTACCAGAGAGCGTTGGTTGAATCAGTTCCTCCTCCTACCAGAGAGCGTTGGTTGAATCAGTTCCTCCTCCTACCAGAGAGCGTTGGTTGAATCAGTTCCTCCTCCTACCAGAGAGCGTTGGTTGAATCAGTTCCTCCTCCTACCAGAGAGCGTTGGTTGAATCAGTTCCTCCCCCTACCAGAGAGCATTGGTTGAATCAGTTCCTCCTCCTACCAGAGAGCGTTGGTTGAATCAGTTCCTCCCCCTACCAGAGAGCGTTGGTTGAATCAGTTCCTCCTCCTACCAGAGAGCATTGGTTGAATCAGTTCCTCCCCTACCAGAGAGCATTGGTTGAATCAGTTCCTCCTCCTACCAGAGAGCATTGGTTGAATCAGTTCCTCCTCCTACCAGAGAGCATTGGTTGAATCAGTTCCTCCTCCTACCAGAGAGCATTGGTTGAATCAGTTCCTCCTCCTACCAGAGAGCGTTGGTTGAATCAGTTCCTCCTCCTACCAGAGAGCATTGGTTGAATCAGTTCCTCCTCCTACCAGAGAGCGTTGGTTGAATCAGTTCCTCCTCCTACCAGAGAGCATTGGTTGAATCAGTTCATTTCTCCCTTCCGCATGGTTGTTTCAAATACGTTTTTTCAAGACGAGTTGCAAAATTTGTCTGGGGATGTAGCTCAGTCGGTAGAGCGTCCGCTCATCACCCATCACCTCATCCCGACCATGTTATACCAAGAACATTAAGAGATGCTCTGCATTAAAAGGAAAGAACAACACCTGAACTGACGTTGCACTAGGCATGAGGGAACAACACGAATTTCCGATTTCCTTGTAATGAGGACAATAAAAGTGTTATTGTTATTATTATAAGTCACAAGCAGATACTAAATCCCGAAACAGAACTAACTTATATTTTAACATAAGAATAAACGGAAACGTGGCTTATATGCATTTTCGTAATGTATTTGTATCTTACTGAAACTGATAGACATATGAATGTCGTTCTTCCTTACATTCATAAAACAGTTATTATTGATAAAACAGATGCTTTTGTCATTATCAGAATACCATATTGATTTTCTTTACATTTATCATATTCAATCCATCAGGAATCTTCAAGTAACTTTGTTGTCAGTGAACTGTCCCCTGCATGTCCTCTGCTACAATCAAATGAGTTAGTTATTGCTAAGTGACGCTTAGACAATGTTGCAACCATCCATTAGCAGCGTGACATTCTATGTAACTATAAACGTTTATAAATACTTCTATAAGAATGAAGGTACGACACGAAGGCCTCATAAACAGTAAGAAGTTTTCGATTTATTTTACAGAAGTTTTTTTTTTATATGACGAAATATTCGTCCTCTTAAATTCTGTTACCTGTTTTTTTTCTTTTTGACATTTCAATTTTGTGTCTTAAAGAACTACCTGGTTTAGACATATGGATTTCAGTACTTTGTGTCTTAAAGAACTACCTGGTTTAGCCATATAGATTTCAGTACTTTGTGTCTTAAAGAACTACCTGGTTTACACATAAGGATTTCAGTACTTTGTATCTTAAAGAACTACCTGGTTTAGCCATAAGGATTTCAGTACTTTGTGTCTTAAAGAACTACCTGGTTTAGCCATAAGGATTTCAGTACTTTGTGTCTACAGAACTACCTGGTTTAGACATAAGGATTTCAGTACTTTGTGTCTTAAAGAACTACCTGGTTTAGCCATAAGGATTTCAGTACTTTGGGTCTTAAAGAACTACCTGGTTTAGACATAAGGATTTCAGTACTTTGTGTCTACAGAACTACCTGGTTTAGACATAAGGATTTCAGTACTTTGTGTCTACAGAACTACCTGGTTTAGACATAAGGATTTCAGTACTTTGTGTCTTAAAGAACTACCCGGTTTAGCCATATAGATTTCAGTACTTTGTGTCTTAAAGAACTACCTGGTTTAGACATAAGGATTTCAGTACTTTGTGTCTTAAAGAACTAACTGGTTTAGACATAAGGATTTCAGTACTTTGTGTCTTAAAGAACTACCTGGTTTAGACATAGGGATTTCAGTACTTCGTGTCTTAAAGAACTACCTGGTTTAGCCATATAGATTTCAGTACTTTGTGTCTTAAAGAACTACCTGGTTTAGCCATAAGGATTTCAGTACTTTGTGTCTTAAAGAACTACCTGGTTTAGACATAAGGATTTCAGTACTTTGTGTCTTAAAGAACTAACTGGTTTAGACATAAGGATTTCAGTACTTTGTGTCTTAAAGAACTACCTGGTTTAGACATAGGGATTTCAGTACTTCGTGTCTTAAAGAACTACCTGGTTTAGCCATATAGATTTCAGTACTTTGTGTCTTAAAGAACTACCTGGTTTAGCCATAAGGATTTCAGTACTTTGTGTCTTAAAGAACTACCTGGTTTAGCCATAAGGATTTCAGTACTTTGTGTCTTAAAGAACTACCTGGTTTAGCCATATGGATTTCAGTACTTTGTGTCTTAAAGAACTACCTGGTTTAGCCATAAGGATTTAGTACTTTGTGTCTACAGAACTACCTGGTTTAGACATAAGGATTTCAGTACTTTGTGTCTTAAAGAACTACCTGGTTTAGACATAAGGATTTCAGTACTTTGTGTCTTAAAGAACTACCTGGTTTAGACATAAGGATTTCAGTACTTCGTTTCTTAAAGAACTACCTGGTTTAGCCATATAGATTTCAGTACTTTGTGTCTTAAAGAACTACCTGGTTTAGACATAAGGATTTCAGTACTTTGTGTCTTAAAGAACTACCTGGTTTAGCCATAAGGATTTAGTACTTTGTGTCTTAAAGAACTACCTGGTTTAGCCATATAGATTTCAGTACTTTGTGTCTTAAAGAACTACCTGGTTTAGCCATAAGGATATCAGTACTTTGTGTCTTAAAGAACTACCTGGTTTAGCCATAAGGATTTCAGTACTTTGTGTCTTAAAGAACTACCTGGTTTAGCCATAAGGATATCAGTACTTTGTGTCTTAAAGAACTACCTGGTTTAGCCATAAGGATATCAGTACTTTGTGTCTTAAAGAACTACCTGGTTTAGCCATATAGATTTCAGTATTTCGTGTCTTAAAGAACTGCCTGGTTTAGCCATATAGATTTCAGTATTTCGTGTCTTAAAGAACTACCTGGTTTAGACATATGGATTTCAGTACTTCGTTTCTTAAAGAACTACCTGGTTTAGCCATATAGATTTCAGTACTTTGTGTCTTAAAGAACTACCTGGTTTAGACATAAGGATTTCAGTACTTTGTGTCTTAAAGAACTACCTGGTTTAGCCATATAGATTTCAGTACTTTGTGTCTTAAAGAACTACCTGGTTTAGCCATATAGATTTCAGTACTTTGTGTCTTAAAGAACTACCTGGTTTAGACATAAGGATTTCAGTACTTTGTGTCTTAAAGAACTACCTGGTTTAGCCATAAGGATTTCAGTACTTTGTGTCTTAAAGAACTACCTGGTTTAGCCATATGGATTTCAGTACTTCGTGTCTTAAAGAACTACCTGGTTTAGACATATGGATTTCAGTACTTTGTGTCTTAAAGAACTACCTGGTTTAGACATATGGATTTCAGTACTTTGTGTCTTAAAGAACTACCTGGTTTAGCCATAAAGATTTCAGTACTTCGTGTCTTAAAGAACTACCTGGTTTAGACATATGGATTTCAGTACTTTGTGTCTTAAAGAACTACCTGATTTAGACATAAGGATTTCAGTACTTTGTGTTTTAAAGAACTACCTGGTTTAGCCATAAGGATTTCAGTACTTCGTGTCTTAAAGAACTACCTGGTTTAGCCATATAGATTTCAGTACTTTGTGTCTTAAAGAACTACCTGGTTTAGCCATAAGGATTTCAGTACTTTGTGTCTTAAAGAACTACCTGGTTTAGCCATAAGGATTTCAGTACTTTGTGTCTTAAAGAACTACCTGGTTTAGCCATATGGATTTCAGTACTTTGTGTCTTAAAGAACTACCTGGTTTAGCCATAAGGATTTAGTACTTTGTGTCTACAGAACTACCTGGTTTAGACATAAGGATTTCAGTACTTTGTGTCTTAAAGAACTACCTGGTTTAGACATAAGGATTTCAGTACTTTGTGTCTTAAAGAACTACCTGGTTTAGACATAAGGATTTCAGTACTTTGTGTCTTAAAGAACTACCTGGTTTAGACATAAGGATTTCAGTACTTTGTGTCTTAAAGAACTACCTGGTTTAGACATAAGGATTTCAGTACTTTGTGTCTTAAAGAACTACCTGGTTTAGCCATAAGGATTTAGTACTTTGTGTCTTAAAGAACTACCTGGTTTAGCCATATAGATTTCAGTACTTTGTGTCTTAAAGAACTACCTGGTTTAGCCATAAGGATATCAGTACTTTGTGTCTTAAAGAACTACCTGGTTTAGCCATAAGGATATCAGTACTTTGTGTCTTAAAGAACTACCTGGTTTAGCCATAAGGATATCAGTACTTTGTGTCTTAAAGAACTACCTGGTTTAGCCATATAGAGTTCAGTACTTTGTGTCTTAAAGAACTACCTGGTTTAGCCATAAGGATATCAGTACTTTGTGTCTTAAATAACTACCTGGTTTAGACATATGGATTTCAGTACTTTGTGTCTTAAAGAACTACCTGGTTTAGCCATAAGGATTTCAGTACTTTGTGTCTTAAAGAACTACCTGGTTTAGCCATATAGATTTCAGTATTTCGTGTCTTAAAGAACTGCCTGGTTTAGACATATAGATTTCAGTATTTCGTGTCTTAAAGAACTACCTGGTTTAGACATATGGATTTCAGTACTTCGTTTCTTAAAGAACTACCTGGTTTAGCCATATAGATTTCAGTACTTTGTGTCTTAAAGAACTACCTGGTTTAGACATAAGGATTTCAGTACTTTGTGTCTTAAAGAACTACCTGGTTTAGCCATAAGGATTTCAGTACTTTGTGTCTTAAAGAACTACCTGGTTTAGCCATATAGATTTCAGTACTTTGTGTCTTAAAGAACTACCTGGTTTAGACATAAGGATTTCAGTACTTTGTGTCTTAAAGAACTACCTGGTTTAGCCATAAGGATTTCAGTACTTTGTGTCTTAAAGAACTACCTGGTTTAGCCATATGGATTTCAGTACTTCGTGTCTTAAAGAACTACCTGGTTTAGACATATGGATTTCAGTACTTTGTGTCTTAAAGAACTACCTGGTTTAGACATATGGATTTCAGTACTTTGTGTCTTAAAGAACTACCTGGTTTAGCCATAAAGATTTCAGTACTTCGTGTCTTAAAGAACTACCTGGTTTAGACATAAGGATTTCAGTACTTTGTGTTTTAAAGAACTACCTGGTTTAGCCATAAGGATTTCAGTACTTTGTGTCTTAAAGAACTACCTGGTTAAGCCATAAGGATTTAGTACTTTGTGTCTTAAAGAACTACCTGGTTTAGCCATAAGGATTTAGTACTTTGTGTCTTAAAGAACTACCTGGTTTAGCCATATAGATTTCAGTACTTTGTGTCTTAAAGAACTACCTGGTTTAGCCATAAGGATATCAGTACTTTGTGTCTTAAAGAACTACCTGGTTTAGACATAAGGATTTCAGTACTTTGTGTCTTAAAGAACTACCTGGTTTAGCCATAAGGATTTCAGTACTTTGTGTCTTAAAGAACTACCTGGTTTAGCCATAAGGATTTCAGTACTTTGTGTCTTAAAGAACTACCTGGTTTAGACATATGGATTTAGTATTTTGTGTCTTAAAGAACTACCTGGTTTAGACATAAGGATTTCAGTACTTTGTGTCTTAAAGAACTATCTGGTTTAGACATATGGATTTTAGTACTTTGTGTCACTTTTGTCGAAGATGATAATTTCTACTACTAATAATAGTCAATATATATAGCGCATTATCTATGCTCAATGCATTCTTTAAGCGCTGAAGATAATTAATATCTTAAATAGTTTTGAAATTAACTGAAAGTATTTTAAAATACACTTGTGACGTCATCCTATGTTATTTCACTCTATTACATTCAAGTAATCGATAGTTACACATCACATCATATTTTAAAGAAGAAATGTAATTTCTTGAGCCTTTTTAAGTATTTTAAAAATATTTTAAAAGAGTAATAAATTGAGAGTAATTTTAGTAGGTTAATGACCTCGTAGCTCTCCATTCCTTAATGTTAATAGGCCTTGGTCCTTCGGGACATTAACCTTCACGAAATCAACTGAGTTACAGTTCTATAGGATATACGACATCTCATAGATATATAAACGGTTACAGTTCTATAGGATATACGACATCTCATAGATATATAAACGGTTACAGTTCTATAGGATATACGACATATCATAGATATACAAACGGTTAATATGACGTTTCATAATGCGTTGTCCTTAACGATCATAATGTTTATGATCCTTTGATTTTATTTCATCATAAGCTTGAACGTTTCGAGTTTAAAGAGATGACAGACTTCAATAAGTTTTTATTCAGTAAAGACAGTTCCCCTCCTTAGACTCGCCCTCTGCTGACCGTTATGAGCCCTAACCATTTTCAACATTGCCATATTGCATCTTTGGGTACAGTGCTGATCATTAAACTAAAACCGAATAACACATAGCCACAGAACCGGTATCAAACCTAAACATTGCTATCGTCACTTCATGTACAGTAGTACTCAGACCTGACATTATTCGCTTCAACCTTCAACTTCTGTACTGGCTGAATACTGGACATTAAAGTAAGTAATATACTTCACAATGTATATAGAATCTGAATCAATCGGTACTTGACATATGGCACTCCATCGCCTGGTCTGAGCCTCGTTATCGACTACCTCTCAGAACGAGGCTTTAACTTAAAGTATCAACGTGAAACCATTAAGTGACTCGGTTACTCTGAAGGTGAAAATGGATTAACATAAATGCCAAAGATGTATTTACAGGGATGATATGGAGTGTGGAATGGAGAACTATAGATATGGAGTGTGGAATGGAGAACTATAGGTATGGAGTGTGGAATGGAGAACTATAGATATGGAGTGTGGAATGGAGAACTATAGATATGGAGTGTGGAATGGAGAACTATAGGTATGGAGTGTGGAATGGAGAACTATAGATATGGAGTGTGGCATGGAGAATTATAGATATGGAGTGTGGAATGGAGAACTATAGATATGGAGTGTGGAATGGAGAACTATAGATATGGAGTGTGGAATGGAGAACTATAGATATGGAGTGTGGAATGGAGAACTATAGATATGGAGTGTGGAATGGAGAACTATAGATATGGAGTGTGGAATGGAGAACTATAGATATGGAGTGTGGAATGGAGAACTATAGGTATGGAGTGTGGAATGGAGAACTATAGATATGGAGTGTGGAATGGAGAACTATAGATATGGAGTGTGGAATGGAGAACTATAGATATGGAGTGTGGAATGGAGAACTATAGATATGGAGTGTGGAATGGAGAACTATAGATATGGAGTGTGGAATGGAGAACTATAGATATGGAGTGTGGAATGGAGAACTATAGATATGGAGTGTGGAATGGAGAACTATAGATATGGAGTGTGGAATGGAGAACTATAGATATGGAGTGTGGAATGGAGAACTATAGATATGGAGTGTGGAATGGAGAACTATAGATATGGAGTGTGGAATGGAGAACTATAGATATGGAGTGTGGAATGGAGAACTATAGATATGGAGTGTGGAATGGAGAACTATAGGTACTTTACAAGTGCGAATGACATAATAGGATTGTATCAGTGAAACAAACAAGCAGGAGTCACATATCTTCTCTGACGTCACTGGTGAGTCAGGGGACGACTCTTCAAGATACAAATCAAATGATGAGAGTTACACAACCTGGCATTATCAACAGTGTGTAATACTCATAATACTTCATAGATTGGTTCACAATACCAGATATAATAATCATAATACTTGATAGAATCTTTCACAATACCCCTGCAAAGTATTCAATGAATAAATATTGTGTTTAACACGGGCCTTTGTTTATTTTGTGTTTTAAACTTTTAAACTACCTTTGACTTATAAACATTGCATCTTTAAGACTATTTCGAGATTTTTTACGTCATTACACTTTGCATAATATACACATTCTACGTGTATGTTAACATTTAAATGTCTGTCATTGTCTTTGTTTTAACCGTCAATGTACAACTCTCAATAGAACTGTTAAGATAAAAAAAACTTATCTTTATTAGGAGTGGGAGAATTAACACTTACTGAACACTTACAGCAACACAAAACCAATTTGAACTTTGGACCACCTTTAATTGCCAGTAGTAAAACACATCTAAAGTTGGCTGTTAACCGCTTTAATCTCTTCACTGCCCTCGAAGGCGTCATAAAGGATCTTACCAACACATTTAACTTATTTGAGAAACATTTCGAAAACAATCACCAATCTTCTAAAACGGTATGAAGCAACAACTGTTGTTGATATACACAGTTCAAAGAAAATAGAACATTCTTAAGTGGTAAATGCGACAGCCTAGTGTCGTTATGGTGATACACTCTTTGATCTTCCTCCGATAGGCACGTTGAATGAGAATTCGCCATCACTGTTTATACAGTTAAACTATTTGCAATCAATGACATAATCTATAACGAGTTGCTGATGAGAATGTTTCGCCTCTGAATGAGGGGCAAGACACAATAAACCATCGGTTTTAATTGGTTTAATGGGTCATTATGGTACCGAAAATTGTCTTGTTATTTCGACTAACACTTTTAACTTTTTAAACGGAATCTAACGAGTTTTAAGGCAATGACCTTAATTGTCAGTTTGAAAAATCAATTTGAAAATAAAGTGACTTACTTGGAGTCCAGATAAGCAGATACTGCATTCTAATGATCCACGCTTGATAATTGTCAAAGTTTAATTGAATTAATTATCTTCAGAAGATGAAAGAAAATAGTCAAGCAATACCGTCCAGATCCAAACACCTTAAATAATGATAAAAACTTTCGTTTTATAAAGGGTTTCACCGGAAAGAGAGAAATTATCCATATGGTTGATGAATAGAACACTGATATTCACTTTCGCTGTAAATGACAATATATGTCAAAGGGAAACTTGAATTGTGTAACATGACACTGTGGAATATAAATAGATCTATAAGATGGCACACTAGCTTTGAACTTATAGGAATGACGTCATATAACATAATCGTTCTCCAAAAGGCTATGTCTTGAACGGTCTGAAGCGTCAACTGAGATATTGACGATTGATGATAGTAGAAATAGTATAGGTTCAGAATTAATGTCCTTGAAATCCAATAACTGTAAAATATTACTTATTCTTTATATTATTTCCACCTACAAGAACAGTCACACACAGAGTGAAATGTGAGAAACGGATTGTTGCCATAAACATGTTGAGAGTGAGTATGGGGCTTTTCTTGGATGATATGTTCTGTCAGCTTTGTAATTCCATTGACATCAGAGTGAGTTCTAGATCTCATACTGTTATTGACAAAAAGTATAATACATGTCAGAAAAATATGGTAAAGGTGCTTTGAAAACATTACTGATGAGTATTTTAGTAACCGGCAAGATGACAGTTCACATTATAATCTCTGATATATAGCACATCATACTCGAATATGAATATGCGTGTGATGTTTGTACATTTGTTTACATGTGAGCCTGATTGATCAACAAAAGTAGTCAAACTTATCAAAATGTTGCGAGCATCTGTCTTTCACCCATTTAAAAACAATTGCTCTATTGAAAAGAAGGATATATTTTAATCATTTTTTATCCACGGATTCGCGGAATAAATTAGCAATACTATGAACAGCAAGAAGGCATGGAGTCTATCTGAAATACAAAGGTTTGTTTTTTTCCGTATATGAATAGCTTGGCTTTACTTTCGTACACCGTGACAATACAGTAGTTAAACGAGTTCATAGCAAATCTGTTTCCAGATACTAGCAAAGTGAAATTAGAAAATGTCTGAAAACGAGTTGTGACACCTATATCTATGTTGTTTGATTGATATCTTAAGATTCATGTCTGAGCGAGAGAATACTTTTGACCTCAGTCACCAAGCAGTGTCAAGTACCTTACAAACTCATGTATACATTTATTCCTTGATCATTTTGTCTGTATAGATCATTTTGTCTGTATAGATTATTTTGTTTAAGAAGATCACCAGTATGCTGTAAAAGGTTCAGGAAAATATATGGAATGCACGAGATTTTATGATTTATTAGGAAAAGACGACTTTGTTTCAAAATTTATATATAGAAATGTAAAATATAAACTAAGACGCTGTTAAGTTGTATTGAATAATATATATCGAACACTTTTCCATCCAATAGATTATGCTCAAGGCGCTATGAAGAACATTATCCAGCATTGAAGTGGGTTAACCGACGTTACGGCGAGCCGTGCCCATTGTTGCTGAACTTCTCTGATAGCTGTCAACTGAAGTATCCACAGAAGCGTGCACAGAAGCATCTGCTTGACATAACCATAACCATAACCATAACCATAACCATAACCATAACCATAACCACCAAGGTGTCAGTGTAAGGATCTTGATATCCTCTTCTCCCAATTTGACGTGAGAAAATCATCGCATTTAGTTAAGTAATTCTTTAAATGAAAATAAGACTAGATATTTACCTAGAACTCTCATATAAGAATCGATCAAATGATAGGACAATGATTGTTATGGATGATAGATTTCTCCATTTGAGAATGGAGACGTTTCCGGTTAGATCATTATACCACTGTATTTCCAAAAATGTACATATACATGCTGCTTTTCCGTTTGACAAACAAAAGGGATTAATATTCCTTATTGGATGCACTTTCTTTTGATACCAAATAGAACTACAATACAACCATTTCTAAACTTGTTATTTGTGTATTAAGTCTCCAAAGTCATGTAAACAAAGCAATGTAACAATTTTTTGTTAGCAGCTGTATGAAGAACTTCTAGAATGTCTCTCAAACCATAGATCGCGTGACGGAAAGAAGAGGGAAACATCAGATAATGACAATAATCCCTCCAGGAGAGTGTTCAAGACAGACCTAACAATACAACGCTCCAGATAAAGTCGGGAGCCTTGAACCTAACCATTAATTGATAGACACACTGCTTCCAAATCATATACCTTGTTTGTGAATCGCTTCTGTCACGACATGCTCTAATCTTTATTATTACCGAATTGGACGTTGCTGCAACCATGGCAACCAGGGGAATCACATGTAAATGTCATGTGTGCAAAACAGTCTAATAAATATGTCTGTGTTCATGTAAGGATCAGTTATCTACACTGATACATCAATCTAGTTCTAGCTAGGTAGGTTGTCTTTATCGCCCGTTGTCTCATCAGACATAACCAGACAGTTCTACAATAACCATGAACAATATTCGCAAATCTATCAATAAAATAATGTTCATATAATGACAACAGACAAGCATTTTAAATGTCACAGTGTTGTGACCAGAGTGATACGATTGACATTCTGATTGGACGATGATGAGTTTGTTATGAATAAGTTTCGTTCAGGTAACAAGTCCCCTCATTGACGCAGTCAGAGGGTGCTTCATCAAGAACCACATGTATGAACAACATCTGGAATGTTCGTGTGAAAAGCTGTTGTTGTCCTTCCTTATGTACAAAAACACGATCGCCAGATTATCCCAGGACACGTTGTTGCAATTAATAATTCGAGGAATCAATGAGAATATAGACAATCTGCTTGCAGTCACGTCATACACTACCAGATAATGATGTTATATATTCTACCAGCAGGAAACCAGTGCATTAATCCCACAGTTGCAATACATCACATGTCACGCCACTAGGAGACTATCTATTTATATATGAGGGCGATTTGTTCACCAGTTTCACTAGACTCCGTAGTTTCCCAAGTAATCATGTAATTATATGATGCAGTTTGGAGTTTAAATCATAGGATGTGACGGGACTGGTGTATTTCTGGTCTGTTATTTAGCATCTATCATCATACGACATTGAAGCAAATTAAAAGGGACATGTACCTTAGTTAAGATAAACATTATTCAGGAGGGACATCTATTAATACAAATAAGACACATGGCGCCGTTTAGTAAATCATCAGCTCAGACTTATACCCACTTTTCTTAACTTCCATGTTAGGTGCTCCTTGAGGAAAAATAAGTTCCTTAATAATCGAAAGAGTTTTAATATCTACTACCGATAATGTAACAGTTAGAGTTTTTGTATGATTAAACACCCAGTCAAGAGAAAGTTGTTGTCGAATTCAGTTGTCGGCTCATCTAGTGCCTGGAGTCGAGAAAGTATTTCAAACTAGTTAGCAATGACAAAATGTGATTCATAAAATGTGAAATAGATCACAACTAGATTTAACAAACTTATCGTAACAGCGTGCAGGTTTTCAACTGTTCCAACAAAGTAAATTACTTAATACCTGTTCTATTGCCATGAGTGGAGAAGGGTCAGTAGTTTTAGTTCTACGTATCTTTCCAGCAAAGACAAAATGCGAAGTATATCAATTTAACAGTTCAAGATTCAGCAAAGTTATCGTAACAGTATGGTTTAAAGATGTAAGTAATTAAGATTATTAATGTGCTATCGGAATCTGTTTGTCTTTTCAGCATTTCTGTTTAGTCGTCATAAGCACATGTATAAAGACAACCATGGTTTACGCTGAAAGTTGTTGTCGTCAAAAGCACATGTATAAAGACAACCATGGTTTACGCTGAAAGTTGTTATCGTCATAAGCACATGTATAAAGACAACCATGGTTTAAATTCACTTGTTTGATGATTATATAACATTAAACAAAATTGTGAACAAGAAATATATAAACGATTGTCTCATGTGTATGACATCAATTAATTCCGGCCAATAAGAAGGTTAGATATATGTTATATGTCCAGACCGACTCATTAGCTTGATATCCTACTACACGGGATATAGTATTGATATGAAGATTAACTTTGCTGTCAATTTCACCTGCTGTCTCGTATCGATTGAAATATATTTGATCAGTATTCCTCCTTTTGCTATGAAGACAGTTTGTGAACATAGCCAGACAGAAGAGGGAGCAAGATGTCAGATTCTGTTCATAGATGACTTCGTGGGAGTCCAATGTGCATAGAAAATATGTATTACTAATTATCAAAAATATTGGTAAAGAAGATGAAGTAGAAAAAAGTGGCGAATGGATTGGACAGCTGAATGTTACAGTGCCGGATGAAGAAATAATTGGTAGATAATACATCGATAAAAAGCAGATATTGTGTTGAGCGCCCTGAGCACTACAGGACTGTGCGTTCTGGATGATAAAGTCATGATTCTGAGTGTTGACATACGTCTTCAGTGTATTACATGTACTTACCTTTCATACACACACGCGCGCGCGCACACGCACACGCACGCAGGCACGCGTACATACATGTACATACATACAGACATACATTTTTGTCAGTTCCATTATCAGATTGTTCAGGTATTCGTAGAGACTGTCACAGATATCTTTTAATATATAATACATAAATATTATATCTTTACCAAAACCCATAGCTCCTGGCTTGAAGTTGGCATTTCCTTATCACCAGTTGTGCAGATCGTGTCCAGGAGAGTTGGAAGATTCCAGAAATGAACCTCTGTAGATGTTTTACAGTCACCTCTGAACATAGTCTTTCTTTCAACCTACGACTATTACTAAAACAATTGAAAATAGATTTGTCGACAATAAGTACATGGTTTCAATTCGGCATCCGGAAATGTGCGTGTTATCTTGACCTGTCTCTTCTCAGAGTTGTCTCCCTTGCATTTTCTACATGGGACGTAACATAAAATCAAAAGTATTGTTAATGTCTTGAGATTGTCATGTGACGGATCCGCAAACCAAACATTTCCTGCAGAATACCAGTCAGAATATTGCTTCCGGAGGTTTAATTGAAGTTTCGTCTTTAGTTCTTCGTTCTTCGAAGAACGAAAAGTTAGGCAGATTAGAAACTTTTGGTTCTTCATTCTTCGAGGATCTGTTCTCATACACTGCTCTCATGTCAGTATGTCTTCTCTGTCAGTGGCGCATCTTGATCTGCCTATAATTTACTCTGTAGTATCAATACTTTTCACCTATTTTATCATAACGTGATTGTTGACACTGCGGCGGTATATTTCGGTCATTGCTATCTGAACTTGTATCGAGTTCAATCCCATTAATTTTTTTGTATCCATTCATTCTTTTTTAAACATTGATAACGTATGCTACAGGACAGTTGGCCGTTGCACAAAACAACCTTAACACTAAGGTTAATCGTTGTGCCATCTTTTAACATTGTACTAAGGCTACCTTAGGGACTACTTAGATCCACAAGACAGTTAACTACTCTGTGATCATTGTTTCAGTATACTTAAATTTGTATCGTCCCTTAATACAATTAGTAGTACCCAGGTTTGCATTCTATATACAAACATGTTCAATTTATCTAATTCTTGTTTCCTGTAGATTCGTGGAACCAGTGTAATAATGCTTCATTATTACCTAATCGACTTTGAAACAATCATGGTATACTCACGGGCAAAAGGAACGTCACCACATTTTGAAAACAGTATAAAATGAAATATTGATGTCGGAGAAAATAGATTTTGTATGTATTTGGTAGCCACATGTTTTCTTAAGAAATATTCACAATTTCATACATAAGAGTATGCAATTTTTATTTTTACATCTGTTCAAATTGACATGGGGTGCTAAAATCGTTTTTTAAAGATGTTTTTGGCCCACAATATTTAGTATTTAAGTTTAAAACATTGAAAAAGTAGAAATTTAATTAACTTAAGATATCCTCGACATAAATAACCTTCTTTGATTTAAATTTGTTGACGCGTCTTTACTGTAGGACGTCTCAAAACAAGCCAAAACTGGCTTTTTGAGGCTTCTATCTCGTCTAGTTAAGGAGATTCCAAAACGACCATTTATTAAAACTTGTGTTTCTCAGAGTTATGAATAGATAATGTTTTGAAAATTCATATTTAGTATTGTTGGGTTCTGAAGACATGGTGTAACGCTGTTTCAGTCGCATTTATCGCCCGATGATTGAAATATCTTGTATTTTGTATGGGGACGTTTCTTTTGCCCGTGAGTTTATGAACTTATTTTTCAAAATACAAGTTTTTAAACCCAAAGATATGTTGTAAAACTTGTTATTCTGATGTATTATTTTTCTTGATTGATTATGATTGCGCACATATAGACAAAATAGTATCTGTTAAATATGCATAACAAACGCCCAAACATAACTGTACCTAATATGAAATCATGTTGACGACGTCGCATTTACTGTATATTTGTTAAATTATGGTATGCATATAATCTCATGAATTACGTCCCTTGTTAATGTTGATGCTACTCCATTAGCAACACACGTATACGTTTCCATGATGAAAACTACATGTATGTTGTGGAAAAAAAGAAAGAAATGCATAAGTTGCTTTGGTAGATAGAAATATTTCCTTCCTTCCTTACGAAAGTACTTTCAAGTACACATGCAAGTACTTTCTGTTTTTGATAAAATAATGTTTCCTTCCCTGAAACCAAAATAGCAAACTAAAATCCTACTTCCTAGGTAAGAATACATTACACTGTAAATTAGGTTATGTTCGTTATTTGCAACATGTAATAGCATAAGTTCTATTGTATTGATATTGTACAAGCCTCAAGTCGTACGTACCATCTGGACATCTCATCTCAATTTGCAACAAAACTAATAGAAAACACAGTGTGTAGTTTACCTGTAAACACTAAAAAAGATCTTCTATTTTCTGCTTTATTTCAGTGTTCTATCTCTGTCAAGTATTCTTTGCACTACAGGGGATGTTATTTGCTATTTGCAACCTTTTCTGGTAATTTAATAGACACAGTGTTTGTTAAAGAACAATTATGTTATGTAATGCAGAAAAACGACAATGGATAATCCCGGAATGTTTCCCTGTTTTGAATATAATTGAATACAATGTACATGTTGTGTTTTAACAGGAGAAACATCTGCAGTTTTATAACTACGTGGATCTGTTGGTTTGTAAATAAAAGAAAACTAGTTAAACGAAAAAGCACTGTATTTTCTGATCAGAGGATTAATGTTACGGTTTTTCCTCTAATAGCAGGTACCTAAAGGTGAATAAGAGCCGGGCCTCCAAGAATTGATCATCCTCAATGATTACTCAATACTAGAGCCGGGCCTCCATTAATTGATCATCCTCAATGATTACTCCCTACTGGAGCCGGGGCTCCAATAATTGATCATCCTCAATGATTACTCCATACTAGAGCCGGGCCTCCATTAATTGATCATCCTCAATGATTACTCCCTACTGGAGCCGGGCCTCCAATAATTGATCATCCTGCATGATTACTCCCTACTGGAGCCGGGCCTCCAATAATTGATCATCCTCAATGATCACTCCCTACTGGAGCCGGGCCTCCAATAATTGATCATCCTCAATGATTACTCCCTACTAGAGCCGGGCCTCCAATAATTGATCATCCTCAATGATTACTCCCTACTAGAGCCGGGCCTCCAATAATTGATCATCCTCAATGATTACTCCCTACTAGAGCCGGGCCTCCAAGAATTGATCATCCTCAATGATTACTCCATACTAGAGCCGGGCCTCCATTAATTGATCATCCTCAATGATTACTCCCTACTAAAGCCGGGCCTCCAATAATTGATCATCCTCAATGATTACTCCCTACTGGAGCCGGGCCTCCAATAATTGATCATCCTCAATGATTACTCCCTACTAGAGCCGGGCCTCCAATAATTGATCATCCTCAATGATTACTCCCTACTGGAGCCGGGCCTCCAATAATTGATCATCCTCAATGATTACTCCATACTAGAGCCGGGGCTCCAATAATTGATCATCCTCAATGATTACTTTCTACTAGAGCCGGGCCTCCAATAATTGATCATCCTCAATGATTACTCCCTACTAGAGCCGGGCCTCCAATAATTGATCATCCTCAATGATTACTCCCTACTGGAGCCGGGCCTCCAAAAATTGATCATCCTCAATGATTACTCCATACTAGAGCCGGGCCTCCATTAATTGATCATCCTCAATGATTACTCCCTACTGGAGCCGGGCCTCCAATGATTGATCATCCTCAATGATTACTCCATACTAGAGCCGGGCCTCCATTAATTGATCATCCTCAATGATTACTCCCTACTGGAGCCGGGGCTCCAATAATTGATCATCCTCAATGATTACTCCCTACTGGAGCCGGGCCTCCAATAATTGATCATCCTCAATGATCACTCCCTACTGGAGCCGGGCCTCCAATAATTGATCATCCTCAATGATTACTCCATACTAGAGCCGGGCCTCCAATAATTGATCATCCTCAATGATTACTCCCTACTAGAGCCGGGCCTCCAATAATTGATTATCCTCAATGATTACTCCCTACTAGAGCCGGGCCTCCAATAATTGATCATCCTCAATGATTACTCCCTACTAGAGCCGGGCCTCCAATAATTGATCATCCTCAATGATTACTCCCTACTAGAGCCGGGCCTCCAATAATTGATCATCCTCAATGATTACTCCCTACTGGAGCCGGGCCTCCAATAATTGATCATCCTCAATGATTACTCCCTACTAGAGCCGGGCCTCCAATAATTGATCATCCTCGTGTATTACTCCCTACTAGAGCCGGGCCTCCAATAATTGATCATCCTCAATGATTACTCCCTACTAGAGCCGATCCTCAATGATTACTCCCTACTAGAGCCGGGCCTCCAATAATTGATCATCCTCAATGATCACTCCCTACTAGGTATATTTCCCATATATGTTCCCAGGCACTAAGAGGGTTAAACTATCACTCTAACTAGGTTTACGTCACATTGCGAGGAGTTAGTGTTATTCTAAAACAATGAAGTCATACAATGCAGAAGTTAATCGGAGAATACACACCCCTATCATGGATACAAAACAAGTCACAGCAAAGTCATAACAATGGCGTGCAAAGTTACAGAAAGGAATAATATATGTTTCAAATAATGTCAAAGTGAGAAGAAGTGAATTAAAATTCCTTATGTTATCAGTTCTAGAAGTATTCATGGACAAGTAATTCAAACGAAAAGTAGTGTTTGCGTGTACGATATTTTATTCAGTTGAAAATGGAAAGAGCGACGTAGTGTTTGTCATAAACAATTTACCTGTTATGGATTTATTATCATTATAGATGATTTTGTTATCATTTAAAGTGTTCAGAAGATGTATAAATTATTTTAAACATGCTTCCGCTAATTAATTTCAATTAATTAATTGATTGTGTTGTATCTCGTACATCTTAGCACTCTGACACAGATTCATGCATGTTGTTTTTACAAAGGCGCTTATAAGCCCAGTACAAACGGCCCACCATGATAAATACTTTCACTTTATCCAAGCGAAATTTGTACATGACCATTACTGGTAATTGAGATTAAAATAAATGAAGACCAAATATATATAAGTAGGTACTAAAATCTCAGCATTCCTCTTGGAAATACATGGAACTGAACAGTTTGACCCCTTTCAAACGTATTTCGCATTTAGAAATAGACAGAATGTCATATTATTTCAAAACATTTCTTGAAACTTTTTTGACCATTTAAATTTTGAAGACACTATGCAACAAAAATAATATCACACATCTAGATCTAAATAATCACAAAGCCATGTTTCTTCATGTTAAGACCGATTAGTTTCTCTTTATCTGACTTGGACTTGTCTCCTTCTGTGACCCGAGTGGGCTAAACGTCACTCGTCTTACATCTCAAATCTTAAGCATCATCATCAAAACAAGACTTTGATCCTGTTGGAGGTATTGACTCGACTTTGCCTGCAGTAACACTAATCGTGCTGATGTATTTGTCTCAATTTGACGAGAACCAACACTTAGTTTACAAGAAAGTCCCTATAACAACCAGGTGGTTGGAACAGCTCACAACATAAAAGATAACATTGATATGATTGCAATATTGGAACTGGAAAGTAAGTTTAATCATGAATTCAACCATAAGGTTTTGCATTTACTAGATCAAAGAGCTTGATATTGGAAAGAATGTCTACTGTAATTCCACTGTGTCATGTTACGGTCAGAATAATTACAGGTAAAGACAGTGAAGGTGTAGTGTGTTGTTCCTCAGATACCTCCATCAAACATAGTTAGGGATATTTCACATTTTGAAATTTTGAATAATGAACTATTTATTCATTGAAGCTCTGATTAAACATAGGTATACACATTCAAATAACTTATTTTGTCCAGTATATACGTTATAATGAATTGTCATCTCAACTTTTATTTTTGTATTAAGGTTATTATTGAATTATTAGGTTTCCATAAAATAAAAAAATCTCATTGGGGAACACAAATGTATTAAATGTTACAACATCGTTTGGGCTGAATCCAATAAGATGTAACAGTTATCTCTCGCCAATTTACGAGATTTCATTGTCAGGATAAAGAACACACCAATGTCATTATACAATGATGAAAGTTTATACAAACATTATTCAATGATGACGTAATTACTTAGCCACTTCAAGACAAGAGAAACTTGTATCGGCTCTAGTCACAAGAAATGGCTTCTGGCCATGTACATAATATATATTAAGTTTATAACATAGCGAGGATGTTCTACGTAAATTACCAATTACAATCTATGGACAGGTAATACTCGTGAATCTATATAAGTTGATTGTTAACAACAGGCGGACCCAGCTAATATCTTCTGTAATGACAATGAAGAGGGGAGAACTTGTATCAAGAGAAGATGGTGTCTTGTTGATTCGGTTCAGTCACGTCATACGCCAATCTATCTTCAGTGGAAGTACTGCAGAACCCAGGAAGAAGGGCGTCCATCATATAAGTAACATCCTCCGTTGTCGATTAAAAGTTGGTCTAATGTGATGTAGTTTTATAGTCTCCGTGTTTAGGCGAAATAACAATCATCAGATATAGTTTACTGCTTTAAAGAACTCCTATTTATAATTGAATAGCTTCAAACTTTAACTTTTAATCGATATAAAACACATTAAAGTTACAATGTAAATGGAATTAAAGTTTAGATAACTAAATGGGCCTGTTATTTTAAAATGTAATCGTTACTCAACATTAGACAATTTAGGTGACACGCTGGAGCTTGTGAATCCCGCAAATTTTACAAATGCAACTATTTATCTTTATTGATCGGTAGTTAATAGCAGCTTTAGGGAGAATTTTCCTTCTATTATTTTTAAAACTCTTCCACCTTTTTTGTGAAAACTGTAGTTTCTCGATAGTCAATAGTCAGTCTCTATCGTTGACATTATCTTTACTTGATCGGTTTTTATATGATACATATTAGTAATCGGGGGAACATTTTGGGAGATCATTTGTAATACAATACCTACTTTCATGGGTGTCTAATAGAGGAGCACAATCAAATTATCCTGGTACAAATACAAGGTTTGAAATATATAATATATACTTTACTCAACACCCAAACACAGCCAAGCTGTGTGAATATGAAGACCAATCAAGCCCTCACCTACAGCCGTAGAGCTATTGTCTCACAATCAACTAAGGAGCTGGGAATCTAATACTTGTGGAGTCAGCAGTCCTGCCTTACTGACAAGGTTACATAATCTCGGGATTACCCGCAAGAAAACAAAGAGAGGGACCAGAGGAGGCAGAAAAATAAAAGAATTCACACTGTTGAAAATGTGTTACATACACATGGAAAACAACAACATAGTGTATACTAACACTGTTGTTAATATTCAAACAACAAAGCTATTTCCATTATGCCTAAAAGTGAATCTTTGGAATGCTCAATCATGTAGAAACAGAACGCTGGACATCTATGACATGATATTAGAGGATAAATTGGCTCGTGGTTACATGACCAAGGCGATGAGGCTAAGATGGCTGAGATGACTCCTCTATCATACTCACTTTTCCATTCCCCAGGAAGTTCCGGTATCGGTGGTGGAATAGCCATTATCTTTCGATTTGGTCTCAACATTAGTGTAAATAGAATTTCCACGTTCCCGAAATCATTTAAATTACCGTATGTTTTGGTAACGTCTGGTCA
The DNA here is from genome assembly GCA_936450465.1 of Gibbula magus. Classification (NCBI taxonomy): domain Eukaryota; kingdom Metazoa; phylum Mollusca; class Gastropoda; order Trochida; family Trochidae; genus Gibbula; species Gibbula magus. The sequence goes on from OW388296.1 coordinate 79,556,058, forward strand.
ATCCACAGCACGTTTGGTGTGTATATATCGTCCCCCATCGTTTGCCAGAAACAAACTCACAGATGATGACTTCTCACAAGAACTGTCAGACACGTTTGTTTCTCATACGAAATGAAACACAGTTTTCCTTGGTGAGTTCAATGTTCATTTTAAGACACCTCAAAAGGCTGGTGTTAAAAAGGTTATTGGCCTTCTCAACGCCCACTCTCTTGAGCAGTCTGTGCATGAATCAACCCACAAGTCAGAGAATATTCTCCACTGGATTGTCACACCGATAGTTTGAGAAATTATACAAGATGTAACATAAAGACAACCTTCCAATTTGGTCCAAAACGGTCGCACATGATCACATTCCCAAAACAAGTGATGCACTGTATCTGTTGTGGGAAAAAAATTGCATTTATCAGTCCTAGAATATCCCATTTTATTTAAACCGGTATTAGTTGGTAGGATATGATGAAAGATTTTGTATTGGAACCATTGCAGGTTTGTAGGAGTGGTGCATCTGAACGGTATAATGTTATATTTGGTCCATGTTTCAGCAGAAATGTTACAATGCAGTTCGTTATCGCATTTACTGATATGTTGATTTTTTATGCATTGTTTCTCAATCAGAATTGAATAATGGTATTTCGATACTTTGTTTTCTTTGCAAAGGTGTCGTAGATTTAGAGGAAATATGGGTAGTTCTAGGTTCTTTTTTTATATCTATAGTTCTGAATGATTTGATATATGCTTTTGTCATTTGTGTCAACCGTAATATTGCATGAAATTTGCTTTAATATCATATTTCTTTCTGAATTCTATGAAATCTAGAAAGCGACCATTTTCATAAAAAAGATCATTAATAAAGTGTATTCCTTTTGATTTCCAGTCCGGATAGTGGATACTTTTGATGCCAATGAAATTACAGTTATGCTAGATCGTTTGATTAAGAATGTCTGTATCTGTTTGTGGTATGATATTTTGTACAAAGTCAAACCTAAGTCAACATAGTAAGGATTTCTTATCTTTGAAATAATGTCGTTCTTCAAATGGTGACATCTGAATTTTTAAATATCTAAGCAGTCCCTTTTGGAATGTTTACATCAATTTATTTGGCCCATGTCGTTGATTTCTTATAGTAGCGTCTAAGTACTGAAAGTTTTTGCGCCTGAATTATCTCTTTTTTCTTAGGTACTTTGAAGCCTCCATCTTTTGTATTACATATAATTTGACTTCTTTTTAACTTATCTGGTTTATTTTTCCAAGTAAATTTGAAACATTTAATTTTAAAAAGCATTGATGACCTTTTCAGGCGGGCTTGGAATTGACGAAAAAAGGTGGTTGAGTTTTTGAAGGATTAGTGATTTTAAAACTGTATTTCTCCCTAGAGAAGTTAGATTTCTAAGCTTAAGTTTATACCGAGAAACGTAAAGCATTCTTGATCCCAGTTTAGCTTCCACTGGGGGCATACTTTCATTGACCTTCAGTCCAGAAAACCGTGCAAATTGTTCTAAAGTTCTAAAGAAATATTTCGGTACCATCTTAAATACACGTGGTATCATCAGCATCAGATCAGATATCAACTATTGTCGATTTTAATGCCCTGGATGTTTGGGTTATTTCTTCGTCACTAAAATCAAGAAAATACGTGAAACTTTGATGGTGACGTCAACTACATCCAGTGACGAAAGGAATACCTTTGACAGAGATTCACTGAGTCATTTGAACTTTTCTCAGAAATTGATCTGATCACTCGTGGTTAAATCGAAGCCGACAACTTGTGAGGCCGATCCAGTGCCTACCAGACTTGTCTTACATCACACTACTGACTTATTAATTCCAACCTTCACGGACATTGTGAACAAAAACTTGCAAACTGGAGTCTTTCCTTGTAGTTTCAAGGAATCAGTTGTATGGCCACTTCTCAAAAAGAGTAATCTGGACACCGCAGACCTAAAAAAAACTTTCGCCCCGCATCCAACCTGGCCTTTCTGTCTAAATTTGTCGAGAAAGCAGTGAGTTTGAGGTATAAGGACTACCTTGATAGGAATTCTTTACTTAATAAGTATCAGTCCGCCAATCGCAAAAAGCACAGCACGGAGACGGCTCTAGTGCATGGTACAGATGTACTTAGACAGACTGTTGATGGAGGACAAGCAACAGCTTTGATTCTCTTAGATCCGTCATCGGCTTTTGACACTATAGATCACGAGATCCTATTACACACAGTGTGGTATCTATGGAACAGTACAGAAATGGATAGCATCCTACCTCAGCAACAGAAGCCAACACATAGCAATCAGGAACGTGGTGTCAGATAGTGCCATTCTGCACCATGGGCTGCCACAGGGTTCCGTCCTAGGTCCTCTTCTCTTTGTGCTATACGCTCGCCCTGTTGCTGACATTGTCCATAGTCATCGTCTGCTCCATCACACATATGCAGATAACAAACAACTACTCAAAGCTATATCCAATGCTCATGCAAACAGTTTCCGGCAATTTTCAGATTGTAATGCAGACATTAAATCTTGAATGACAGATCATATGCTGAAACTAAATGACACTAAAACTGAAGCCATTCTCATCTTAACAAACCATCAACTCAAACAAATTGCAGACGAGTCACTGACAATAGCTGATGCAACAATCACCATCCAATCTCCCGTGAAAGATCTTGGTGTCTACCTTGACTTATTCCTCACAATGGAAGCTCAAGTTACTAATATTTCTAAGACCTGTTATTTTCATCTGAAGTCCTTTGGCAACATCCGCCATTACCTCACAGCAGATGCGACTCATGCCAGAGCCTTAATAACATCGCGGTTGGTCTACTGCAACAATACCTTATTTGGAATAACTCAGAAACTAATTGATCAATTGCAGATTTCCAAAATTCAGCTGCACGCATTATTTGTCGTCTCCCAAAGCACTGTCACATAAAGCCGGTATTGAAGGAGCTACACTGTCTACCCATCAAGCTGACAAAATCCAGTCAAATCCAGGCCCGCAATCATATGGCTGTGATGACAATAATCTTACGATTTTTCATTTAAATACTAGAAGTGTAAGAAGCAACTTGACCATCTTAGCGAGTATCCTTCAGATAATCACATTATTGGTTTCACAGAAACACACCTAGACGAAAACATTGATACTGATACACTAAAGTGGACAGGTTACCATGACCCTATTCGTAAAGATAGAAACTCATTTGATGGAGGTGTTATGATTTATATCAAGAAGAATTTAGCATTTAAAAGAATGCCAAACTTAGAAAATATATATGATGAAACAATATGGATAAAAATATACTTGCCTAGTAAGCCATTAATTGTTTGCTTAGCATACAGACCTGAATATAATTCCTCAGTTTTTTGGGAAAGATTGGACATAAGTATTGAAAATGCTCTGGATATTTCAAGTCGAGTAATGGTAATAGGTGATTTAAATGCCGATCTGCTGTCTTGTAGAGGTAATCACGTTAAAGATATAATGTTAACGAAGAATTTACATAATATTATAAATGATCCTTCTAGGGTAACACGACACTCAAGCACTTTGCTGGACCCAATAATAATTAGTGAAGATATTGATACAGCAGTAGATTGTGGAGTTATTGAGTTTGGCAGATCAATAAGTGATCACAAAGGCACTTATGTGACATTATTTTCTCCAATAAATACACAAATGGCATACACTAGAGATGTATTATGTTATAAGCAAGGTGATTATACTTCTCTAAATGCACGTATCAATGAGACTAACTGAAATGAATTGTTCATAAATTGCCAAGATGTTAATCAAGCTTGTGAAATATTTTACCAGAAATTTAATGTATTTTTAAAATCATGCGTCACTACGAGGAAAGTAACTATAAGACCAAATGATAAGCCGTGGTTTGATTCAACTTTAAGAAGGGAATGCAGAAAAAGAGACCGATTACGTAGAAAAGCCAGAAGAACAAAAGTATTTGCAGATATTACAAAATTCGAAAAGCAACGCCAAAAGGTCAACAATATGAAGTATTATGCAAAACAAATGTTTTATGCTAATGTTGACACTTTTCTTCTTGACTCATATCTTGAGAATAAGTGTTCATATTGGAAACGTTTACGGTACTAAGTGAAACAATCCGGCTCGAGTACCTGCATTCCTCCTCTTAAAGTTAGCAATGATCATGACAGTCCATCTTGTTTCTCTGATTGTGAAAAAGCAGAAAAACTGAATGAATATTTTCAATCAATTTCAACATTGGATGATAATATTGCAATGTTACCATGATTCAATAAACGAACAGGCGCAATTTTTGGCACATTAACTATTTCCAAATTTGAAATTGAAGATATCATTATATGTTTACACGTGAAGAAAGCGTCTGGTCCTGATAAAAGAAGTCATCAACTATTGAAACATGTTGTAAACTCACGGGCAAAAGAAACGTCACCATACAAAATACAAGATATTTCAATCATCGGGCGATAAATGCGACTGAAACAGCGTTACACCATGTCTTCAGAACCAAACAATACTAAATATGAATTTTCAAAACATTATCTATTCATAACTCTGAGAACCACAAGTTTTAAGAAATGGTCGTTTTGGAATCTCCTTAACTAGACGAGATAGAAGCCTCAAAAAGCCAGTTTTGGCTTGTTTTGAGACGTCCTACAGTAAAGACGCGTCAACAAATTTAAATCAAAGAAGGTTATTTATGTCGAGGATATCTTAAGTTAATTAAATTTCTACTTTTTCAATGTTTTAAACTTAAATACTAAATATTGTGGGCCAAAAACATCTTTAAAAAACTATTTTTGCACCCCATGTCAATTTGAACAGATGTAAAAATAAAAATTGCATACTCTGATGTATGAAATTGTGAATATTTCTTAAGAAAACATGTGGCTACCAAATACATACAAAATCTATTTTCTCCGACATCAATATTTCATTTTATACTGTTTTCAAAATGTGGTGACGTTTCTTTTGCCCGTGAGTTTATATTCAATAAGTAACATTTTATGTTTATTGTTCAATATGTCTTTACAAAACGGTGTGTATCCAGCTGAGTGGAAGGTAGCCAATGTTATGCCGGTTTTCAAAAAAGGCGATTCAAAAGTGGCTTCTAACTATAGACCCATATCTTTGATAAGTTGTGTCGGTAAAGTATTTGAAAGAGTTGTTTTTAAGCATCTGTTTAATTACTTTCATACTAAAAAACTATTGTATAAATATCAGGCTGGTTTTCAGCCAGGACATTCCACTGTCCACCAATTAATAGAAATATATCATAAGGTATGTGAATCGTTAGATAGCACAGAAAAACTATGCATGGTATTCTGTGATGTATCAAAAGCATTTGATCGTGTTTGGCACAGAGGTTTATTGTTAAAACTTGAAAGTTATGGAATAAGTGGGCTGATGTTGGGATGGTTCGGTAGTTACATAACTGACAGAAGTCAAAGCGTATTTGTCAATAGATCGTTTTCCAAGCGGAGAAAACTAAGTGTTGGTGTCCCGCAGGGGTCAGTGCTTGGCCAATTTTTATTCATAGTATACATCAATGACATAGCAGATGAATTAGATTGTTTAACGCGCTTGTTTGCTGACGACTCGTCTCTTTGTTACTCTTCACCAGATAATAAACTTATATAATTGAACCTTAATGCAAATTTAAACAAGCTAAATATCTGGGGTAAAAACTGGTTAATAAAGTACAATCCTGATAAGACTGAAGCTCTACTATTCTCGATGAAACATGAAACTGATTTACCACATCTTTATTTTGATGAAGTTAAAGTTAAAATTGTTGATAATCATAAGCATCTTGGAGTCATTCTTGCCAATAATGGAAAATGGGCAGAACATATTCAAGTTCTGGTACAAAAAGTTTCAAAAATGGTCAACTCGATGCGACTTTAAATATGTATTGTGCAGGGATACTCTCAGTAAGATCCACATTATGTTCATTCGCCCACAACTTGAATACGCATGCGACGTTTGGGACGGGTGTACTCTTGAACAGATTAGTAAACTAGAACAGATTCAATTACAAGCAGCAAGAATAGTTACTGGTTTACCTAAATATACTTCACATAGATATCTCTATTATGAAACTGGTTGGGAAACGTTACAAGAACGTAGAAGAAGACGAAAATTATGTTTGATGTATAAAATTCAAAATGAAACGGCCCCTTTATATCTGACCGAACTGCTACCCAATAATGTTGGTTCAAAATCAAATTATAATCTAAGGAACTCAAACAATTTATTAACTCCTATCTCAAGACTCAAACAATCAAAATAATCCTTTTTTTCCATCTACATTAAGCTTATGGAACAACTTACCAACCACTGTTCGTAATTCAAATATCTCAGTATGTAAATCATTTATACGTGATAATATTGTACATGCACCAACATATTATTCGTTCGGTAAAAGAAATTTGAATATTATCCATACCAAGTTGCGATATTCTGTTTGTTGTTTAAACTTTGATTTATATAAAGTTGACCCTGAATGTATATGCGGATCTTCTGTTGAAAATTCTCATCACTACTTGTTTGAATGTCTATTGTATAAAAGAAAAAGAGTAAATTTCATACCATCTTTAAAGCGCATTTGTAGATTAGCAGGTATTCCACTAAACCATAAGCTTTTGTAAGAAGGAAGTGCAGATCTACCACCATGTCAAAACACAAATGTATTTAAGTTAGTACAATCGTTCATTAGTGAGACAAAAAAATTTGTATAACATACGATTAGTTTTCTGTATTATGTCTTTATTCTTCTTTCAGTGCTGTCAATTATGTCTCTCTGTCAAAAAACTGTAAATTCACTATGTACATATTAAGGATGAGGTAATCTAAGTTGGAGAACTTGTTCCAAATACTTTTCTTATTGAATAACCAAAACACTTATAATTATGATTTGGTACAAAATATAACCAAGTATGAAGGTGTTTAGCACATACATGTATATAAATGACATAAATTTATTTTGAAATCTCCTGTATCTGTGTCATTTTAGACCAAATCATTAACATAACGAAAGCGCTTTTAATATTGATCGTAAGTTGCTTTTACACTTGTTCATTGTAAATTCTAATAGTGTATATATTCATTATATATACTAGCTTTTTTGTCATCATGATTGGTAACATCCATAACACTGTCGTTAGAACGTTACTCAATTTATTGTTAACTTTGAATAATAGATTTTAAAGCATATGACAATAAATCATAAATGTATTATTTTCGTCATATATCTGTTAATATGTAAACTAATTACTTATATAAAAAGTAGCAGTATTCGATTACAGACTAGAAACACTTTACATTGTTATCTGCCAGTTTCGTGTGAGTATCAATCAAATACATTCATTGATTTTAAAAATTGCGAGAGTGTTTTCATCGCCGCTGGCAGCTTTATAGAGATTTGATACTCTGATCACTGGAGATTTATGACGCTTTATTTCTTCTATCAGGTTATATTTCATCCAGGGGCCAATGAACAGATCACTCGCTGTCGATACCATCGGTAACTGTTGACAGCTTTATTTTTATGTTAAAGAATGCAATTTATTCAATTTCAATATCAGTCTGTGATTAATTTACTTTGCTAGGCATGTTTGAAGCTGGCATTCTGAAGGAGATTCTAGATAGGCGGTTTATTGACTACTAAGATGCGATGTTTAGGTGCAGACACTAACACTGTGTGTTATCCTCTATATGTAGGGCTAGCTGGGTAAAGATGTTCCAAATATCCACTAACAATGTTAATTGTTAAAGGACAAGCATGTACAAGTGTGGAGTCACAGATGAAGGCGATACTAGTTGCTGACCGCCATGAAGAACTTGATTATAAGTGTCAGAATCGGTCCATCCTCCACAGTAGTTATATAATATTAACCACATACTGCCAATCAAACGTTGATAGATATCGAGTTGTGCCATTGTCGTTGTTTTCAACTGTTGTCTATGTTTGTAGCAAAGTATTATCAACAACGATATCTGTTATTTGGAAGATTTAAAATAAATACCCTAGGGGTTCATATTTCACGTAAGCAATCTAACAAATTCTTGTCATCGAAAATAAGTTTTCACGTAACTCGTTTTTGGAGATCATGGTTTTTCAGAAATTTTCCATTAAACTCCATCGTCAATTAAATGTCAGCAAAAAACAAAAATACACCCCTGGGCAAAAGAAACGACACCATACAAAATACAAGATATTCCAATCAACGAGCGACGGCTGAGTTACATCATGTCTTCAGAAGCCATGTAAACTAAAATTGAAATTTCAAAACATTATTTGTTGATTTTTCAGAGAAACACATGTTTTAACACACATTGTTTTCGAATTTACTGAACTGGACGAGATAGGAGAGACAGAAATGGCTTAATGACGTCCTACAGCGGAGGTACAATATCCGACAACCTCTTATACTAAACTACTGTCCATATTTCATAATACGTTTCCTTAAATACCAATATTTTGTCGAGAAAATAGCAATTTCAGCATCTTATGTGTCTTTGAACAGATTTAAAATATAATGCATCATACTCTCATGAATGAAATTGTGTGTATCTTTTTACGAGATACATGTATATCCATATCACAGATATTCTAAATCGCGTTTATTCGGCAGAAATAGTTTGTGTTTGACTCTGTTGACAATTTGGTATCATTTCTGTTGCCCCTCGGTAGATTGACTCATCACACAAACACACACACACACACACACACACACACACACACACACACACACACACACACACACACACACACACACACACATATATATATATATATATATATATATATATATAATATGCTATTATCCTTCCCACAAATGTTTTACTGAATCAATTCAGACAACTCATCTCCGGTAAACACTGTTTGAGTCTTCAACGAAATCACACTGTGATGGGAACTTTTAATCTGAAATGTCCACTACAATCACAGTGTGATGGGAACAATCAAGTCAACAATGTCCGCTACATTTCTCACTGGTATTGTTTAGACACAGAGAACTGTATCCTGATTAGGTGCGTGGGCAATAAGAATTACTGAATGCCATTAGAAGAGCACAAAGTCAGTTTCAACTTTGGAAGATGTTTATTTGTAAGTGGTAGAAGACATCTGAAGCTGGTTGTTAACTTCAAGAATCTCTTTATTTTCTTCTTCGAAATAACATGGGATTCTCACTGTAAGCTAGACAGTTTGAACTCCTTTAGAAACATTTCCACGATAATGACAAATGTTGCGACAGACATCTATTTAACTACATGGCTGCAATAACTCTTATTTAACCACACGGCCCAAACAAGATGAAACACTCTTACATGGTACATGAACAGCCTGCTGACCTAATGATACCTGATGATCTCCTCTATCATCCCATACATGAGATTGTCATCACAATTTACACTGTCACATTTAATTGTTACCACCATTAGTAGCATCAATAACGAGTTTGTTCATGATAAGTGTTAGTTGAATACTGTATGAACCAGTCGTTAGAATTCAATGGTGTTGGTCATCGGTTATACAAATAAACTACCCGAATACTATTTCGCTTACTGCCATCATGTTTTTCAACTTTCTGTGATTAGTCAACATTTTAACCCCACAGTTCGTAGTTGCTAAGTCACTAATGGGCCTCACTCTTGACGCCATCTCTTTTGATGACACACGATATAGAAGTTGTTTTCTACCTTAATACCCGCGTGTTTACAGTACTGAAGATTCGATAAGATACTTTTGTTTGACTTTATATTTACTTTGAGTCACGTTTCAGAAAGAGATCCATCACAAGGACCGAACTGTGAAGTCTTCAACTGGAAAAATGCATGGGCACGTCTCACTTCACACAGACAACTTTTCGTTAATTGGTTTCATTATTCTACAGATGCAAAGTGTTCATTTAAATCAAAACAGCTTTTGAATCTAGGAAAATATTTTTCAGAACGTGTCTATCGCTGATTGCAAAGGTTCTCATAATATTGTATTATATTCGATGATTTACATGGGACGACATTGACTCATTTACTTCAGTTCTGACACGGCAGATGAACTATTTTAAAAACCTTAGTTCAAGTATGATGTGTACCGTGGATATTCCTTTCAAACAGAGAATACTTATTTCTCCATGGAGTGAAACTTAGAAAACGCAGAAACTAAATGTATATTACCCTAATGAATGAATTATGTATAAATCTTCCATAATTTCTGATTATCAAAGACATTCATAATCGACTATCAGTATAAAGTATTTTGTTTTTGAATTGGTTAAACATTTGGTATATTTCTGCCATCTGTGCATGAACTGCAAATACTACGTTTTGTGGTAACCAATGCGTTCCTCGTCTGTGACGTCATAATACACTGGAAATTAAAGTAATGACCAGTACGACGGCATAGTTGGTCTTTTATTGATCGAACATGACTCGGTGAAATTGGTAGCAAATAGATTAGTTCGCTTTACTTGGTCTCCTTGAAGTAAAAGTTATGTCATATATCACACTGACTCATGTAATAGTCTTAATTTATTCAGCCGCGATATCACAGCAATTTCTACATTTATATAAAGATTTGACCATGTAGACGTTTCTGAATTTATTTGGTTGTCGACATCAGCCCTGTATCCAAAGTGGAGGAGAGCATCGTTATTGTATTTCCATCAACACCAGTAAACTAATTTGGAGCTGATTCGATTCCTCTCCTCAGCCTGAAGTCGATAAAGATGTTAAAGTCTCATTTCGTGATGAGAATCGTCAGTGTTAGGTGTCCATTAATTAGACCACTGGTGTGTGAAATATTTGGACATGTTCCTATATCCACTGTATTTGCCAGCTGTATGCGATGTTTAATCCATATCACCAGCTGTTCAACAATGTATCATGACCACTTGCAGTAAGTATCGTTTTCTCCTGTACACTTCACAGCGATTTTAAATTTTAAATTTTAAACTCTTAGCTGTCATTTCGTCATAAAATATATCCGTATATAACGGACGGACGCAAATGGAGCTCAGTAAGATAAACCACGAAGAATTACATGTAAAACTACAGCTGGCTTAGACATGTCCCAACGTCATCCTAACCTGCACCAACACTCTTTAATTCTGTGTAAGTAACCATATTTTTTCTGCATGAATGATTCGACAGTGCATCTTCTTGCATTTCAACTGCCAATCGAATGTGAGTTGAGGCTCTTAATTAGCAAGTGTCAGGGACAGAATTGAAATCCTGCACAAGAAACATTTCTCAAGTCATTTACAAGCGTGTTTTATAAACTTTCTGATTGGATGCTTGTGCAAAGAATAAAATGCACTTGTGAAACGAGATATCCATCTGAATCAATTCTAACAAAGCCAATTGCGAACAAAAGCGATTTTTTAGAACGAAGACGTGTCGCGGCAAATCTTTCATCACTTTGTTCCAGATCGTGTAACATCTGTGAAGGAGGGAAAACTGTCTTACAGCTCAACAAACATGTGAGTTCTGTTCTGAATGAACTGTTAGATAATGCGAAAAATACATTTACCCGGGTCTGAAGAGCAGACATATTACTGTAATGGAAATGTTCTATTTCAAATGAAAGGGTGACGATAAAGGCGTTAACTATTAATACCGTACACAACATGTTGTTTTACACATTATTACGCTAGCAATAATCTTAGGAACTGTAGGAAGGGATATTCCAAGCTAAACAGTATGTGCTTCAGTTTATGTAAGACATCATGATCAGTTAGCATATTCCTAGCTGTTCATTCTGTAAGACTGGTCTTTGACCTCAAGACCCCCCCCCCCCCCCCCTCTCTCTCTCTCTCTCTCTCTCTCTCTCTCTCTCTCTCTCTCTCTCTCTCTCTCTCTCTCTCTCTCACTCTCTCTCTCTCTCACATCAGCATAATAAAGTTGATATAACTCGCTCCAGGCAAAAAACAGGTTTATCTAACTCGCTTCAGGTAAATAACAAACGTATCTAACTCGATCCAGGTAAATAACAAGTGTATCTAACTCACTTCAGGGAAATAATGAGTTATCAAACTCAAGCAATGCTTTGTTAAATACCAAGTAATTAAATAGTTCGATAAGAAGTTGTGTAAACTGGAATCCGTTGAATGTAGTGTGTATCATCCTTCATAATTATGTCTGTAGTGTAATGTCGTGTTGTAACGGGATATCCAACAGGCAACCATTTAGCAGTATATGTTTCAAGAACATAACTTATATTTCCAAATAATTCACCATTCATATTTACACTTTTTAATCAAGCTAAGTGTATTCCATTCAACTCGGCTTTCTCCGATGAATCACTGAGGCCGTTATTGCCGTGGCATTTCACTGAAATATACTGATCTCGGTACAATCTATTTGAAATAAATATTTTTATAAGGCTTTAGTGTGAAAAACATTGTAGCAGCCTCGAGGCAGGAAGGTTATTATTGTATCATAATGACTCAGATTGCGTCTGACTCGGAGATTCAACTTTACATTAGAATCTCGTTAAAATACTTTTGAAAGAGATTTTTACAGTGTTCTGGTTTACTTTGTCAAGGGGGATGTGATGAGGATGGTTGTGCTGATCTTCTATGCAGGGATGTGATGAGGATGGTTGTGTTGATCTTCTATGCAGGGATTTGGCATATGTCACTACTCCGAACTACGAAACCAGAACGCACAAAAAAGCAACATTTGTAGATCCTGCTCTTAATGGACATGTCTTCACGCGCATTCCTATAAAACAGCCGACTTACTGAATCTCAATGTATTTTCCAAGGTTTTTTTAATACATAATTTACTACTAGGATTCTCATAAAATCATCTAAGGGAAAAGATGACACAGGAATGAATAATAAGTGGGATGCTGTAGACTTCATTTCCATTTCATTTAATTACCGAAAAATATCTGAATACCTCTCAGAAAGCCAAATCATGTTACATGTTTTTTCACTTTGGAAGCTCTCAAACTAGATTCAGTTTCTGGTGGCAGATGCTCCCGATCGATGGTGAAGTGAAAAACAGGTACTGAATTGCTACCAGTCGAGCAGGGGTTAATCTGTTCTAGCGATAGGTGCCATAACCTGACGGCTTGATACTTGCACTAAACTCACAAAAAGTACAATGATTCATATGTTATGCTCCAAAATGGCAGATAGTCCAAATCGATGATGAAGTGAAAGGAGAGGTACTGAATTATCTTGACTTACATTTGTTTGATTTCGCTATAAGTCGAGCAGTGGCAACTTAGGGGCTAATGTACTGACTTCAAGGACTGGAAATCAGCAACAAATTCCTGAAAAGGTTCAATGATAGCATTTCATATTTTGTAAACGGTTCACTTCATTTAATTTTCATACAGTTATTTGGAACTTCGTTTCACCCACATCAAACATGAAGACTTTATGATGATAAATTGGTTTTCCTACCCACTCTGCTAATGATACTTGAAGACTTTATGATAATTAATTGGTTTTCCTACCCACTCTGCTAATGATACTTGAAGACTTTATGATTATAAATTGGTTTTCCTACCCACTCTGCTAATGATACTTGCAGACTTTATGATTATAAATGGGTTTTCCTACCCACTCTGCTAATGATACTTGAAGACTTTATGATTATAAATTGGTTTTCCTACCCACTCTGCTTATGAAACATGAAGACTTTATGATTATAAATTGGTTTTCCTACCCACTCTGCTGATGATACTTGAAGACTTTATGATTATAAATTGGTTTTCCTACCCACTCTGCTAATGATACTTGAAGACTTTATGATTATAAATTGGTTTTCCTACCCACTCTGCTAATGATACTTGAAGACTTTATGATTATAAATTGGTTTTCCTACCCACTCTGCTTATGAAACATGAAGACTTTATGATTATAAATTGGTTTTCCTACCCACTCTGCTTATGAAACATGAAGACTTTATGATTATAAATTGGTTTTCCTACCCACTCTGCTAATGATACTTGAAGACTTTATGATTATAAATTGGTTTTCCTACCCACTCTGCTTATGAAACATGAAGACTTTATGATTATAAATTGGTTTTCCTACCCACTCTGCTAATGAAACATGAAGACTTTATGATTATAAATTGGTTTTCCTACCCACTCTGCTAATGATACTTGAATACTTTATGATTATAAATGGGTTTTCCTACCCACTCTGCTGATGATACTTGAAGACTTTATGATTATAAATTGGTTTTCCTACCCACTCTGCTGATGATACTTGAAGACTTTATGATTATAAATTGGTTTTCCTACCCACTCTGCTAATGATACTTGAAGACTTTATGATTATAAATTGGTTTTCCTACCCACTCTGCTGATGATACTTGAAGACTTTATGATTATAAATTGGTTTTCCTACCCACTCAGCTAATGATACATGAAGACTATATGATTATAAATAGGTTTTCCTACCCACTCTGCTAATAATACATGAAGACTTTATGATTATAAAATGGTTTTCCTACCCACTCAGCTAATGATACATGAAGACTTTATGATTATAAATTGGTTTTCCTACCCACTCTGCTAATGATACATGAAGACTTTATGATTATAAATTGGTTTTCCTACCCACTCAGCTAATGATACTTGAAGACTTTATGATTATAAATTGGTTTTCCTACCCACTCTGCTAATGATACATGAAGACTTTATGATTATAAATTGGTTTTCCTACCCACTCTGCTAATGATACTTGAAGACTTTATGATTATAAATGGGTTTTCCTACCCACTCTGCTAATGATACTTGAAGACTTTATGATTATAAATTGGTTTTCCTACCCACTCTGCTAATGATACATGAAGACTTTATGATTATAAATTGGTTTTCCTACCCACTCTGCTAATGATACTTGAAGACTTTATGATTATAAATGGGTTTTCCTACCCACTCTGCTAATGATACTTGAAGACTTTATGATTATAAATTGGTTTTCCTACCCACTCTGCTAATGATACTTGAAGTCTTTATGATTATAAATTGGTTTTCCTACCCACTCAGCTAATGATACATGAAGACTATATGATTATAAATAGGTTTTCCTACCCACTCTGCTAATGATACATGAAGACTTTATGATTATAAATTGGTTTTCCTACCCACTCTGCTAATGATACATGAAGACTTTATGATTATAAATTGGTTTTCCTACCCACTCAGCTAATGATACATGAAGACTATATGATTATAAATAGGTTTTCCTACCCACTCTGCTAATGATACATGAAGACTTTATGATTATAAATTGGTTTTCCTACCCACTCTGCTAATGATACTTGAATACTTTATGATTATAAATTGGTTTTCCTACCCACTCTGCTAATGATACTTGAAGACTTTATGATTATAAATTGGTTTTCCTACCCACTCTGCTAATGATACTTGCAGACTTTATGATTATAAATGGGTTTTCCTACCCACTCTGCTAATGATACTTGAAGACTTTATGATTACAAATTGGTTTTCCTACCCACTCTGCTGATGATACTTGAAGACTTTATGATTATAAATTGGTTTTCCTACCCACTCAGCTAATGATACATGAAGACTATATGATTATAAATAGGTTTTCCTACCCACTCTGCTAATGATACATGAAGACTTTATGATTATAAATTGGTTTTCCTACCCACTCTGCTAATGATACTTGAATACTTTATGATTATAAATTGGTTTTCCTACCCACTCAGCTAATGATACATGAAGACTATATGATTATAAATAGGTTTTCCTACCCACTCAGCTAATGATACATGAAGACTATATGATTATAAATAGGTTTTCCTACCCACTCTGCTAATGATACATGAAGACTTTATGATTATAAATTGGTTTTCCTACCCACTCTGCTAATGATACTTGAATACTTTATGATTATACATTGGTTTTCCTACCCACTCTGCTAATGATACTTGAAGACTTTATGATTATAAATTGGTTTTCCTACCCACTCTGCTAATGATACTTGAAGACTTTATGATTATAAATTGGTTTTCCTACCCACTCTGCTTATGAAACATGAAGACTTTATGATTATAAATTGGTTTTCCTACCCACTCTGCTTATGAAACATGAAGACTTTATGATTATAAATTGGTTTTCCTACCCACTCTGCTTATGAAACATGAAGACTTTATGATTATAAATTGGTTTTCCTACCCACTCTGCTAATGATACTTGAAGACTTTATGATTATAAATGGGTTTTCCTACCCACTCTGCTGATGATACTTGAAGACTTTATGATTATACATTGGTTTTCCTACCCACTCTGCTGATGATACTTGAAATTCGTTTTAAATGTTCTCACTGATATCATTATTTACTGCAATTGTTCTAATACTAACATAATGACATTGATTTAACAAATATGACCATATTTCTGAAACTCATTTAGAGTTTGTATTGTTAACATTTGATTACATACTTGTATTTGCATTAATAAGACACACCTTCATTCACGTCTCAGTTCTTTCGCCTCGTTCTGGAAGGTAATCGATAACGAGGCTCAATATGTGATGTCAGCTGTCAGTACGTGTCGAGATTGTTCATTTAGAATAAATACCACATTGTCAACAAGTCTTTGTGTATTTGTAATTGAAACCAGGTATTGTCATATGATGATCCCTTGACTGAATAAGCTGAGATGGAAATAAAGACATATTATATATATGTATATAATTCAGTACTCATAGTTCAAGATTGCTCTTTACTTTCTGTTGTTTTGTAAATAGATACAATTTCATTGACAATTCAATGTGTTTACGTTTTTTTAAATACATTACATATATACTGTTTGATAATGAGTTATTTATACTTGAGCTCTATAAAATAGTCACAAAAGTCATATTTAAGTTTTAGAAGTATCCAAACTAACAGTTTTTGTGTTCTTTTGTGTCTTTAAATTTATATTTGGTGATATTTTGAATTCAGTTTGAGATTTTAGGATTTAATTTCGAATTGGGAGCAAGTACTAGTGTCGATAGAGCTGAAGAAACAAATGTATCGCATGAAATGTTTTAGAAGCTGGAAACACACCTGTCACGGGAATAACACTGCAGAGGGAATAAAGGAAGCTGATGTATGTTATTATGCTAATCGTTGAGTACTCATAGTTCAAGACTGCTACTTAGTTTCTGTTGTAAAGAGAGACAATTTCATTGAAAATTCCTTCGGCTTGCGTTTCCTAAATAAATATAGAAACATATTTGTACTTACATTATAACTGATGCATAATGACTTGGACACATTTGAGCCTTTATGAAATATAATTTTCTTAAAAAAGTCACAAAACATTTAGCTCTTAGAAGTATCAAACTGACACATTTATATCTTGATGCTATCACTTCACTTTGTGATTCAATTTTGAATTGGGAGCAAGTGTCAGTAGAAGATGCAGACAAGGTATACAAAGTAAAAACAGGAAAAAGGTAACTGTTTTAGAAATTGGGGAACATACTGGTCATGTGAATACGTGCCTCGTTATCATTCATGACTATAAGAATATAAACTTTCCCGCTCTGAAGAATGTTCACTAATCAACGTGAATCACTGCAGACAACGGGCAAGTATATTCAGCCAACATTACTTTGAATAAAAGAGTTGGTTTTCAAAGTTAAGAAATCGTATTTTGGTGTTTTATATTTTGTGGACATTGACTCACGCTCCTGTGCAGTTAGTATGCTCGTTTCATTGACACGAAATTAGCACCCTACACTCCATTGTTGTTACAAAGTGTAGGTGTATCAGGAAAACATATCTATCTGATAAATACTCTTTCACTTCCAACTCAGAAAACCATAGCGATGATATCAGAAGTTGTATTTAATCTTGAAATCTTAAGATAAAGTGTCACAAAGGTTACAGCTGTACATCATATACTACCTGAAAGAAACATCATAGTCAGCATATCTGGAACCTACCATTTGCTATTAAGGTCTTTTGCTCAATCACCAATGGTATATCATAATACATTACATTAACACTAGTTGAACCCTCAATTTGAGTTCCTACTCCTGTTCCAAACCTCGTTATCGATTTCCTGTCATAACGAGGCTTCATCTCAGACTTCAGTGACCAATCAGGTAAAGTGACCACTCGAGTCCATTAAGCTCCGTTGAATCAGACAGTAATTGTTCTTCAATAGCATCTTTGTAAAATTTCGGAAGTAACCATGGCAATATCTTCGTCTCTGCGAGACTGAGGTAGTGCTGAATTATCAACCGTTTATATTAATCTATATTGCAAATTGTATAGACAAAACATCATTTTTCATAGTCTGTGTTCAGCTGTTATTGTAGACAATTGGTCTAGTATTTTGTCATTTCATATCCAATACTGATGTCAATATGTTGTACAACAACTTCCAAACGCAAGGCATTACTCTTGTCAGTCTGCATTACTGGCTGATGTAAGCCTTGCGGTATTTCCCTCGCTTTGTCGTGCCTAGATAGTGAATCGCTGCACCAGAAATGCATAGTGGGCCTGGATTTCTATGCACATATTTCTTAAGGAAATACTGCAAGGCCTAAATCAGCCAGTAATGGAGACTGGCAAGAGTTATGCCTTGCATTGGGAAGTTAGTTGTACAACAGCAATCATGATTTTCATATCATGGTCGTATAGCCACTTCAGTGACTATTCATCCCTCAGTTGGGAGTGGTTGCAAGTCGATAATTCTCTGGGTGTTTCGTAAAGCATCAATTATCCGAACAATTGACCTGCATCTCTGCCTTTTAAAGCATTTGAAACCAAGGGCAACCATGATTTTCAACCAAAGATAAAGATAGACGTGCTTCAAGTCAGGGTATGTGTTAAGGCGTATTGAGCATCATAACATTGTGTTATCCCTCAAGGAAAATTCTCACAGCTTAAACTTTCCCTTATTCATTTCTATCAGTATCTATTTCGATGTTTCAGTTATAATTTTTACTTTTGTAGATGTAACGCATATCAAGGTTAAACAAGAGCATCAGAGTTCATTCAGCCGAAGTCTTCCTTAGATTCACAATGATTGTAATGATTCTCATACGATGTATGTATGTGCAAACAGACAAACAGACAAACAACCCACACCAAGCTATCTGTTCTACGTTAGTTTGTCAACACTTTGATTTCCACGACCCAAAACATCTCATATAAAGTCAGTAATTTAATATACTATAGGACCTCATATCCATATGCTTGATTTCAAACCCAGCCTACTGATGTTAGTATTCGTCCTATGTGAATGTTGAGGTTGGTAGGAAATATGATGTAAAGATGTAACAAGACACAAACTGCCAGTAAATATACATGTACATGATTAGCGAGGTAAAACATGATCGTCAACAAGGAAAGTTCATTGACTTTTGAAGATGATAAAATCTGTACAGAGATCAACGTGATAAATGATAGATGCTGGTAAACTCAGTTTTATAACATTTATATTTGTTGATGATTTCACATTAATAAAACTATATTGTGATAAGGAGTGTTTGTTTCAAATATGTATCAAAGAAATATATTACTTATATCGTCTAATATCCATCTAAGCTTCACAGTCGAGAATATCAAATTCATCTTCAATTTATTATTATTTTTTTTTCAAAAGGGATAATGTCAAATTTAAGGAGATATTTATACATCTACAACTCAAGTGTACTAACGGGAAAGTGAAAATGTCAAACTTGAAAGTTTACACATTGTAACACTTTTAGAGATATGGACTTCATGGAAATTCAAATCGGTTATCGATCATTATATTCGAACTGATGTATATAAATGATTAATAAATATGTGATAATATTGTACATATTCAATTTCAGCTGAGCAAATGAACATATCTATTCGTGCAAATGTCATTGTCGACAGATCATTTGATAATAAATTCTCATGTTCAAAGAGCAAATTTAAAATTTCGACTAAACCACGTGACCTGCGAAGTCTTCCTGTTTGCTGTTTTGTTGACGTCATTCGTGTGCATCTTCTAAAACATAATTGCTAGTCAATGAATGAATGAATGAATGTCTTTATTTCCTCCAAAATCAATCGAAGATTACAAAGATAAAACATCAATTAATTATATACATGCACAGAGAATATTTACATAGAATATTTAAGACATTGCAATACAAATTACACAATCAAAAATAGGTCATCAAAGCATCCTAGGCCTTCATTTCAAATACATAGTTGGAAAATGCACGTATGATATATTTCCATGAACCGTCATTAAGTCCCGGGATGTCTAGTTTGGCACCACAAAACAGTGCAAGAGCATCATCATCATGTAACATTTCAATATTTACAAAGGTATCTACGTCAAGTTGGTCAAGTAATGCCATATAGAAAGTGTTTCGTTTATGCATAAAGAATTCGCAATGTAAAATGATATGGGAATCATGGTCAAAACAGTGCTTTGAACAAAATGTACATTCCTTTGAGAATTTTGCTTTTGAGCCTAATTGAACAATAAGTTGTAGTTGGGCTTTATATTCCGGATATACATCTATTAAACGATAAAGTTTATGAACACACAGTGTTTGGTGGATAACAGCATATCTGGACATATCTTCTCTCATGGAGAGTCTCAATTTCCACTGATACTCTTCATAAGAGAAGATAGATTTAACAACTATCCTACGCCACACTTCCTTTGATGGAAAGGTGCCAGTTTGTACAAAATGTTGTATATATTCAAACAGATCATATTTTCGTGCTGTACATAATAGCGTGTTGCAGATACTGCGTGAGTTCGTACATACATTATAGTTGATTGTTAAAAATGCACAAAACAAGGTTTTCGTTGATGAATAACAACGATTATTACACAGTCTTCCAAGGAATAATAATCTACATTTATCAATATATCCGACCATTGTCCAGAGACCAAGATTGGCACAAGCTGAATCTGTGGAC
This sequence comes from Gibbula magus, assembly GCA_936450465.1. Lineage (NCBI taxonomy): Eukaryota > Metazoa > Mollusca > Gastropoda > Trochida > Trochidae > Gibbula > Gibbula magus. Next base: position 79,576,971 of record OW388296.1, read on the forward strand.
ATACGTCTGTTAAATCCTTGAATACAACAGGCAAAAAAAAACGTTGGGTATTTTCCACTAAATATAGGTCTTTACCAAACAATGTTGGCAATGTTTCACAGCCATAGAAGCTGGTAGGTAGAATCATTCGCTTCCATATATTAACACATGTAATTGGATGCAAATCATTGTTGTTAAAACCCAGAGGACGTAGGGAATTTATAGTGTGCCTTGCCTTTTGACAGCTAGCAGTTACTCTATCTTTACAAGATAGATTTGATGATAGTAGAATACCGCCATATTTTACTGATAAACTTATAGGTAAAACTGTGTTACAAAATGAAAATGAGAGCTCGGGATAGGTTTGCCTCCCTTTTCGAAAAACCAAAACAGTGCTTTTTGATGCATTATATGTTAACCGCCATCGGGAAGCATATTCTGAAACAATGTTTAGTGAGTTTTGAAGGCCAGATGGGGTGGTACTTAGAAGTGTGGTATCATCTGCTAACAGGACTGAAGGTACATCGATTCCATATATACATAAACCACTGTTGGCATATCTTAATTCAGTTAGCAAATCATTGATAAAGACTAAGAAAAACCATGAAGACAGGACTCTACCCTGTCCTACCCCTTGTTTTACTTCAAACGTATCGGAGCTATTTCCATTGTACATAACAAAGGAAGAACTACAAGTGTAACTATGGTATAGAAGATTCCACATTTTACCCCTTATTCCTAGTTTGTAAAGTTTTAGGAATAAACCGTTTTGTCAACACTTTGGTTTCCACGACCCAAAACATCTCATATAAAGTCAGTAATTTAATATACTATAGGACCTCATATCCATATGCTTGATTTCAAACCCAGCCTACTGATGTTAGTCTTCGTCCTATGTGAATGTTGAGGTTGGTAGGAAAAATGTTTTAAAGATGTAACAAGACACAAACTGCCAGTAAATATACATGTACATGATTAGCGAGGTAAAACATGATCGTCAACAAGGAAAGTTCATTGACTTTTGAAGATGATAAAATCTGTACAGAGATCAACGTGATAAATGATAGATGCTGGTAAACTCAGTTTTATAACATTTATATTTGTTGATGATTTCACATTAATAAAACTTTATTGTGATAAGGAGTGTTTGTTTCAAATATGTATCAAAGAAATATATTACTTATATCGTCTTATATCTATCTAAGCTTCACAGTCGAGAATATCAAATTCATCTTCAATTTATTATTATTTTTTTTTCAAAAGGGATAATGTCAAATTTAAGGAGATATTTATACGTCAACAACTCAAGTGTACTAACGGGAAAGTGAAAATGTCAAACTTGAAAGTTTACACATTGTAACACTTTTAGAGATATGGACTTCATGGAAATTCAAATCGGTTATCGATCATTTTATTCGAACTGATGTATATAAATGATTAATAAATATGTGATAATATTGTACATATTCAATTTCAGCTGAGCAAATGAACATATCTATTCGTGCAAATGTCATTGTCGACAGATCATTTGATAATAAATTCTCATGTTCAAAGAGCAAATTTAAAATTTCGACTAAACCACGTGACCTGCGTAGTCTTCCTGTTTGCTGTTTTGTTGACGTCATTCGTGTGCATCTTCTAAAACATAATTGCTAGTCAATGTATTTATTCTTTTGCCAAAGAAGTTACTCAACTCAAAAACGTTTCACATGTTAAAAAAAGGAAGTGTCACCCCTTTGTTTTCAATCAAATCCTCAGAATCATTACCCTTGATTTATTAAGACCATAGTATTATCATACTCTCTTATGAAATGATTAAAATCAGTTCAGTATTTTGAGTTATGTCCTATGAAAGTTTGCACTTTTGAAAAATCCGATGGCCACTGAGTTCACTATTGCAAACTTCAAACATTACTCCACAACGCTTCAGTTTCATAATGTATGCAATTATGTTCAGAAAACATGCGTATGGGGCTGGCAAATGTAAAAATATGTTTAAAATCAATATGGCTAAGAAACCATGTCGTTAACGAATTTGCTGTGATGTGGTTTTAAAATCGCATTGTAATCAACTTCACAAGTCTAGATCTTTAGCATTTCTGTTGGATTAGAGACCAAATTTTTCAAAGTTATGATAGTATAATTTTCAGAAAAAAATAGCGGCTTAACCACATGTCTTACTTTGGCGTTGCACTGGGCCTCATGAGCTTTGCAGTTCTATTCTTATTTCAGGGCTCTCAGCATTTAAAGTATGTCAAATCTGTGGAATAATAATAAGCCCGCCAATAACAGTAAGGCTTCAGCAAAATTGATGAATCCTTAATAACATATTCTTGAAAAAAGATGCCCATGTAATGCGTCCAGATTCATCAATGACTTCAACATTAGTTAAAGCTGATTCAAAACGTTATAAATGTGTTACTCTATCGAGAAATACCGACTGTTACAGAAAACCACCATTTTGATGATAGTCGACTTAGTATATTGACGATATGAAGGTAAAAGTACTGATTTCTGATCGAAAACCGGACAATGCATCGCGATAGTGATGTTAATTTATTTTATCTGGAAACTAGTATTTATGATATATGTGGCGATTGGGGATGAATATGCAATCCGAGTTACTTTATTTGCACTGTAAACAGCAAATATGGTGAGTCGGAAAGTATTAAAGCCTAATAAAATGTTATGAAACACAATATCTGCACCAAAATTTAACCGTGTGATGTAAGTAATTCTAAGACGAAATATAAAATTTACAAATAGCATCATTGTGTCTACTTGGTACTTGCTACTTAGGATTTTCTGTCATTGAGCATTGAGCATTGATCATTGACAATATAAACAAAGCTATAGTTTCACTTATTGTACTACTATTTAATCATAACATATATCAATTGATAGAATGTCCGCAGAGAAGGACAGCATATATCGGTAGACTTATCAATACTGTCTTTTATGCTGGAACAAAGTTCTGTACACTCATGACGCCGACGAATGTCTTATTATTTATCTTTGTATTTCTGTTTGATTGAATGTACACTGTTCCTTTTCAAATAATTAACTGAAGGTAATATATGAATGACAATTTACAATTATTGTCATTCATATATTACATTCAGTTATATGTTTCAACTGAGTTGTGTTTAAACCATGTATTAATGATATATATGTAAGAACAGGAATGTCTCTTCGAATTCGTCTCCACTAAAAAACCTAGAATACCTTTAAGAGGCCAGTGTATGAATTCACGTATGGTAAAACGTTTCCCTGTTATTCGAGGGAGTTAAAATGTGAATCGATCTCTCTAAACATTTGTTTAAATCAGAATCGAGTATCAAGGAATAGCATGGTTAAATGAAATGTTTAATTAATATAGTCTTGATATAAAGGGGATTTAATCTATTTCAGATTAGCTTCATATTGGACCTTCAACAGAACTTATTCAAACCATTCCTTTTAAGCTTTTTTCAAAATGTATCGGGGATGAGGGATAATCAAATGCAACAACAGGGTACTAAATAAAGGTGTTGAAGTGAGGAGGCACTCCCACGTAAAATGACATATATGTACTTATTATGGGGGTCATCTTGATCGCACAATTCGAGAGACAGGTTGATTCAGATTCCCTGTTTATTTCAAGTCTTTAATTCTATAACTCACTTTTTTCTTCATGAATTATGCGTCATTGCTTCTTCTTGCATTTAAACTGTAAATCGAATGTTGAAGCTCTTAATTAATTAAAAAATATCAGGGACAGAATAAAAACCTATCATTTACAAGCAAGTTTTTCTAATTGGATGGTTGTGTAAAGAATAAAATGCACTTGTGAAACGAGATATCCATCTAAATCGATTGTGAGAATGCCAATTTGGGAACAAAAGAGAATGAAGACTTGTCCAGGCAAACCGTTCAACTCCTTGTTCCAGATCGTGTAACATCTGTGGGCTGAATGTGAAGGAGGGAAAACTTACAGCTCAACAAACATATGAGTTCTGTTCTGAATGATGTGTTAAATAATGAGGTAGATACATGTACCTTGGTCTGAAGAGCAGACATATTTCTGAAATGAAAATATTCTATATCAAATGAAAGGGAAACGATAAAGGCGTTACTTACTAATACTGTACACATCATGTTCTTTATACACATGATGTCGCTAGCAATAAACAAGATGATGTTGTACTATATAAATAGTTAGCGGCGTTCAAGAAGCAAGCTGTAGAAAGCGATGATCCCAGTTATTCATTCTGTCCTTCAGTTTATGTCAGGATGTGAAGAAGAGAAAACTGTCTTGAACTTTTATGTTTTTAAGAACTTTAGGTGAATTTTTGACTGAACATTTACATTATAAACTTTCTGTGTATCTTCAGAATAATTGATCCTCTGATAACGAATCCAACATTTACCATCACTTATCTATATTCTCACTATCTTATTGATTTCATTTATTTGTTTATTCATTTATTTGTACAGATGAATTTTAACAATGATTAAAAGTTTGGAGTTGAACAAAATGTTTAAAACAAATATACTTTAAATGTTAATCTAACTAAAAGAGTGTTACGGTTGATGTAGGAAGAGATATAACACATTTTATAAGAAATATTTAAAAGAAAATTTATAAATGATTATGGACAAAAATAGGCGTTATCTAACAAAATCTGACTAAATGCATATGCGATAAATCATTGAAGTTACCATGACGTCAAAGACATTCTTTTAATCTTATTAACGGAAAATGTTTGGCTTAAAATTAGAAAATAATGTGCTTTTCCCCTGTGGTTGTAGATGTCGTGGTTTGCAAAGGTCGTGGTACTATGCGAAACACAAGTAGTTCTCGAGGTAGAATCTTTAATGTTCAACTATGCGAAACACAAGTAGTTCTGTGAGGTAGAATCTATAATGTTCAACTAATATAATCATGAGTTCACGAAAAAAACGTCTTTTTCTAATAGGAAAGGAAAAGATTTCTAAAGATCACCAAATCAAATTTAGTCGAAAAGGATTTCTGAAGACTCAATAAAAAATTCAGAAACCATTTCTGCCGAGTAACTTGTTTGATTCAAAAGCCTCGAGTATGCAATTCGATGGATTTGATCTTCCTATATTTAAGGTTAGGTGATTGGAACAGTGTTTACTTGGTTCTTCTTGTCAAAAAAACAAACTATCAAGGTAAAACTTTGGGGCAATTTGTTCCCTCTATATTTGTCTTTCAGAGAAACACTAGAGGGAATATCTAAACGTATCGCAATCAAGTTCATATTGATATCATGTAATGCTTAGATATGTTACTCTAATGAAGTATGGGTTGATAAAATGGCAAATTAATGTGAACATTATATTTATCTCACCATTAATAGTATTGCCAACAAAACTATAATTGAAACACTCCATTGAATGAATATCAAACGACACACTACTGTGACCAAAAAACATTGAATATGTTTGAAAACTTTACATTTGAACATATAACTAAGTAATCAAATATAATCAATCAACTGCGAAATGTTCCATTTGTATAATCGTGCTAGCTTATTAGCCTCTTGTCGGAACATATTGTACACGGCATATTGCTTCCCAGTATCGATCAGCGTTGCTGACCTCTTTCCACTTTGGCCCGCAGTAAGTTAACATGATTTTCAAATTAACTGAAGAAAGAAAGTCTATGTTTGTCATTGTTTAGCTATTTTAAATCATAAGAAATGTGTTTCATTTGTCGCCCGTGGGAGCTGTGTCACTTTAATATGGATTATTACTGCTGAAGTGAGAACAAATATAAACGCACATTATAAATGGTATATGTTGCTGTTCTTTTTCTGAGTATTTTCGTCAAACCCTTTTGAATAAGCCTCTGTTTCAAATAAGCTCTGTTTTAATTATTGTGCCATTCACTATAGTTGTTAAGGTGTTAAGATAATTTGATAAGTTGAGTGGTTTAAACTGAAATTCATTTAGTATCATGTATCATTTATCATATAGGTATGTATTGTAAACTACTGTAACCTCATTTCGGGAAACGGGATATCCATGACAACCATGTAGCAGTATATTTAAATCAACATCTAATACATTTCCAAATCATTCCTTACTCATATTTACAGTTTTTAATCAAGCTCATTTCTTGGACAGCTGATATTTAAGTATGTTCAAAAAAGTGAAAAACATTCCATTCAACTTGGTTTTATCTAGATCCGATTATATAGGCCGTTGTTACCTTGGGCATATCACTGAAATTAAACTAATCTAGGTACAATGTCTATTTCTAAAATACGTTAGTGTCATTGAAAACATTTACAGCCTAGAGGCAGGAACGTTATTTTGATTCTTTATACTCAGATTTAGTCTGTTATACAACACTCCGTAATTCAACTTTAAATAAGCTTCTTACTCGTTATAAGATTGTATGAAACATGTCCTACATGTCACAACTCCAGACGAGTACGAACCCAGAACACACAAAGCAGCAGCATCTGTAGATGCATAACTTGTCCTCTCCATGTACAGTTCTTCACGTGCATTACTATATAGTAGCCGACTTACAGGTTATTAGTACAATATAGATTAGATAGAGAGCATCAAACTAAAAAAGCATTATTACCCAGATTATGAGCAAATGTTAACATTCCTTGAATTCAATCTCTCAATTTGTAATGAGAAGAAAAATATGTGAGCTGTTGTAGACAATATTTCCATTCAGAAAAAAACTACCTACAGTTAAAATATATGTATACCTCCTTGAAAGCCAAATCGTGTTTCAGTAGCCGACTTACATAATGTCATTGGATTTGCCAACATTTTGTCACTTCATCTACTATTAGGACACTCAAGATGAGGCATCTAAGCGATTAGATAGAGAGCATGAAACTAAAAGCAGGATTAACCAAATTGTGACCACATTTGAACATTCATGGGATTCCATATCTCAATTTTTAATGAGAAGAATAATTAGTGGGCTGCTGTAGACAATATTTCCATTCAGAAAAAACTACCTACAGTTAAAATATATGCATACCTCCCTGAAAGCCAAATCGTGTTTCAGGTTTTTTCCACTTTGAAAGCTCTGAAACTAGTTTCAGTTTCTAATGGCAGATGCTCCAAACTGATGATGAAGTGAAAGGAGAGGTACCGAAATATCCAAACTACCATTTGTTTGATTTCATCACCAGTCGAGCAGTGGTAACTAAGGGGTTCAGTTCTGGCGTCCGAGCTTCAAGGGGTTCAGTTCTGGCGTCCGAGCTTCAAGGGGTTCAGTTCTGGCGTCCGAGCTTCAAGGGCGCCATACCGACAATAAACTCACGAAAACGAACAGTGATTAGTAACATTTTATACATATCGTGTGATCCTAATTCACATACTACATTTCATTTTCAGACAGTTACTTGCAAGTTCGTTTCTCCCATATCACAGACCTTGAAGACGTATATTGGATATTGGATTGGCTTTCCTATCCAGTCTCACACTGCTAGTGATGCTTGAAATACATTAGTTACTGCAATTGCCTTAATCGTTAAATAAAGACATTGAATTTACTAATATGAACATATTTCTGAAAATCATTTTGGGTTTGTATTGTTAACATTTCAGTACATACTTGTATTTGCATTAATTAAACAAAGCTTCATTCATGTCTCAGTTCCTTCGCCTCGTTCTGGCGGGTAATCGATAACGAGGCTCATTATGTCATGTCAGCTGTCAGTATGTGTCGAGATTGTTCATTTAGAATAAATACCACATTGTCAACAAGTCGTTGTGTATTTGTAATGGAAACCAGGTATTGTCATATGATGATCTCTTGACTGAATGAACTGAGATGGAAATTAGGAAAGCTGATATATGCTATTATGCTGAGCGTTGAGTACTCATAGTTCAAGACTGCTACTTACTTTCTGTTGTAAAGAGAGACGATTTCAGTGAAAATTCCTTCGGCTTGCGTTATCTAAAAGAACGTATAGACTGATGCATAATGGGTTGGACACATTGGGCCTCTTATGACATATAATTTTCCTAAAGAAGTCACAAAAACAAACATATTTTCATAAAAATGTTCACATAATTTATATCTTGAAAATTATTTTCGTCATATTTTCACTTCAGTTGGTAATTCAATTTCGTAATGATAATTCGATTTTGGAGCAAGTGCCAGTAGATGGTGTAGAAAAGGTATACAAAACAAGAAAGAGGTAACGCATGAAGGTTTTAAAAATTAGGGAACATACTAGTCACGTGAATAACTGCCTCGTTATCATTCATGACTATAAAACTAAAAACTTTCCCGCTCTAAAGGGCGTTCACTAATCAACGTGGATCACTGCAGACAACGGCAAGTATAGTCAGCCAATATTACTTTGAATAAAAGAGTTGTTTTTCATAGTTCAGAAATCGTCTTATGGTATTTTATATTGTGTGCACACTGCATGTACAGTAATATGGACGTTTTATTTACACGATATTAACACACTACACTCCATTGTGTGTCCAAGTGTAGATGTATGAGGAAAGTATAGGTATATTTAATAATATATCTACACTTCCAACTTAGAAAACCATATAGCGATGAGATGAAGTTTGGTATAATTTTGAAATCTGAAGACAAAAAGGTTACAGCAATATAATAATAATAATAATAATAATACTAATAATGCACTTAAATAGCGCCTTATTCCAATTGTAGCTCAATGGCGCTTTACATATGAACATAACAGATTAAAAATAACACATATATACAAATTTACACGAACAGAAAGAAGATAGTCATTCAGAAAGAGTTCATTTGTCACTGGGAGAAGGCTTGATTGAAGAGAAAAGTCTTTAGGAGGGTCTTGAAGGTAGTTTTTGAAAAAGTGGTCCTGACTGAAATGGGAAGGATGTTCCAGAGTTTAGGAGCGGCTATGGAGAAGGCTCTTTCGCTGATGGCAGACTTGGATTGGGGAACTTGAAGAACATGTTTGTCATTGGAGCGGAGTGTACGGCTTGATGTTGGTGATTGTAGGAGTTCTTTCAGATAGGCACAAGATAGTTCTTCGAAGAAACAGGAGTGGGTTAGCATGTTGATCTTGTAGATGGAGCGTTGTTTGATAGGTAGCCAGTGAAGTTTCTCAAGGATAGGGGTCAGACCGACGAGTACGTGAGATGAGGCGGGCAGCAGAATTCTGAATCTTCTGAAGTTTAGAGAGAGTTGATGCAGAGCAGTTGATGAAAAGAGCATTGCAGTAGTCCAGTTTAGAGATAACGAGAGAATGAACAAGGAGCTTTGTGGTTTCTTCATCAAGTAAATAGCGGATCTTGCTGATATTGTGAATTGAAAAATAGCTGTCACACACCACCCAGGATATAGATACATCAACTTCACCATATTTGGAAACCACCATTTGCTTTAAAGGTCAATCTCAAATGGATATATCGTAATACATTACATTAACACCCTTCAATTTGAGTTCCTACTCTACTGGGCTTCACTTCAGACTTCAGTGATCAATCAGGTAAAGTGACCACTCGAGTCCATTGAGTCGGACAGTAATGTTCTTACTTCGATAACATCTTAATAGTAAAATGCCATGTAACCATGGCAATAACTTGCGAGACTTAGATAGTGTTGAATTATCAACCGTTTATAGCAATCTATATTTGATATTGCATAGACAAAAAGTCATTTTTCATGATTCTGTGTTCAGCTGTTATTGTAGACAATTTGTCCCGTATTTTGTTATTTCATAGCCAATATGTATGTCAACAGCAATCATGATCATCATATCATGGGCGTAGCTTCTTCAAGTATTCACCCTTGACACGGGACTCTCAGTTGGGAATGGCTGTAATTCGATAATACTCTGGGTTTTTCGTAAAGTATGAATTACAATTTTTAACCGAACATTTGCCATACCTGAAATAGCATAGATGTATAATATAACATTACTTCAAGCTATAAAGGACGGAGCGGGAGCATTCAATTTGTGAGGTTGTCTTCATAATCAGCATTTGGATTTTGAATTCTCATGAAGTTGAAAACATCTCACATGATTTTAATTAGATTGGTAAACAGATTGGCTTGTGTCAAAAGATTCCTTTTTATGGAAAAGGTAGTTGTAAATTGCCTTATATGACAATATCTAGAAATATACATTGCCGAATAATCGATAAAGATATATATATATATATATATATATATATATATATATATATATATTGATATAAACGCTTTATAATTCACCAATATCTCAATCTCACAGAGAGGAAGTTATAGCACTTGTTACCTTGATTTGCTAGAATACTACTGAAGTAAGAACATTAGTGTCCTATTCAATGGAACTTAATGGACTCGAGTGGTCACTTTACCTGATTGGTCACTGAAGTCTGAGCTAGAGCCTCGTTATGACAGGAAATCGATAACGAGGTTTAGAACAAGGGTGGGAAGTCAAAAGAAAGTTTTCATTAAGTGTTAATGTGATATATTGCGATATATAAATTTATGAAATTTGTGATTGAAGAAAAATAATTGAATCGTAAGTGTTGGTTTTCCGATATGCTGAATATGATGTATATGTGATCCTCAGTTGGTATATGACAGCTGTTTCAACTATTCAGACCCCCCTAAGTAATTGAAGGAAATGCGTCAATTTTGAAGAAAATCCATCTAAACTTGAAAGAAAAGCGCCAATTACGGAAGAAAATGCTTCTTTTCTCGAAACAAACGCAGCAATATCGGTGAATCCACGGTAATTACTGAAACAATCATTCCGATTTTGGAAGGAAGAACGTCTCTATCGGAGACGACTTCGTCCTTTTCCGTGAATTCTCGGTCGATGCCGGAAATGCACACATCACAAAATGGCGTCCAAAGAAGGTTCTCCTGTAATGTTTTTACTGTTTACAGTCCGTACTTTACATGAATCGAAGTAAAAATACTTTTGTTGAATGCGGCTAGTAATAAAGAATCGACAAGACTGTAGGTTACTGTCATGAAAATGAGTTGTTACGGTGCTAATGTTGAAACAGTTCAGTGAGTTCACGATTCGCCGATTGTTTACATCGAAGAGAGGTGAAGCCGTATCACTAACAGAAGCATAGACGATCTCGGAAACGTGTCAGACGTTTAAGGATTATTTCATATTTAGTAATTTTCATTTATTCATTTAATTTCGTCACCTTATATGCGAATCCATGTCAATGTGATTGCTTATTGGGTTATTTATTTCGGGTTTTCTTCACCGAGTGCAGCAATCGAAATGACTCGAAAACAAAACTTCCTTTTTTGTGTTATCCTAACAATATATTATAACCAAAAAATGTACAAAACTAAACCAATTTTTTTTATCTTCTCTATTCGTTTATATTTTGATAAATGGCTGTTAAAGGGCTAAAATTATTCCAGATGTTACTACAATATAATTACACTTCGATGTAAACAATCGGCGATCCGTGAACTGTTTCAACATTAGCACCGTAACTACTCATTTTCATGACAATAACCTGTAATCGTATCGATTCCTAATACCTAGACGCATTCAACAAAAGTATGTTAACTTCGATTCATGTAAAGTACGGCCTAAAAACAGTAAAAACATTACTTACCGAAACAGGAGAATCTTCTTCGGACGCCATTTTGTGATGTGTGCATTTCCGGCATCGACCGAGAATTCACGGAAAAGGACGAAGTCGTCTCCGATAGAGACGTTCTTCCTTCCAAAATCGGAATGATTGTTTCAGTAATTACCGTGGATTCACCGATATTACTGCGTTTGTTTCGAGAAAAGAAGCAATATCTTCCGTAATGGGCGCTTTTCTTTCAAGTTTGGATGGATTTTCTTCAAAATTGACGCATTTCCTTCAATTACTTAGGGGGCCCTGCTATTGTGACATTTATTCTCCCTCTTTAGACACTTCACTGGCCAGTTCTGCAATCAGGATATAAAACTGTACTCGACTGTCCCTTACGATTTCAAGGTTATACCCCAATTCTGGGTTAGTTGAACATCCATACTAGCTCCACAGGAGAGTGGCCATGCATTGTGAGTCAATGAGCACAAAAGATAAAACACCTAAACGAGGATTTTTTACTTTGAAATTCAACTTTATTCACAATAATTTTGACTAATTAAACTTGAGCATGTTTCTGCAGTGACCGACGTTGATTAGTCAACGTGCTTCAGAGAGTAACTCTTACATCATGATGGCCATATGAACGATAACGAATCGAACCAGTTATTCCCGTGACAGGTATGTCCCCCAGCTTCTTCATGCGATACATTTGTTTCTTCAGCTCTATTGACACTAGTACTTGCTCCCAATTCGAAATTAAATCCTAAAAACTGAAACTGAATTCAAAATATCACCAAATATAAATTTAAAGACACAAAAGAACACAAAAACTGTTAGTTTAGATACTTCTAAAACTTTAATATGACTTCTGTGACTATTTCATAGAGCTCAAGTATAAATAACTCATTATCAAACAGTATATATGTAATGTATGTAAGAAGATATTTCTATATTTTTTAGAAAGGGTAAACGCATTGCATTGTCAATGAAATTGTATCTATTTACAAAACAACAGAACGTAAAGAGCAATCTTGAACTATGAGTACTGAATTATATGTATATATATATAAGATGTCTTTATTTCCATCTCAGTTTATTCAGTCAAGAGATCATCATATGACAATACCTGGTTTCAATTACAAATACTCAATTATTGTTGACAATGTGGTATTTATTCTAAATGAACAATCTCGACACATACTGACATCACATATTGAGCCTCGTAATCGATTACCTGTCAGAACGAGGCGAAGGAACTGAGACGCAAATGAAGTTTTGCTTGATTCATGCAAATACAAATTATGACTCAAATGTTAACAATACAAACCCAAAATTAGTTTCAGAAATATTTCATATTAGTAAAGTCAACTTATTTTAGGATTAAAACAACTGCAGCAAATAATGAATTTCAAGTATCAGTACTAGTTTGATGCTGGGGAGGAAAGTAAACCAATATATAGAAACTCTTGAAAGTGTGTGACGTGGGCGAAAAGGATTTGCAAATATCTGTCTAAAATTAAATGTAAAATATCTATTTCATATTATTTGGGATTACAAACTATTAAATATTACGAATCATTGTACTTTTTCGGGAATTTGTTGCCGGTATAAATCACTTGAAGTCAGGTTATGACACCTATCGCCAGAACTGACGGTCCCAACAGCTTAACCCCTATACTGCCACTGTACGACTACGGCTAGTAGCAACATCATGCGAGTTGTAGTTAAGATAAATTCAGTACCTCTCTTTTCACTTCACCATCGATTGCGAGCATCTGCCAGCAGAAACTGAATCTAGTGTCAGGGCGAGCAAAGTAGAAGAACCTGTAACATGATTTGGCTTTCAGGCAGGTATTCAGATATTTTTTCCTGAAATGGAAATGAAGTCTACAGCAGCCCTCTTATTATTCTTCTCATTACAGAGCGAGAGATGAAATCTCATGACTGTTTGTGATTACAAGCTGGGTCATAATGCTTTTTTTTATGTTTAATGCTCCTTAGATGCCTCGTCTCTTATGAGTCTCCTAGAAGTAGATGAGGTGGCCTTGGCAAATTCAATGATAACCTGTAATTCGGCTACTATATAGTAATGCACGTGAAGAACTGTAGAGAGAAGGACAGATTATGCATCTACAGATGCTGCTGTTTGTGTGTTCTGGGTTCGTACTCGTCTGGAGTTGAGAATGACACTAACGTACATTACATATCGATATGCTTAAACTTTTTCTTTTATTGTTTGCAGATGATATTGTTCTCATCTCAAGTACTATTAACGGTCTCCAGAAGCAAATAAATGAATAAGAAAATTATTGTAACAATTTCTGCTTAGCTGTAAATACGGATAAAACAAAAGTAATTGTTTTAAAAAAAAGGAAAGATGGTATTACAAAGGCAACAGCATAGAGACTACTACTTCATATAAATACCTAGGTGTATACTTTACTAATAATCTTTCATGGTCAGTACATGCAAAATATGCAGCTGTTCAATCACGAAAGGTATTCATAAGCATAATGAGAAATATAAAGATATTTGGGGATCTCAGTTTAACGTCTTTTTTCAGAATATTTGATGTTAAAATAAACCCTATTTTACTGTATGGTGCTGAAATTTCGGGGTTAAAATACTATGATTGTATAGAAAAGGTACATTTATTTGCTTGCAAAAAGTTCCTTGGGGTAAAGTTGAACACATCAAATGTTATGGTGTATGGGGAAAGTTGCCGATACCCTCTCATTATATCGTCAGAGATTAAATCAGAGTGATTAAATATTAGTTAAGGCTATTAAATATGCCATCCTATCGTTTGCCAAAAATGTGCCATAATATGATGCTACTTTTTGACAAAGAAGGTAAAAGAGTTGGGTATCAGATGTTAAACACCTTGGCTTATGTTTTCAACTGGATTAAATCATATATGGGATGAACAAAAGGTTGAATTCTCGTCATGGTTTCTGAACACGTTTACTCAAAGATTAAAAGATATTTACCAACAAAACTGGTTTGAAAAATGTCAATATCTACAAAATGTAGTTATTACTCTATCATCAAAACACATATTTATACAGAACGTTATTTATCATGTGTCAATGTTTAAGAAATTTAGAGTGTGTTTAGCTCGTTTCCGTTGTTCATCGAATGATCTATTAATTGAAAAAGGTAGATTTTGTAAATTCAAAAGAGAAAATAGAATATGTAAATGCTGTAATTATAATAGCATTTAAGATGGATATCATTTTCTTCTTGTATGTCCAGCTTATGATAATATACGTAAAAAATATATTAAGGAATTCTATTTTGTCCATCCACCAATTGATAAATTTTCTTCTTTATTGAATTGTTTTAATGAAAATTAATAAAAAAACGTTGCAGTTTTTCTTCACAGAGCTCTAATGTTACGCAGTATATACATGTGAAATGTACTATGGGCCTGTGGCCTTCTACAATGTAAGTACCGAAATAAAGATTGATTGACACTAACGTATTTTAAAAAAAAATACACATTGTACTGGATTAGTTTAATTTCAGTGATATGCCCAAGGTAACAACGGCCTCAATATTCATCAAACTCTAATCTAGATAAAACCATGTTGGCTGAAATGTTTGTATTTTTTCAGAACACGCTTAAATGTTAGCTGTTCAAGGAATGAGCTTGATTGAAAACTGTAGGTATGAATAAAGACATGTATTAAATGTTGATTTAAAATATACTGCAACATTGTTGGCATTTGCCTTTGGATATGCCGTTCCCCCAAGTGTGGTAACAGCGTTACACTACACTTCACGACACTACATTACACTACACTACATTACACTACACTACACTACACTACACTACACTACATTACACTACACTACACTACACTACACTACACTACATTACACTACACTACACTACACTACACTACATTACACTACACTACACTACATTACACTACACTACACTACACTACACTACACTACACTACACTACACTACACTACTACACTACACTACACTACTACACTACTACACTACACTACACTACACTTCACTACACTACACTACACTACACTACACTACACTACATTACACTACACTACACTACATTACACTACACTACACTACATTACATTACACTACACTACACTACACAACACTACACTACTACACTACACTACACTACTACACTACTACACTACACTACACTACACTTCACTACACTACACTACACTACACTACACTACACTACACTACATTACACTACACTACACTACACTACTACACTACTACACTACACTACACTACACTACACTACACTACATTACACTACACTACACTACACTACACTACACTACTACACTACACTACACTACATTACACTACACTACACTACACTACATTACACTACACTACACTACATTACACTACACTACACTACATTACACTACACTACACTACACTACACTACTACACTACACTACACTACACTACACTACTACACTACTACACTACTACACTACTACACTACACTACACTACACTACACTACATTACACTACACTACACTACACTACACACATATGGAGGATGATACACGATACATTCAACGGATTCCAGTTTAAACAACTTCTAACTGAACTATTTAAGCACTTGTTATCAAACAAAGCCTGGAGAGAGTTAGATAAACTTGTAATTTTCCTGAAGTGAGTTCACTAAACTAATTATTATACTGGAGCGAGTTCAATAAACGTGTTATTTCACTGAAGTGAGTTCAATAAACGTGTTATTTCATTGAAGTGAGTTCAATAAACGCGTTACTTCACTGAAGCGAGTTGTTTATTATCATAAAGAGGGAGAAAAGACTTAGATGAATACGAATCAAAATAACATCATTCCGATTACACTACGGTAATTCTTTCTTTTGTTATTTGTTATAATTATATAGGAACATATTTAAGCATTACATTTCATGAATATGAACTTGATTGCGATATATTTAGATGGTACAAATATACAGTGGCTTCGACGCTTTCCCTTGATATTTTGTTTTTGACAAAAGGAACCAAGTAATCACTTTTCTTCAGCTGGTTCAAATCCCCTAACCTTAAATATGAAAGAAGATAAAATCCATCGTATTGCATACTCGAGGCTTTTGAATCCAACAATTTGTTAAATGAAAATGTTTTCTGAATTTCTGATTGAGTCTTCAGAATTATTTTTCGACTAAATTTGTTTTGTTGATCTTAAGAAATATTTTCTTTTTCCAATAAGACCGGTTCACACTGTGCCGAATTTGACAAAAGATGCCAACACGAATTAGAAAATTCTCATTTCGCACGAATTTGGTTTCGATTTTGGTTAAAAACTAATCAAAATCCGGAGCAGGTACGATGCAGTCAAAAGGCAATACGATGTAACACGATGTAATACGACGTAACACACGACTACAATGCGAATGCAATGCGAATGTCGGGTTGATCGTCGCATTGGCCCTTACGTTATATAGTCTGTAAGAATACAACACGATGACAGCATGATGGCAACACGACGTCGAATGAAGAGTTCGACGAGTATGCGATGAGAATACGAAGATGAGCTTGGTGATACAAGCATAACGTGACATCCACATTATATAACTCTGTTGCTGTGACGGTTGGCTTCGGTGTCGGCCCGGGAAAGCTTAATTTCAAATGTTAGGAAATACTGGAACAGCGTAATATAGACCTTGTTTTAGTATGGCAGAGAAAGCATAAACCTGATTACTGCTATGAAAACAAGAGATTGCCGAAATGAGTTAACCGCACTTTTTCTCTTTTAACTCTGATTACTCCTTTATACACCATGGAGAATCATTTTAAAACATGTTATATTATATGGAACTTGGTGCATGGTGCTACATATCAAAGTTACATACAACATTTTTGAAGTTTTTAAAATTTAAAAATGTTTTTCTCTAATATAAAAAAGAAAAATACAAAATGTCGAACCCCTGAATCCCCACTACCCAATTACCACTCTGGATAAGCTTATGAGTTAATTATATAATTAGGATGACTATTGAGCAATGGAGCAAACATATAGTCAATAAAGTTGCTGAAACCAGTCTAGCGTGAGTTGCCATGACAGCAGGAAATCACGTGACCCTTTCCGCCTTCGGTTGCACCATCGGCGGATGTTCGAAAATCTTTGTATGTTAAAAAACTTCCGAACCCGCGTACGAATCTTCATTTTCGTGGTCAGCCCGTATCTCAATCTTTCCCTTCGCACGACCATCGAGATGCAATCTTGTTACTTCTTTTCATTATCGTACTCTCGTCGTCTGTCCATCGGTACCATCGCCAAAATATTAAACACTTTGCTCCTCGATTGTCACAAGAAGGCAACGCGACTATCTTCAATCCTCGTGATTAACTGCGTATAACCATCGTTTAGCATTGCGATGCTATCACGATGGAACTTAAGTAAGAATATATTCATTACACACACATACATATATATATATATATAATACATATATGTATTTATATACGATACCTATATGAATACATTCAATGTTTAATATAATGCATGCTTATACATGTACGTAATGAGTTTTTTATAGTACAGATACATTTTCCAGATGCATGTATACCTAAGTGGTATATATAAGGTACTATATATTTCATACTCATTGTGATATATAGAGGTATTGTTACATATATTACACAGGTTATAATATGTAATATTTATATCATTACATGTCTCATATTGACATAAACCTTTTGATGTAGTAAATGCCCTCGTAACCTAGTCAATACGACATGGCATAATCACCGTGTGCATTCTTGCAAGGTATGATCGCAGTCGCGTTGTCTTCTTATGACTTCGGTCATCTTCGTGTTACATTCGTATGGCCTTCGCTTGTGAAATATGCCCTATGGTTCCGATGGACAGGCGAAGGCAAATACGATGATGATACGAATCATACGATGTCATCTCGATAGACATACGAAGGGCACGATGAGGACACGAATGCACCGTAAAACTAACATGTCAAATATTTTGCTCGCTCTCCCGATGTTGCCGCCGAACAGAGAAGAATTCCGCCGATGACCAAACGAATGCTTAAGATGCGTTTACGAATGGACCGATTGCTTACGATCCTTTGCGAATTTGAACATTTTCAAATTCGTGTTTCCATCTTTTGTCAAATTCGGCACAGTGTGAACCGGCCTATAGGAAAAGCCGTTTCGTTTCTGAACTCATGATTAAGAATTAAAGCACTGATCTCGAGAACTACTTGCATTGTGTTTGGTACAAATGTATAGCATCACGACCTTCAAAAACAAGATATTGCCTACCACATTGGAAATGCTCCACCTTTTAAAGTATTAAGCCATAGGTTTTACGTTGATCGGATTAAATACCGTCTTTGACGTCATGGTAACTTCAATGAATTATTGCATCTAGGTTTTTGTTAGATAACTACTATTTTTGTCCTTAATCATTTGATTTTAAACTTTATTTTAAATATTTCTTATAAATGTTCTCTTATAAAATAGATCTTCTCACATCAAGACTTTTTTAATTTTGTAATTAACATTTAAAATATATTTGCTTTAACATTCTTTTCAACTCAAAACTTGTTAAACATTGTTAAAATTTATCTCTACAAATAAATGACTAAACAAATAAATGAAAATATCGATAATATGTGGGAATAAGTAATGGTAAATATTGTATTCATTATCTGAGATTCAAACTAAACATGTATTTTCAATTTTATAAAATTTACGATTACAGAAAGTGTCATTGAAATGTTTTCTGAACAAAAAAGAACATATCAAGAGAAAAAAGAAAGCTTATAATGTCAATTCAGTCAAATTGAACCTGAAACTAATCCAGCAAACGTTCTATAAAACAAAAAAGTTCAAATAAATTTTCTTTGCCCATTGTGTTCAACCAAGTTTGACTCATTATGTTATTCAGTTAATTGTATATTGTATACTGAATAATGTATTTGCAAATAATTGATGTGGGTATGTGAATAACTATTTCCAAATATGAGGATAATTTTCAATGAATGCAATGGTAACTTCACAATAGAATCTTGGTTAAGAAGATGAGTTTGATTCAACTGCCAGAAACAAAACGCTTCAGATGCTCCCATAACGTTACCTGTAAGTGATGGGGGGCTTATATCTGCCTTAGTAACAAGTCTGTCACTCTTTTATAACAGTTCTACATCCGTGAAAAATCTGTTCATCAGTACACTGGTTCATTCTTTGATTATTCTGATTTATCTTTCATATACACACGTACTCTGACGACAACGACAATATAAAACATTATCATTCATAATCAGGTGAACAACATACAGACATGAGACGTGTCATAAAGATCAGGCTGCTAAAAAAAAACCCAAAAAAGATTAAACCCATAAATGTTGCTTATCGTTAGCTTACCGTAATTAATACATTAAAACGCTTTGTCAATGGTATGATATCGTGAGCCCATGCCATTGACAATATTAAACGTGGAAATATTGAGACTGAAAAACCATCTGCTCTAGAATAATCAAATGAGTCATATAACAGTTTATCTTGTTCGGTGTTCCAAGTTATTAGGGACATACACATAGACTTTATACTAAATTCAGATTTGATATAATAGAATCATATATATCAAGTGTGACTTTATACTCGAGCTCGGATATTTATTGAATTCAAACAGAACCTCATTAGATGGGTTATTGTTGAAATATTTTACATTCTCATGAATTTCGGACTTCCTGTGACGCGTACACTCGAGTTTACTCTTAGGCATGCTCACTTAGCACGAACGACTCGTATTGCTCACACTTGGTTGCCTGTCTTCAAACTATATGGCCGACAGAAGGAATTATTTACCCTCAGGATTTTGATGGAATTAAATTATATTTACCCGATTTATTTATTCATTTGTTAAATTATTGTGTATACAAAATGATAACCGAATCGGAAAACAACTACAATCATCTTTGATGTTACTGTTTACTTCATCATTTCACGTGAATCATATAAAAGTGGTGGAATTCATTTGCCGGATCCTTTCAAATATTGGCGGATCCTGAGGAATCCGGAAGGATCCGGCAAGCGGACTCCACCACTTTTTGTCCAGTGAGAATGTAACATTGTATGGTCTATCAGTGACCAGGTTGTTGAAAACAGCGCGTACTTCCGCATGATTTTCAGAAATATGAACAGATAATGTTTCATAAACTTAAATTAACTTTAAAAACCGATTTGACTTCTGGCGAATGATGAAGCCCTGTTTCATTCGTATGTTTACCCGTGGATTTAATAATTTCTTTTTTTTGGTATAATTATTTATTTAGTTTTTTAAAATAAATATCATATTCTTCTGCAAAAAACAATGACCATGTTGTTAAGCAGAAGAGCTTGTTGTCTTTTATTGCAGCTGCAAAAGCTAATTGGTTGGTTATTTTTTACTGTTGGAATGGTACTGAAACAAATAGAGACTAATGCAGCTTATTATAGACCCAGTCTATCCAGGTTGCCGACCACTCACAGGGATCACTGAAGCATTGTTCAGGTATCGCAGAGGAGGCGGAAGTGTTGCTGCATGGTCGGCCAACTGTCGCCATAGTCGTCAATGGTGGCACAGCGAAGGCACAGAGGAAGCACAGAGTAGGCACAGATGTGGCGGACGGGTTGTACGGGGATCGCCCTTGACGCTGGAATGTTGTTAGGGTTGCACAGTGAACGCCCAACGAAGGCAGTGTGGAGGCTCCGTAAACATGCAGGACGTTCAAAGATCGTCATGGAAATTACCGTTATTTGCATTTTAGGTCGTACAAAGGACGCACGAAGATCGCAGGAGCACTTACACAGAAACGGGAATTCGCGAAATCAGCCGACCATTGAGCATTTTGTGGTCGTTCAATGGTCGTACAAAGGACTCGGCTCTGTGTAAAGGGGCCTTTAGTGACTCTAGCGAGCACATCAGAGTCAAATTCCACGACAAGTGCAAAAGGAACGCAGGATGATTAATATCAAAGCTGGATAGCAAATGCATTGAGTAACATAGAAAGTGTTTGTTATATTTGACCAGGGCTGCATTGAGTAACATAGAAAGTGTTTGTTTTACTTGACCAGGGCTGTATTGAGTAACATAGAAAGTGTTTGTTTTACTTGACCAGGGCTGTATTGAGTAACATAGAAAGTGTTTGTTATACTTGACCAGGGCTGAATTGAGGTACATAGAAAGTGTTTGTTATACTTGACCAGGACTGTATTGAGTAACATAGAAAGTGTTTGTTTTACTTGACCAGGGCTGTATTGAGTAACATAGAAAGTGTTTGTTTTACTTGACCAGGGCTGTATTGAGTAACATAGAAAGTGTTTGTTTTACTTGACCAGGGCTGTATTGAGTAACATAGAAAGTGTTTGTTATACTTGACCAGGGCTGTATTGAGTAACATAGAAAGTGTTTGTTATACTTGACCAGGGCTGTATTGAGTAACATAGAAAGTGTTTGTTATACTTGACCAGGGCTGTATTGAGTAACATAGAAAGTGTTTGTTATACTTGACCAGGGCTGTATTGAGTAACACAGAAAGTGTTTGTTATACTTGACCAGGGCTGTATTGAGTAACATAGAAAGTGTTTGTTATACTTGACCAGGGCTGTATTGAGTAACATAGAAAGTGTTTGTTATACTTGACCAGGGCTGTATTGAGTAACATAGAAAGTGTTTGTTATACTTGACCAGGGCTGTAGCGAATCCACTTCTTCTCTCAATGAAGGAACATATCTCTTAACAGAAGGACATAATGAACAACTAGGAATATTCCTTCGTATAGTTTACTTCAACATCAATCAAACACAAGAACATAATGA
This sequence comes from Gibbula magus, assembly GCA_936450465.1. Classification (NCBI taxonomy): domain Eukaryota; kingdom Metazoa; phylum Mollusca; class Gastropoda; order Trochida; family Trochidae; genus Gibbula; species Gibbula magus. Next base: position 79,599,349 of record OW388296.1, read on the forward strand.
ATAGCTAGGAATATTCCTTCGTATAGTTCACTTCAACATCAATCAAACACAAGAACATAATGAATAGCTAGGAATATTCCTTCGTATAATTAACTTCAACATCAATCAAACAGAAGGACATAATGAACAACTAGGAATATTCCTTCGTATAGTTCACTTCAACATCAATCAAACAGAAGGACATAAGGAATAGCTAGGAATATTCCTTCGTATAGTTCACTTCAACATTAATCAAACAGAAGAACACAATGAATAGCTAGGAATATTCCTTCGTATGGTTCACTTCAACATCAATCAAACAGAAGAACATAATGAATAGCTAGGAATATTCCTTCGTATAGTTATCAAACAGAAGAACATAATGAATAGCTTGGAATATTCCTTCGTATAGTTCACTTCAACATCAATCAAACAGAAGGACATTATGAATAGCTAGGAATATTCCTTCGTAAAGTTCACTTCAACATCAATCAAACAGAAGGACATAATGAATAGCTAGGAATATTCCTTCGTATAGTTCACTTCAACATCAATCAAACAGAAGAACATAATGAATAGTTAGGAATATTATTTCGTATAGTTCACTTCAACATCAATCAAACAGAAAAACATAATGAATAGCTAGGAATATTCTTTCGTATATTTCACTTCAACATCAATCAAACAGAAGGACATAATGAACAACTAGGAATATTCCTTCGTAAAGTTCACCTCAACATCAATCAAACAGAAGAACATAATGAATAGCTAGGAATATTCCTTCGTATAGTTCACTTCAACATCAATCCAGTCATATATATTACAACATCTCAATTTGTTGCTTGCGAAACCATATATAATAATATAAAATTGATTTATATAGCGCCTGTATAAAAAAAAACCCAAATAATTTGCTCAACAGCGCTGTAGAACAGGGAAAGTTAAGAGTTTATGAGAGATTGGTTGAGTCTGAAAAGATGGGTTTTGACGGCTTTCTTGAAAGATTCTTTAGTGCTAATTTCTCTGATAGAGATTATGAAGCTGTTCCATAGTTGTTTAGCTGCAGCTGAGACGGATCTGTCACCCATTGTGGTCTTAGGCGTTGGTTGGGAGAGAAGAACGGAGTTGCTGGAGCGGAGAGATCTTTCGGGAGCGTGGAGGTTGACATGGTTCTTCAGATATGTAGGGAAGTCGCTACCGTAGATGCAGCTGTGTGTCAGAAGGAGAAGTTTGAAGTTGATTCGGAGGAAAACAGGAAGCCAGTGAAGTTGTTCAAGTGTGGGAGACACACTGTGATATCTTGGAACGCGGGTAACAACTCGGGCTGCAGAGTGTTGTATTCTTTGGAGTTTAGAAAGCAGATATCCTGGAATTTTATCGTGCAGAGAGTTGTAGTAGTCCAGTTTGGTGAGCACGAGGCTTGTCATGAGTAACTGAGTGGTGGTATAGTCCAACAGGTGGCGGATTTTGCTGATGTTGAATATATGAAAGTAGCAGGGTTTTGAAAGAGCACTTATTTGTTGTTGTGGAGACATAGTCATATCGAAGATGACACCTAAAAATAATTTTGATTCTGTTGGTTTGATTGCATCATCGCGAATTAAAATCCATGTGCATAAACAACGTGATATATGTATGCCATGTACAAGAACATACACCCGGGGGAGTGTTGCTTCCTCATTATCCACAACTTCATTCAGAAGACAGTTTTCGCCTTCTTCACACCCAGCCCCCAGATGTTACACGATCGGGAACAAAGTGCTCGATTTGCATTCTTTGGATCGATTCAGATGGATATCTCGTTTCACAAGACATTTTTATTCTTCACATAACCATCCAATCAGAAAGTTAAAAAACATGCTTGTAAATGTCTTGAGAACTATTTTGTCTTGTGCAGGATTTCAATTCTGTTCCTGACACTTGCTGATTAAGAGCTTCAACTCACATTCGATTTGCAGTTGAAATGCAGGAGGAAGCACTGCCGAGTAATACAGGCAGAAAAAAGTGAGTTACAGAATTAAAGACTTTGAATTAAACAGGGAATCTGAATATACCTGTCTCCCAAACTGAGGCTGATGTTGACCTCGACTTGTGCGATCAAGATGACCCCATACAAATAATAAATATACCATGTTATGTGAGAGTGCAAATTTATTTAGTACCCTGTTGGCGTCGCTGCTGCTACATAAACTCGACAAAAGTGCTTCGAAGCAAATTTGAATTTGATTATCCCTCATCCCCGGTACATTTTGAAACAAAACTTAAATGTATTAATTTGAAGAAGTTGTGTTAAAAGTCCAACATAAACCTTGCAAGGAAGCAAATCTGAATTATATAACTCTCTAAACTATTACGTAAAAATTCAATAAACATTTCATTCTACATGATATACCTTGATACTCGTCAATCAATCAAACTGATCAATTCACGCTGGACCTCTCTGAATAACAGGGAAACGCTTTACCATACGCGAATTCATACACTGGCCACTAAAAGGTAGAGTTCTATCCGGGCACATGGATAACACAATAACACTCCTCTCAGGTGGCTTCTTCAGGTTAGGCTTTTATCAAATAAAATAGAATATTAAAAAAAATATATTTAACATGGTCATCTATGGATCTCTTGAAAAGTTTAATATGGCTGTATCTGCTTGTATAAGATGTACATTTGAACATATTCCCAGTGGATCTTAAATTTCCATTTTTAGCAAAAAATAAAATACAATTTTAATTAAATCATTTATAATTTAATTCAATATGAAATATGATGTACGTCGTTTTACAGTTAATGTCGTTTTAGACTTTGAAGTTTCATGATCAATGATGTCACATTAAGATAGGCTGGGACAAAATGACAAAAAAAAACTTTCAACTTTTTAACTTTTTAAACTTAACTTTTAACTTAGTTTTTATTTATTGTTAAAGTCGTTGATGAATCTGGTCGCATCTTATTTTAAGAATATGTTTTGAAGAATCCAGCAATATTTCTGAAGCCTTACAAGTACCTTAATTGGCGTTCTTATTATTATTCCACAGATTTGATAAACTTTACACTTTGAAAACTCTTAATGTGGAATGGAACTGCGAAGCTCATCAGGCCCAGGCATTAACTCCCCAGCACGATCCAAAGTTTCACATTTTTAACAGGGAAACTTGAGCAAAAAGCACAGAGATTGAGTTTGTTGCCAAAGATGAGCAATGACAATGTAATCAAAGTAAATATAATACCAGCGAATTCGTAGGCCACGTGGTTTTGGCGCCACGTTGACATTTAGCCTTTTTCCACACGTAATAACAAGAAAGTATCTCCTCTGAGAATACCTGCATCGATCAAAGAGCTGAAATGCTCACATTATGTAACTAAAGCATTGTGGAACAAAGTTTGAAATGACCTTTGAAAGTCAGATGACTTTTTTTCATTTTACCATTGTACACCTAGGGACTTGCAACTTGTTTTAAATGATGGGATTGTCGTTGTATTTTAAATTGGAGAATGTTGGTCTCTAATCCTAGAGAATGCTAAGAGTAGTATCTTTCTTTAAAAGAAGCTAAATATCAATGCAACCAAGAAACTAACTCACAGCAAATCCGAGGCATCGCCATATTGATTTTAAACATATTGTCACATTTGCCAACCCCATGCACATCTCTTCTGAACAAACCTGTATCACATCCTGTAGCTGAAGTGCTGTGGTGTAAAGTTTGCAGTTAGTTATAATGACATCAGTAGCTGAAGTGCTGTGGTGCAAAGTTTGAAGTTTTTTATAATGACATCAGTGGCCGATTTAATTATTTCTACAAAAGAATACGAAAATAGTGTGGTCTTTATGAATCAAGGCTAAGGATTCTAAGGAATGGTAAAAATGGTAAAAATTGACAGATAAAGGAGGGATACATTTCTTAATATGGGAAACGTTTTTGAGTGGAGTTGCTTTTTTGTCAAGAGAATTAATGCATTGACTTGCATTTCATTTTAGTTGATGCAGAGTAATGACTGTCCAGGTCGCGTGATTTAGCCGAAATTATGAGAATAAGCCCTTTAAACATGATCAGATTATCTGTTTACAATGACACTGGCATGATTGTGCGTATTTGTCAATTCTTAGTTTTAGAGTTTTAGATTGGATATGAACAATACTATCAGATATACATTTGTATATTGGACATTCATATACAATGATGTATAACGGTTTCGAATCGCAAGTCAATGTCCCTCTAAAGTGTTTGAGTTGCCACTAGCTTTAACTTTCAAGTTTGACATTTTGATTTCACTTTCCCGTTAGTAGACTTGTAAACATATCAATATCTCCTGTCATTTGACATTTTCCCTTCTAAGAAAGTATAATTAAATTGAAGATGATGTTTCTTAACTTTGAAACCTAGATAGATGTAATAAGATATACGTAATATAGTTCTTAATACATATTTGAAACACAAACACTCCTTATCACAATATAGTTTTATTAAGCTGAAGTCGTCAACAAATATAAATGCTATAAAACTCAGTTTACTAGCATCTATCATTTATCACGTGGATCTCTGTACAGATTCTACGAACATTCCTTGTTGACGATCATGTTTTACCTCGCTAATCATGTATGTTTACTGGCAGTTTGTGTCTTGTTACATCTTTAAATCATATTTCAAACGGACGAAAGACTGACATTGGATGAACATTAACACCGGTAACAGCGGTAGGTGGTTTACTAATCAAGCTTATGAATATGAGGTCCTATGGGATCTTAAACTACTGCCTTTATAGGTTTTACAAAGGTCGTGAAACTGTTTGGACTGTATATTTGTTTGCACTTACATACAATTTATGGGTATAATTACAACTTTGTCATTGCGGATCTAAAGGCAGACTTTGACTGAATAAACTATGATGCTATTATATTACGTTGCGTTACATCTACAAGGGTTAAAATTATAACTTGAACATCGAAATAGATACTGATAGAAATCAATAATGGAACACTTAAACTGAGAAAATGTACCTTGAGGGATAACAACATGTTATGACGCTCAATACCCTTAACCATATACCCTGACTTGAAGCACGTGCATCTTCATTTTTAGTTGAAAAATCATGGTTACCTTCGGTTTTAAATGCTTTAAAAGGCAGTAAAGCAAGTCATCTGACACACATCTGAATGATGCCAAAACAGGGATGAAGTTTTGTTGCCCATCATTGTGCTCCATCAAGAAAACGCCCGTTTCCAACTCCGCTCGAGTTTCTATCCAATGCATGCAGAATAAAACTGTGGGGGTTCTGCCCTTGCCGTCCAAAAGTCCTGTTCGGGGTCGCTGAGTTGGAACGTCAAATACAGCCCCATAACCACATACAAAATCAACCAGACAGGTATGCTGCAGTAATCAACAGACATATGGGACACACGCGATGCTGATGTTGGGCACTTTCCAGCTCTAGTTGTCTGTAATACAGCGTTCAAATCTCAAACAGGGTACGTAAGATACCTGAAGCTAACCAAGTGTTCTGTTATTCATTCCCGTCAGTATATGTAAACCCATGAATAATCAACATGGGTAGTACATGTTGCTTGCTACCCATCGAATTGAGGTTTCTGCTGCAAGCGTGTCAAGAGGTTCCCGAAGCAACATTTTGGAATACACCAAGATCTTTGGGCAATATTCCACTCTTGGAACAGTGTCATGGCTTGATATCGTTTCTCAATACTGAGACTCCTCCCTCTACCCACGCTACCCACGCTACCCACGCTAGCATCACAAACTGATAAGAGCCAACTGCAAATCTTATAAAGCTGTACGAGTATTCTGCGTTAACTTGCTGGTAAAGAATGTGCATGTTAACAGCTTCGTTTTATTGTGAATTTAGAATTTTGCTTCAAATCTGTTTTATCATCTAGTGAACACAAACTGTAACCATTTCAATGTGACATGTTAAGTTTTACGGCACCTCAGGTCATACACTGACAGTATATGTAAAAAGGTTACAATAGTTGGCATTATGTAGTTTGGAACAGTTGAGTAAAGTATTAGTAGTACTTAGTAGTACTATTTTTAGTCATTCAATTGAAATGGTTTACGTGTACAGCCATTCTCCGACTGTGTGATTGATAAGTTTTTTCCTTTCTGTTTATGAACTTATACCTCCAGGGAATGTTAACGAGATGTGTTCAGAGAATATTTTCTTCAATTAAATGGCCACGGCAACAATGGCCTCAACATTCAGCCATATTCTGATCTACGGAAACCAAAGTTAGATGGAGAATAGGATACAATTTACAGGATAATCATTTCTCAGAACATACTGCAGTATCAGCGTCTCTGAACTGAGCTTGATTAAAAACTCCAATAATAAAAATGAATATTTTGGAACTTTACGTAATGATCATTTGAAACATTGTCTTTAGTCATCATCATTTCATTTGGATAAGTCGTTGACGAACATGTGATACATGTATTTAAAGGGACAGTAGCACAAAATAAATCGATGAAATATATTTGAAGAATAATGACACCTACAGTACAAAAAACCTTCTCTACATGGTTCAATAAAGTCATGGGAATCGTATTTGTAATTCGAAACAATAAAATATGTTCACATTCAAATGAATTCTTGGGTTATAACATCGTTATAACTACGGATAACTGATTTGTATAATAATATCTTTTACCCTCTAAAGTAAACTAAAACGTGGCTGTCATTATAAATGAACATTTTGAAAAAAGCGTGTATAGCCCCTTTAAGCTAGTTGGCATCAATCGAAACCTTTCAAGAGTTAAGAGAATAGAATACAGACGAGAGAGTTTAGTGAACTGTTTATCCATCCAATCAACATGAGCTGCCAATAAGATTAACACGTCTTGTGACAATTGCACTAGTGTATTACCTCTGTAAATGTACTACAATGCAGTATGTGTATTACCTCTGTAAATGTACTACAATGCAGTATGTGTATTACCTCTGTAAATGTACTACAATGCAGTATGTGTATTACCTCTGTAAATGTACTACAATGCAGTATGTGTATTACCTCTGTAAATGTACTACAATGCAGTATGTGTATTACCTCTGTAAATGTACTACAATGCAGTATGTGTATTACCTCTGTAAATGTACTACAATGCAGTATGTGTAATTGTACAAGAATGACAGTCGAAACATTCTTCTAGGAACGAACATCTATATCTATTGGATTTCTGCATTCCACTGAACATTTAGACATTATCTAAAAGCTTATCAGAAACCTTTAATCAAAAGAGTTAGTTGTGGTAAAATCATCTACAATAGTCTTAATTCTGATATCCAGACGACATCACTCCAGGATTCGAACCCAAGCACAGTGGCTCAGCTCCATGGCGGCACATGACACACTTTTCTAATAACTAAAATATCATTAAAATAAGTTAATGACAAATATAAACTTTCTTTCATTTAGAACTTAAGGAAAGTTCTGATGCGTACTTTGGCAATATCTTATTAGGTTACATACCCTGTAGTATAGGAAACGTCGGTTATCTTTAGTTAAAGTTAACGTTAACGTACTGGGGGCCAAAGTGGAGACAGGTCAGCAACGATGATCGATACTGGGAGTTCCACTGGAAGCAATATACGGTGTACAATATGTACAATATGTTCTAACAAGAGGCCAATAAGCGATTTTACAAATGGAACATTTCGCAGTTGATTGATTATATTTGATAACTTAGTGATATGTATAAATGTACATTATTCAACCATATGGTATGTTTGTACTGAAGACCTTTCATCCACCCAGGAGAAACACGATTGGCTTCAAAATTGTGAAATTCAAATATGGAATGATTTAATTGTAACTTGTAGACAATAATATTGATGAGATAAATAGTATGTTCACATTTATTGTAATATTTCATGAACTACACTCTTTGACAACTTAATAAAAATGTTCCTTATTAATTTATCAGTATAAAATAATGGTGCTGATATGTTTTAATGGTCCAGTATTGAACTAGAATGTATGCCTGCACTATTGGCGTGTCTCGTTTAATAGACAATCAACACTTGAGAATTAACGATGACTACGTTATATACGTTCAATATAACGTTCATATTTATTGTAATATTTCATGAGAGTATAATTCTTTGAACTTTCTCAAATGAAAATTACTTGTTTTTCCTTTATATTCTGTCTTAAGGAAAAAACAAAGTAAAACATATTGAAGATGCCTGGAATTGCATACCTACAGTTTTTGTAATTGAACTAAATCAACAACAATCAATCAACGCTTGAGAATTAATGATGACACAAATAGTAAAATTCATATTCATTGTAATATTTCATGAGTGCAGATCTTTGTCATTAATATGCTTTCAGAAATCACTGCTTTTCCCTTCATATTTTGAAAGGAACAAAGTAAAACTATTTCAAGCCAATCCAAATCACATGAGTTACGACATGGAAAAGAGATTAAATGCCTCGAATGGCATATCTACAGTTTTTGCAATTGATTTTAATGCTCAGTGAAAACGTTTTCTGAATTTCTTATTGAGTCTTCAGAAGTAATCTTCGACTTAAAAGTTGTTTTCTGGAGGTAAGGATATGTTTTTGCCTTTTCAATTAGGAAATGTCATTTGTGATATTCTTCATGTCGACGAGTTACAACTAAAACATTCCGTCTTCAGAACCTGATCGTTTGTACAACTAAAACATTCCGTCTTCAGAACCTGATCTAAAACATTCCTTCTTCAGAACCTGATCTAAAACATTCCTTCTTCAGAACCTGATCGTTTGTAAAACTAAATCTAAAACATTCCTTCTTCAGAACCTAATCGTTTGTAAAACTTATACATTCCTACTTCAGAACCTGATCTAAAACATTCCGTCTTCAGAACCTGATCTAAAACATTCCTTCTCCAGAACCTGATCTAAAACATTCCTTCTTCAGAACCTGATCGTTTGTAAAACTAAATCTAAAACATTCCTTCTTCAGAACCTGATCCTTTGTAAAACTAAAACATTCCTTCTTCAGAATCTGATCTAAAACATTCCTTCTTTAGAATCTGATCTAAAACATTCCTTCTCCAGAACCTGATCTAAAACATTCCTTCTTCAGAACCTGATCGTTTGTAAAACTAAAACATTCCTTCTTCAGAACATAATCGTTTGTAAAACTAAAACATTCCTTCTTCAGAATCTGATCTAAAACATTCCTTCTCCAGAACCTGATCTAAAACATTCCTTCTTCAGAACCTGATCGTTTGTAAAACTAAATCTAAAACATTCCTTCTTCAGAACCTGATCCTTTGTAAAACTAAAACAGTCCTTCTTCAGAATCTGATCTAAAACATTCCTTCTTCAGAATCTGATCTAAAACATTCCTTCTCCAGAACCTGATCTAAAACATTCCTTCTTCAGAACCTGATCCTTTGTAAAACTAAAACATTCCTTCTTCAGAATCTGATCTAAAACATTCCTTCTTCAGAATCTGATCTAAAACATTCCTTCTCCAGAACCTGATCTAAAACATTCCTTCTTCAGAACCTGATCGTTTGTAAAAATAAAACATTCCTTCTTCAGAACCTGATCGTTTGTAAAACACGACAGCACCTAATCCTTTGGAAAAACACACTTTTATTGTTTGAAGCCATACTTTTACGTTGGTAGGATTTAAAGAATGTCTTTGACGTCATTGCTCCTTCCATGAATTAGCTCATCTACGTAGGTTATGTTAGATAACGATTGTTGTTGTCCTTTATCATTAAATCATACATTTTCTTCCTACATGTTTCCATCTCTACACTCCTTTGGACTTACTACTGTTTTACTTTGAAATCTCAAAGCATTAACTTAATTAGATTGAAAGACAAATTATGTTTATCAGATCTTAAGGGGGGAGTTAACAAAAACATTAACTTTAAGTTACTATTTAAGATTAAAGATATTGTCGTTGACAGTTTATCTGTACATAAATGAAATAGCCATAGATATATAGAAAGTATATAATTTAAATATTGAACCGAAACCTGTAGGTCTATACATTCAAATAGATTTGCTGTGATCTGTCTCTTCAACTCAGTGTGTCTAGTATAAGTAAATCGGTTAATTGGAAAATACTTGCACACTTAATGATATATATGCAAATAATTTAAATGAGTTTGAATAAATATTTCAAATATAGAGATGTATACGTAAGCTGAATATCCAACAGCTGCTATGGTAACAAGGATCTTGGTTCATGAGTAGAGTTTGGTCTTGGTGTCAGAAATAGAACACACTCTACCTCAGATGATACAATAAAAACGCAACAGTAAAAGCTTGTCACTCGTTTGTGAGGTTATTGTCTTAAGATAAGATAAGATATATTACTTTTCATCGTTAGTCTATTTGATGATGTTATCTATGTCTAATAGCTGTTTCCTATACACAGTCCCGTAATCCATGTATCTCTATTAAATGCAACAGTAGTACATACTTGTTATATTGTATGTTGTATACATGTACATGTGTTTTCTGTATCTCTTATATTGTATGTTGTATACATGTACAGGTGTTTCTGTTTCTCTTATGTTGTATGTTGTATACATGTACATGTGTTTCTGTTTCTCTTATGTTGCAGTTTACACAGCGATCAGACATGGTTAGACAACACAGCGAGCAGACAGATCACACGTGACAACAATAGAATTGAGACGCTGTTGATGAGAAATATTCTGCTTTAGAATAATCAAACATCAGTTGAGAAGAAAGAGAGTGTATGTTATATGTGACAAGGGCCCCGGTAGAGAAGATAATGTATGTTAAACACGACCAGGGCCCCAGTAGAGAAGATAATGTATGTTAAACACGACCAGGGCCCCAGTAGAGAAGATAATGTATGTTAAACACGACCAGGGCCCCAGTAGGGAAGATAATGTATGTTAAACACGACCAGGGCCCCAGTAGAGAAGATAATGTATGTTAAACACGACCAGGGCCCCAGTAGAGAAGATAATGTATGTTAAACACGACCAGGGCCCCAGTAGAGAAGATAATGTATGTTAAACACGACCAGGGCCCCGGTAGAGAAGATAATGTATGTTAAACACGACCAGGGCCCCAGTAGAGAAGATAATATATGTTAAACACGACCAGGGCCCCAGTAGAGAAGATAATGTATGTTAAACACGACCAGGGCCCCAGTAGAGAAGATAATGTATGTTAAACACGACCAGGGCCCCGGTAGAGAAGATAATGTATGTTAAACACGACCAGGGCCCCGGTAGAGAAGATAGTGTATGGTATATACGACCAGGGCCCCAGTAGAGAAGATAATGTATGTTAAACACGACCAGGGCCCCAGTAGAGAAGATAATGTATGTTAAACACGACCAGGGCCCCAGTAGAGAAGATAATGTATGTTAAACACGACCAGGGCCCCAGTAGAGAAGATAATGTATGTTAAACACGACCAGGGCCCCGGTAGAGAAGATAATGTATGTTAAACACGACCAGGGCCCCAGTAGAGAAGATAATGTATGTTAAACACGACCAGGGCCCCAGTAGAGAAGATAATGTATGTTAAACACGACCAGGGCCCCAGTAGAGAAGATAATGTATGTTAAACACGACCAGGGCCCCAGTAGAGAAGATAATGTATGTTAAACACGACCAGGGCCCCGGTAGAGAAGATAATGTATGTTAAACACGACCAGGGCCCCGGTAGAGAAGATAGTGTATGTTAAACACGACCAGGGCCCCAGTAGAGAAGATAATGTATGTTAAACACGACCAGGGCCCCAGTAGAGAAGATAATGTATGTTAAACACGACCAGGGCCCGAGTAGAGAAGATAATGTATGTTAAACACGACCAGGGCCCCAGTAGAGAAGATAATGTATGTTAAACACGACCAGGGCCCCGGTAGAGAAGATAATGTATGTTAAACACGACCAGGGCCCCAGTAGAGAAGATAATGTATGTTAAACACGACCAGGGCCCCAGTAGAGAAGATAATGTATGTTAAACACGACCAGGGCCCCAGTAGAGAAGATAATGTATGTTAAACACGACCAGGGCCCCAGTAGAGAAGATAATGTATGTTAAACACGACCAGGGCCCCAGTAGAGAAGATAATGTATGTTAAACACGACCAGGGCCCCAGTAGAGAAGATAATGTATGTTAAACACGACCAGGGCCCCGGTAGAGAAGATAGTGTATGGTATATACGACCAGGGCCCCAGTAGAGAAGATAATGTATGTTAAACACGACCAGGGCCCCGGTAGAGAAGATAGTGTATGGTATATACGACCAGGGCCCCAGTAGAGAAGATAATGTATGTTAAACACGACCAGGGCCCCAGTAGAGAAGATAATGTATGTTAAACACGACCAGGGCCCCAGTAGAGAAGATAATGTATGTTAAACACGACCAGGGCCCCGGTAGAGAAGATAATGTATGTTAAACACGACCAGGGCCCCAGTAGAGAAGATAATGTATGTTAAACACGACCAGGGCCCCAGTAGAGAAGATAATGTATGTTAAACACGACCAGGGCCCCAGTAGAGAAGATAATGTATGTTAAACACGACCAGGGCCCCAGTAGAGAAGATAATGTATGTTAAACACGACCAGGGCCCCGGTAGAGAAGATAGTGTATGGTATATACGACCAGGGCCCCAGTAGAGAAGATAATGTATGTTAAACACGACCAGGGCCCCGGTAGAGAAGATAGTGTATGGTATATACGACCAGGGCCCCAGTAGAGAAGATAATGTATGTTAAACACGACCAGGGCCCCAGTAGAGAAGATAGTGTATGATATATACGACCAGGGCCCCAGTAGAGAAGATAATGTATGTTATACACGACCAGGGCCCCAGTAGAGAAGATAGTGTATGATATATACGACCAGGGCCCCAGTAGAGAAGATAACGTATGTTAAACACGACCAGGGCCCCGGTAGAGAAGATAGTGTATGGTATATACGACCAGGGCCCCAGTAGAGAAGATAATGTATGTTAAACACGACCAGGGCCCCGGTAGAGAAGATAATGTATGTTAAACACGACCAGGGCCCCAGTAGAGAAGATAATGTATGTTAAACACGACCAGGGCCCCGGTAGAGAAGATAATGTATGTTAAACACGACCAGGGCCCCAGTAGAGAAGATAATGTATGTTAAACACGACCAGGGCCCCGGTAGAGAAGATAATGTATGTTAAACACGACCAGGGCCCCGGTAGAGAAGATAATGTATGTTAAACACGACCAGGGCCCCGGTAGAGAAGATAGTGTATGGTATATACGACCAGGGCCCCAGTAGAGAAGATAATGTATGTTATACACGACCAGGGCCCCAGTAGAGAAGATAGTGTATGATATATACGACCAGGGCCCCAGTAGAGAAGATAACGTATGTTAAACACGACCAGGGCCCCGGTAGAGAAGATAGTGTATGGTATATACGACCAGGGCCCCAGTAGAGAAGATAATGTATGTTAAACACGACCAGGGCCCCGGTAGAGAAGATAATGTATGTTAAACACGACCAGGGCCCCAGTAGAGAAGATAATGTATGTTAAACACGACCAGGGCCCCGGTAGAGAAGATAATGTATGTTAAACACGACCAGGGCCCCAGTAGAGAAGATAATGTATGTTAAACACGACCAGGGCCCCAGTAGAGAAGATAATGTATGTTAAACACGACCAGGGCCCCGGTAGAGAAGATAATGTATGTTAAACACGACCAGGGCCCCGGTAGAGAAGATAGTGTATGTTAAACACGACCAGGGCCCCGGTAGAGAAGATAATGTATGTTAAACACGACCAGGGCCCCAGTAGAGAAGATAATGTATGTTAAACACGACCAGGGCCCCGGTAGAGAAGATAATGTATGTTAAACACGACCAGGGCCCCGGTAGAGAAGATAGTGTATGATATATACGACCAGGGCCCCAGTAGAGAAGATAATGTATGTTAAACACGACCAGGGCCCCAGTAGAGAAGATAATGTATGTTAAACACGACCAGGGCCCCGGTAGAGAAGATAATGTATGTTAAACACGACCAGGGCCCCAGTAGAGAAGATAATGTATGTTAAACACGACCAGGGCCCCAGTAGAGAAGATAGTGTAAGTTATACACGACCAGGGCCCCAGTAGAGAAGATAATGTTTGTTAAACACGACCAGGGCCGAGTGGATCAGATGAGGCTGATGTACTTCCTCCCCAAATGAAGGTACTGATGTCTTGCTTAGACTAATTTAGAAATTCAAAAGTTAACCGGAAGGACAGAATGAAGAGCTAGGAAGATTCCCCTACACTTCTCTTCTTCAACTTCCGTCTCTCGTAAACTGTACCGATATTATTTGCATACACAATGTGATAGATCGAAGTAACAATTTCATCATTTAGTATTAATTTCAGATGTAATATTTTCGTTAGTTTAGATTATTTCCGGTACTTAAGAACCACATACCTGTAATACAATACACGTACAGATGTATGTGTAAGATTAAAAAGTCTGCAAATTCGACTTTCTTTTTGTGAAGTTTGATCCTCTATTTTCGATGAATAAATCATGTGAAAACATTTCAATTACTCCCAGTGAGTTAAGAATGGAAAGGAACGAAGTGCGCTCTTTGAACATGCCCCTTCCTATATATACGAATGGGATATCGATAGGTTTACCTTCCTACAAAAGTATTAGTTTCATTCTTGTGATCATCTCCAGTTTCAAAGTTAAAAAGGTTTCTAAAATGTCGATACCACCCATTCATACTAATGTTGTTTCTCGCTACGATAGAAGTTTTTTAATTACAATAACATGTCTGCTCTTCAGGTAAATATTTTTTCTCATTATCTAAAACTTCAGGACAGAACCCACATGTTTGTGGAGCTGTAAGACAGTTCTCCCTCCTTCACATCCAGTCCACAGATGTTACACGATCTGGAACAAAGTGCTGAAAGATTTGCCTCGACACGTCTTCGTTAAAAAAAAATCTCTTTTGTTCGCAATTGGCTTTCCTAGAATCGATTTAGATGGATATCTCGTTTCACAACTGAATTCATTCTTTACACAAGCATCCAATCAGAAAGGTAAAAAACGCGCTTGTAAATGACTTGAGAACTTTTTTCTTGTACAGTATCTCTATTTGGTCCCTAATTACGAGCCTCAACCCTCTCATATAAGACACGGCTAATATCCTCATACCGGAATGGCAACACATTAGATAAACCTGAAACACGATTTGACCAGCAGTGTCAAACCTACAATAAGTATAGATTGAGTTTTGTGCTATAATTACATGTACATGTATATATACGAACGTGCGCGCATCAGAAATGCTATTTATGTTTACATACACAGTAGACCCTAGTCTTAAACTCAGACTCTGAGAATAGTATTTATTCTGAATATATCACCATTTTATTAAATATTGCAAAGGGAGACTGATAGAAATGGGATGTTCAGAAATTTGTAAAAAGAGGCTCCTTTTCAATACGTTGTCCAGAGTCTAAGTGTTAGACTATGTAGACCTGTGTATTGTAGAAGGAAGGTGATGACTCTGAGAGCTGTCCATCCTCGCATGACCAAGCAAACCTATATACTCCCCCCAAGCAAAATATGCCCACACAATCTGCAAGCTAAGTTATTAAAAGGATTGTCCTATCGGGGTATTGTTTGACGAAATAACATACGAGGGACCATTCTTTCTTGTTTTTATAAATCGTTTAACCCAATCCAGTTGAAACATATCACTAACTCTAAACAATTAATAAACATTGATTACAAAATTAAAATCAAAGAGAAATGAAGTCAAGCATCAGGGCGATGATTAGGGAAAGCTTTCTTTCGACATAACAAGATCTTGTCAGCAGTTTTCTGGTATCGTCGTGTCACTATGGATATACTACACACAGTTTCTTATTGGAAAATTGTAATTAATAAAACAACAGCTGTTCCTTTAGTCAGGATTTGTGTCTTGACAAATGTATCTTGTTTAAATTTGTATCCCTTTGAAATATTCCACGAAGCAAATAAAAAAGTAGCTGTTCAATCACGCAATGCTATTCCGATGTCTTCTTCTGTTGTCAATGATCTATAATATCCCCGTGAAGTGACAGCTGAGTGACGTTCAAACACGTCTTAAGATACGGAACAACATCGATGGATGCTTTTTGGTGATTGAAAAGAAATACGTCAGCGCTAATGTGGGTTTACATTGAAATTGACGACACTAGAAGAAGTTAGCTCTAAACTAGACAAGTGTGAAACAAGTTTACAATAGAGAGGCGATGTGTGTTGTCGACTCTCTAGAGAGCAGATTACAGACTGGAATCCTGTACAACCAGTTGGAACAAATATGTTCACTTTCAGCTTGTTTCCACGTCGATACAGATTTATTAGTGAGGATCCATTATATCGTTTAATATTAATAAAGCATCCCATCCCACATCCCATTTCTTTCATGAAGACATGTCAAACGACAGCCTTTACATTACACATCTCACATCAATGTCGGTTTGTGGGAGCCTCTACGCTGCAATGGGACAACTATTACGTAGTTACAACACTTCCGTTTCACGGGGAAGGTATAAAACATTTCCAACATTTTCTGCAATGTGTATAAACTAACAAAAGACAGGAGAAAACGGCTATTCCTGTAGGTTGTCGTGGTACACTGTTCAATAGCTGATAATATTTATTAATTTGGTCCATTACGAAAATTGGAAAACATTGCCCATAGGTAGCATTGGGCAGGAAAATACACAGATATAGGAACATGTGGAAATATTTCACACCGCAGTTGGCTCATTGATGGACAACTCAATCTGACAATTCTCATCACGAAATGAAACTGTAACATCTTTATTGACTTTCAGACTGGCGAGTGGAATCGAATCAACTTCTTAATTAGTTTACTGGTGTTGATGGAAATGCAATAACGATGCTCTCCTTCATTTTGGATACTGGGCTGATGTGGACAGGAGCAGCCGAATATATTAACATACCGTCGTCGATAATGTTAAGTAGAATATCAAAATTGTTGTGAAATCACACCAGAAACCGTGTGTGTCTTGAAATGTTAAATAAAATAAGTGAGTGTGACATCGTGCTTAAATAAAGATGTCTGCATGAGTAAACGTAACACGTCACTTACCGAAATGAGTTCATATTCCCTAATCAGATTAACGGTTTGGCATAATGTTGTAGGAGTGCAGTGCAGGTCATGAATCAAGTGAAATAATCTGAATATACTTTGAATCATTCCATAAACAAGTCCTTTCCTCTTTCGATGACCCTGTAGAGTGACGTCACTTTCGGTTGTTTTATGACCTCGCTATGCGTTGCGTGTTTTATGTTTTTCATACACGTATGATTCAATTAAGGCCCTCTATATAGCCACTTTGTTGTTTTTGCATTGAAATAAAAAAATCACGTGTTGACAGTCCTTGAGGAATGTATATTCATACCCATGACGCAGTTGTGACTGTAATGCCCGCGATTACAGGCGTAGGTCTGAAATACTAGTTTACACTGTTGGGTGAGTAATAAATACAGTACTTAACTTCGTTCCGTATTATAACATAATACCAAACCAACGACCCTTTTTTAAATAAATATGGTATTAAACGGGACGTCGTTTAGACACACAGATTAAGAACGGGAAAGGGGCGGAATGGCGTAGTGGTTAGTGCGTTTGGCTTCGGATCAAGAGGTCCGGGGTTCGAATCCCACCAGGGGCAAGGCAACTTTGTCTGCAATAGAGAACTGTTCAACACGCAGTAAGGTTTGGGTGCAATGCTACACTGAATTTAGTGCAGTACCACCTATGGTTCGCTAGTTGAAGCCGTTGCTCGCAGGTTTCACCGCAATGCATAGCCACATGGCGTTGCAGACTTTCTCCCTGCACTACTACTAGCAGCCTGATATAAGGGAAATAATCTTGAAAGCGGCGTTAAACCCCAAATCACCTCACCTCACCGAGAACAGGAAAAAATAGATGGAAGTGGGTACCAGGGTTGAAATGTACGTATTTCCTGGTGTTTTATAGGCTATACATTATTGGCATTGATCAATTTCTTAAATAAGGAATACCAGTTAGAAATGTAATGGCCATTGCTGATTTAAACGTCATCTTTACATTGTAATTTGTAGACTCAGACAATAACATTATAGAGGTGTATGTTTGCTTACACGGAATTCGGAACACATAAACACCTGAACACCTAATCACTGAACACCTAAATTCCTGAACACCTAAATCTTTCACCTCGAGGTAATGGAAAGTTATTTGCTCGTATATTCCTATTGTTATATGACTTATTTATACAAAGAGAATATTTTAAAAATCTTCGACACAGCACATGCTGTTTTTTTATTTTATTCTGAACATTCCTGTGACAAGACATCAGAGAAAAGCTTCGATCTATTCCTGGTCTGGTTACCCGACAACATGTCCCAGCCTATCTAAATGTGACATCTTTAATCATGAAACTTCAAAGCCTAAGAGCTGGATATAGGTATAGATATAGGTATAGATATAGGTATAGATAAAATCGATTCTTGTGAAAACGACAGGAACTGTGAAACGATATACATCATATTGTATATTGAAATACATTATAAATGATTTTATTTATTAATATTTTATTATTTTTTGTTGTTGCTAAAAATGGAAATGTATCATCCAATGGGAATATGTAGACATGTGCATCCTATACAAGCAGATACAGCCATATTAACCTTTTCACGAGATCCTTAGATGTCCATAAACGCAACCTTTATTTCATCGAGAGGCGGGCTATGTCTCACACATTCTGTGAAGTATTATGTTTAGCATGTAAGTTTGGTAGTGTCATGTCATTAAACTATTGTAATTTAGCTGTGATACAACTGGTATGATAATTTGTAATCTGGTATAATGATCGTGAACAGCGGTTCTGACTTCCAGCGAGGCCAGTGAAGTGATCTGATCTTCCCTGTAGCTCGCTGATACATTCAACATGCCGTCCCTGTGTTATAATGTATATCGTAAAGTGGTTTTCCTGAGTTATGGTGATCAACTTGGACCTTCACAGTCACTCACCTTATTGGTCCGAAGCTAAAGTCTCGTTGTGAGAGGCAGTCGATAACGAGGCTCAGACCAGAGAACTGAGTGTTAATGTGTCTGCTCACATACCGACATAACAGACTTCATTTATGTCGAGGACCGCCTGGTTTTATATTATCCAGACTGAAGCATTTAGCTATAATGTCAAGTCTGACTAGTTGACATTACATGAGAATCACATTTTCACCGTTTGTAACTATTTTAGTTGAGATATTTTAGTTGAGATTTTGGTTGGATGAATAACATGATCACGTCGTTTTTAATTCAAACCACCTTAAATATGCAATTTCGAGGTTGTTGAAACTTTTCGCTGTTTGATGATATTACTTGAAAATATAATTTGTATTCTTCATAAAGTCGCCAGACAGTATCAGACATAAAGACACACACCATTAAAGTCGGTATACAGACTTAACTTTGCATATACAACATTGTAGATTCTTCTCATCTTCTAAACTATCAGGCATTGATTTTAAATTGACTAAATTGCACAATGTAAAAAGAAGCTGTCACCATGTCCCGACTACAGCAGAGAATGGTCTGTATATTGGCCCCTTGCTTCAACTATCACCTGGTTGAGGAACTCAAATGTCAACCATTTCAAATGTATCAAATGTCCATAAAACTGTCAACAGTGACGAACACGATATTTTGTTTACACTTAACTGAGACAAGAAACTGACAGAGTTTGAAGTATTTTTAAACTCTTATGAATAATGATACAAATAAAAAGAGTTCGTCAAGAAATTCCATATATTTTACATAATTCTAAAAGCTGTTTGTAGCTCTGAATATTATGAAAACACATACGTTAAGAAAGTTGAATAACTTTGACAGTCGAGTTAATGTCAAGGAATTGAACGGAATTCCGAAACATAAAATCAACAAGTGTAAAAGAATCAACAGCCTGCGACCACACACCTCCGCTCTCAGCTACTGTTGTCAGGTGCCTCAGCTCTCAGCTACTGTTGTCAGATACCTCCGCTCTCAGCTACTGTTGTCAGATACCTCAGCTCTCAGCTATTGTTGTCAGATACCTCCGTCCTCAGCTACTGTTGTCAGGTGCCTCCGCTCTCAGCTACTATTGTCAGGTGCCTCCGCTCTCAGCTACTGTTGTCAGATACCTCAGCTCTCAGCTATTGTTGTCAGATACCTCGGCTCTCAGCTACTGTTGTCAGGTGCCTCCGCTCTCAGCTACTATTGTCAGGTGCCTCCGCTCTCAGCTACTGTTGTCAGGTGCCTCCGCTCTCAGCTACTGTTGTCAGGTGCCTCCGCTCTCAGCTATTGTTGTCAGATACCTCCGCTCTCAGCTACTGTTGTCAGGTGCCTCAGCTCTCAGCTACTGTTGTCAGATACCTCCGCTCTCAGCTACTGTTGTCAGATACCTCAGCTCTCAGCTATTGTTGTCAGATACCTCCGCTCTCAGCTACTGTTGTCAGGTGCCTCCGCTCTCAGCTACTATTGTCAGGTGCCTCCGCTCTCAGCTACTGTTGTCAGGTGCCTCCGCTCTCAGCTACTGTTGTCAGGTGCCGCCGCTCTCAGCTTCTGTTGTCAGATACCTCCGCTCTCAGCTACTGTTGTCAGGTGCCTCCGCTCTCAGCTGCTGTTGTCAGATACCTCCGCTCTCAGCTACTGTTGTCAGGTGCCTCCGCTCTCAGCTACTGTTGTCAGGTGCCGCCGCTTTCAGCTACTGTTGTCAGATACCTCCGCTCTCAGCTACTGTTGTCAGATACATCCGCTCTCAGCTACTGTTGTCAGATACATCCGCTCTCAGCTACTGTTGTCAGATACCTCCGCTCTCAGCTATTGTTGTCAGATACCTCCGCTCTCAGCTACTGTTGTCAGGTGCCTCCGCTCTCAGCTACTGTTGTCAGGTGCCTCCGCTCTGAGCTACTGTTGTCAGGTGCCTCCGCTCTCAGCTACTGTTTTCAGGTGCCGCCGCTCTCAGCTTCTGTTGTCAGATACCTCCGCTCTCAGCTACTGTTGTCAGGTGCCTCCGCTCTCAGCTACTGTTGTCAGATACCTCCGCTCTCAGCTACTGTTGTCAGATACATCCGCTCTCAGCTACTGTTGTCAGATACCTCCGCTCTCAGCTATTGTTGTCAGATACCTCCGCTCTCAGCTACTGTTGTCAGGTGCCTCCGCTCTCAGCTACTGTTGTCAGGTGCCTCCGCTCTCAGCTACTGTTGTCAGGTGCCTCCGCTCTCAGCTACTGTTGTCAGGTGCCGCCGCTCTCAGCTTCTGTTGTCAGATACCTCCGCTCTCAGCTACTGTTGTCAGGTGCCTCCGCTCTCAGCTACTGTTGTCAGATACCTCCGCTCTCAGCTACTTTTGTCAGGTGCCTCCGCTCTCAGCTACTGTTGTCAGGTGCCTCCGCTCTCAGCTACTGTTGTCAGATACCTCCGCTCTCAGCTACTGTTGTCAGGTGCCTCCGCTCTCAGCTACTGTTGTCAGATACCTCCGCTCTCAGCTACTGTTGTCAGATACCTCCGCTCTCAGCTACTGTTGTCAGGTGCCTCCGCTCTCAGCTACTGTTGTCAGATACCTCCGCTCTCAGCTACTGTTGTCAGATACCTCCGCTCTCAGCTACTGTTGTCAGATACATCCGCTCTCAGCTACTGTTGTCAGATACCTCCGCTCTCAGCTATTGTTGTCAGATACCTCCGCTCTCAGCTACTGTTGTCAGGTTCCTCCGCTCTCAGCTACTGTTGTCAGGTGCCGCCGCTCTCAGCTTCTGTTGTCAGATACCTCCGCTCTCAGCTACTGTTGTCAGGTGCCTCCGCTCTCAGCTACTGTTGTCAGATACCTCCGCTCTCAGCTACTGTTGTCAGATACATCCGCTCTAAGCTACTGTTGTCAGATACCTCCGCTCTCAGCTATTGTTGTCAGATACCTCCGCTCTCAGCTACTGTTGTCAGGTGGCTCCGCTCTCAGCTACTGTTGTCAGGTGCCTCCGCTCTCAGCTACTGTTGTCAGGTGCCTCCGCTCTCAGCTACTGTTGTCAGGTGCCGCCGCTCTCAGCTTCTGTTGTCAGATACCTCCGCTCTCAGCTACTGTTGTCAGGTGCCTCCGCTCTCAGCTACTGTTGTCAGATACCTCCGCTCTCAGCTACTGTTGTCAGGTGCCTCCGCTCTCAGCTACTGTTGTCAGGTGCCGCCGCTTTCAGCTACTGTTGTCAGATACCTCCGCTCTCAGCTACTGTTGTCAGATACATCCGCTCTCAGCTACTGTTGTCAGATACATCCGCTCTCAGCTACTGTTGTCAGATACCTCCGCTCTCAGCTATTGTTGTCAGATACCTCCGCTCTCAGCTACTGTTGTCAGGTTCCTCCGCTCTGAGCTACTGTTGTCAGGTGCCGCCGCTCTCAGCTTCTGTTGTCAGATACCTCCGCTCTCAGCTACTGTTGTCAGGTGCCTCCGCTCTCAGCTACTGTTGTCAGATACCTCCGCTCTCAGCTACTGTTGTCAGATACATCCGCTCTAAGCTACTGTTGTCAGATACCTCCGCTCTCAGCTATTGTTGTCAGATACCTCCGCTCTCAGCTACTGTTGTCAGGTGGCTCCGCTCTCAGCTACTATTGTCAGGTGCCTCCGCTCTCAGCTACTGTTGTCAGGTGCCTCCGCTCTCAGCTACTGTTGTCAGGTGCCGCCGCTCTCAGCTTCTGTTGTCAGATACCTCCGCTCTCAGCTACTGTTGTCAGGTTCCTCCGCTCTCAGCTACTGTTGTCAGATACCTCCGCTCTCAGCTACTGTTGTCAGGTGCCTCCGCTCTCAGCTACTGTTGTCAGGTGCCGCCGCTTTCAGCTACTGTTGTCAGATACCTCCGCTCTCAGCTACTGTTGTCAGATACATCCGCTCTCAGCTACTGTTGTCAGATACATCCGCTCTCAGCTACTGTTGTCAGATACCTCCGCTCTCAGCTATTGTTGTCAGATACCTCCGCTCTCAGCTACTGTTGTCAGGTGCCTCCGCTCTCAGCTACTATTGTCAGGTGCCTCCGCTCTTAGCTACTGTTGTCAGGTGCCTCCGCTCTCAGCTACTGTTGTCAGGTGCCGCCGCTCTCAGCTTCTGTTGTCAGATACCTCCGCTCTCAGCTACTGTTGTCAGGTGCCTCCGCTCTCAGCTACTGTTGTCAGATACCTCCGCTCTCAGCTACTGTTGTCAGATACATCCGCTCTCAGCTACTGTTGTCAGATACCTCCGCTCTCAGCTATTGTTGTCAGATACCTCCGCTCTCAGCTACTGTTGTCAGGTGGCTCCGCTCTCAGCTACTATTGACAGGTGCCTCCGCTCTCAGCTACTGTTGTCAGGTGCCTCCGCTCTCAGCTACTGTTGTCAGGTGCCGCCGCTCTCAGCTTCTGTTGTCAGATACCTCCGCTCTCAGCTACTGTTGTCAGGTGCCTCCGCTCTCAGCTACTGTTGTCAGATACCTCCGCTCTCAGCTACTGTTGTCAGGTGCCTCCGCTCTCAGCTACTGTTGTCAGGTGCCGCCGCTTTCAGCTACTGTTGTCAGGTGCCGCCGCTTTCAGCTACTGTTGTCAGATACCTCCGCTCTCAGCTACTGTTGTCAGATACATCCGCTCTCAGCTACTGTTGTCAGATACATCCGCTCTCAGCTACTGTTGTCAGATACCTCCGCTCTCAGCTACTGTTGTCAGGTGCCTCCGCTCTCAGCTACTATTGTCAGGTGCCTCCGCTCTCAGCTACTGTTGTCAGGTGCCTCCGCTCTCAGCTACTGTTGTCAGGTGCCGCCGCTCTCAGCTTCTGTTGTCAGATACCTCCGCTCTCAGCTACTGTTGTCAGGTGCCTCCGCTCTCAGCTACTGTTGTCAGATACCTCCGCTCTCAGCTACTGTTGTCAGATACATCCGCTCTCAGCTACTGTTGTCAGATACCTCCGCTCTCAGCTATTGTTGTCAGATACCTCCGCTCTCAGCTACTGTTGTCAGGTGCCTCCGCTCTCAGCTACTATTGTCAGGTGCCTCCGCTCTCAGCTACTGTTGTCAGGTGCCTCCGCTCTCAGCTACTGTTGTCAGGTGCCTCCGCTCTCAGCTTCTGTTGTCAGATACCTCCGCTCTCAGCTACTGTTGTCAGGTGCCTCCGCTCTCAGCTACTGTTGTCAGATACCTCCGCTCTCAGCTACTGTTGTCAGGTGCCTCCGCTCTCAGCTACTGTTGTCAGGTGCCTCCGCTCTCAGCTACTGTTGTCAGATACCTCCGCTCTCAGCTACTAATGTCAGGTGCCTCCGCTCTCAGCTACTGTTGTCAGATACCTCCGCTCTCAGCTACTGTTGTCAGATACCTCCGCTCTCAGCTACTGTTGTCAGATGCCTCCGCTCTCAGCTACTGTTGTCAGATACCTCCGCTCTCAGCTACTGTTGTCAGATACATCCGCTCTCAGCTACTGTTGTCAGATACATCCGCTCTCAGCTACTGTTGTCAGATACCTCCGCTCTCAGCTATTGTTGTCAGATACCTCCGCTCTCAGCTACTGTTGTCAGGTGCCTCCGCTCTCAGCTACCATTGTCAGGTGCCTCCGCTCTCAGCTACTGTTGTCAGGTGCCTCCGCTCTCAGCTACTGTTGTCAGGTGCCGCCGCTCTCAGCTTCTGTTGTCAGATACCTCCGCTCTCAGCTACTGTTGTCAGGTGCCTCCGCTCTCAGCTACTGTTGTCAGATACCTCCGCTCTCAGCTACTGTTGTCAGATACATCCGCTCTAAGCTACTGTTGTCAGATACCTCCGCTCTCAGCTATTGTTGTCAGATACCTCCGCTCTCAGCTACTGTTGTCAGGTGCCTCCGCTCTCAGCTACTATTGTCAGGTGCCTCCGCTCTCAGCTACTGTTGTCAGGTGCCTCCGCTCTCAGCTACTGTTGTCAGGTGCCGCCGCTCTCAGCTTCTGTTGTCAGATACCTCCGCTCTCAGCTACTGTTGTCAGGTGCCTCCGCTCTCAGCTACTGTTGTCAGATACCTCCGCTCTCAGCTACTGTTGTCAGGTGCCTCCGCTCTCAGCTACTGTTGTCAGATACCTCCGCTCTCAGCTACTGTTGTCAGGTGCCTCCGCTCTCAGCTACTGTTGTCAGGTGCCGCCGCTTTCAGCTACTGTTGTCAGATACCTCCGCTCTCAGCTACTGTTGTCAGATACATCCGCTCTCAGCTACTGTTGTCAGATACCTCCGCTCTCAGCTATTGTCAGATACCTCCGCTCTCAGCTACTGTTGTCAGGTGCCTCCGCTCTCAGCTACTATTGTCAGGTGCCTCCGCTCTCAGCTACTGTTGTCAGGTGCCTCCGCTCTCAGCTACTGTTGTCAGGTGCCTCCGCTCTCAGCTACTGTTGTCAGGTGCCTCCGCTCTCAGCTACCGTTGTCAGATACCTCCGCTCTCAGCTACTGTTGTCAGGTGCCTCCGCTCTCAGCTACTGTTGTCAGGTGCCGCCGCTTTCAGCTACTGTTGTCAGATACCTCCGCTCTCAGCTACTGTTGTCAGATACCTCCGCTCTCAGCTATTGTTGTCAGATACCTCCGCTCTCAGCTACTGTTGTCAGGTGCCTCCGCTCTCAGCTACTATTGTCAGGTGCCTCCGCTCTCAGCTACTGTTGTCAGATGAACTTGAACAATGAACAATAAAAGACAAATATGTTAGCAAGGATTAGCACGTGTGTGAAATTCGATGGGTGGAGTGTATAGTTTAAGAGAAACACTTGAAACATAATGTCATTATGTGGAAGGAAGTTAAATATTCCGTACATTACTCATCATCGATTTCACGACGAAACAGAACAGTCCGAAACTCTTTTGATAACACTTTTGAATTCTAAAACTTCCAATAAATAAAATTAACTATAGATTTTCGTTAATAGTTGCATTTGGAGAAATGCGTGATTAATCGTTAGCTATCACCAGCAAACTTCAGGGTATGTATCAACTTTCAGTTAACCGTAAATACATTTCTAATGTTGATTAACTATGAAGCAGTTATCGTATCCATTTAATCAACTTATATTTCACGATTGTGTAATTAAGTGAATTAAAAGTTAAAGTTTAAAGTAATTCAATTACACCTCGTAGTTATTTAACCCAGTAAACTATATCTGATGAGCATTACTTTGCCTCAACACGGGGACATTCAATTTACATCACATGACTCCAACTTCTAATCCACAAAGGATGATGTTAGTTCTTCCTGGTTTGAACATAGATTGGTGTATGACGTTGCTGAACGCAATGAGCAAAACACCTGAAAACAGTCGGGTCGCTGTTGTTAAAGGACATTTTATTTAGGAATGGAATGCCTCTTAAAAAAATCAACTTATCCGGAGTACTTACTGCTCCGAGCTAATATGTGATCCACAAGTTATCCACAAGTTGTCCACGAATTATCCATAAGTTATCCACAAGTTATCCACGAATTATCCACAAGTTATCAACGAGTTTGATGTGTTGTTAATTCTGTTTCTCTGCAAAAATACTCTATGTTGGTTGATGATGAAATTACGCACATTGGCTGGGACGAAACACGTCAACAAGGTACTGAAATTACGCACATTGGCTTGGACGAAACACGTCAACAAGGCACTGAAATAACGCACATTGGCGTGGACGAAACACGTCAACAAGGTACATCTTCGACACAGGTCAACATAATTTTTATCTGTTTCTCTTTACGCTCGCAACTTACTGATATATGGCAGGTATAATTCTATATGTCAACATTAATGTTCGTTCAAGCTATATAATGAAATAGAGTTTTGAGATATTTAGAAAAAGAGATCTTACCGATGATCGAGGCCCCTAACTAATTTGATTCACTCGTCTTTGATGTACAACTAATTATAGTTGGAAACATGACATGGTGTGTATCAAAGAAAGTGTTTGCACATTATCAAATCACAAATATATACCCTTCACTGACTTTATCTGCAAGTATCCTGACCGCAGCATGGATTCCAGTAGATTTGTACATGTAACTCGATATTCACTCTTTGAACCAGAATTATTAAAGCAATTCAATCGGATGAAATATTCATGAAATAGGATCGTAACTTATAACTAAATTTGACATGTTATGTAAAAGTAAGCCAAAGAAAGATTAAAAACGGGAAACTGCTCTTGGAAATTGAACTCTGAACACACTACAAAACTTGGAGATTATAGCGAAACTTCCCAAATCGGTTCCAAGTGTTTTCAAGGATTCTTACATCTTGAACTAGAATTGAGAGCTATTACACTTTCAAATACTTAACAAATTTACTGAATAAATGATTATATGTTATGGTTGGCTTCTTTTGTATGTGTTCAGAAAATACATTGTAATATCATTATCATTTTATACATTGTTTCTGTCATTACAAACACGATTTCTTATCAAATAAGATTGGATTTCCGTCACATTAAGGCAGATACATCTCAAGATTAGTTGTATTCAGGAATAATCGCATCTAGCAGGAACTCAATCTGATATCTGGTCAAGGCTGAGTCACATTTCCACAGATGTGTGGTAATATACACCAGATACTTGACCACCGGCTCCATCCACAATCTATCATGGCCAGTTATAGGTAATAGTCATGGCAAACACGGTTTGTTTAAAGGCGCTGTAGCACGTTTTTTCGCTCAAATAAGTCGATGAAATGTATTTGAAAAATAATGTCACCAATAGTAAAAAACCCTTCTCTCTTCGGAAAGTCAAGTTACAAATGAGTGTACATCGTTCCGTAAAGTCACGGCTATCGTTTTTGTCATTCGAAATAATAAAATGTGTTCACAATAAAATGGCCGCCATGCAATTTTTGCTTTATACGCAACACCGTTATTACCACTACGGATAATTGGTTTGTGTAATAAGATGTTTTACCCTCTAAAGTAAATATAAATGGCATAAACTATCATTATATATGGGAAATTTGAAAAAATAAACTTTGCAAAAAACGTGCTACAGCGCCTTTAAGAGACTGTTTGTTTCTTGTCAAATTAAGACAAATACACCATACAATTAGATTTATCTTGTTTCGTATTTGAATTTAAAGATATCTTGTCAAGGCTGAGTCACATTTCGCCCGCTCATGTCACAGATGTGTGGTAATATACAGACTACGAGAAACTAATCTGTCGTAATCTGAACTAAGATGGCGATGCTTGTAATAAGTCAGGTAAACATGAGATAATCATTTACCCTACATGTAGGTCATATACAGTTATATAAAGACCAACATGTACGATATCAGGTCATATTCAGTTATATAAAGACCAACATGTACGATATCAGGTCATATTCAGTTATATAAAGACCAACATGTACGATATCAGGTCATATTCAGTTATATAAAGACCAACATGTAGGATATCAGGTCATATTCAGTTATATAAAGACCAACATGTACGATATCAGGTCATATTCAGTTATATGAAGACCAACATGTAGGATATCAGGTCATATTCAGTTATATGAAGACCAACATGTAGGATATCAGGGCATATTCAGTTATATGAAGAACAACATGTACGATATCAGGTCATATTCAGTTATATAAAGACCAACATGTACGATATCAGGTCATATTCAGTTATATAAAGACCAACATGTACGATATCAGGTCATATTCAGTTATATAAAGACCAACATGTACGATATCAGGTCATATTCAGTTATATAAAGATCAACATGTACGATATCAGGTCATATTCAGTTATATAAAGACCAACATGTAGGATATCAGGTCATATTCAGTTATATAAAGACCAACATGTACGATATCAGGTCATATTCAGTTATATGAAGACCAACATGTACGATATCAGGTCATATTCAGTTATATGAAGACCAACATGTAGGATATCAGGTCATATTCCGTTATATGAAGACCAACATGTAGGATATCAGGGCATATTCTGTTATATGAAGAACAACATGTAGGATATCAGGTCATATTCACTTATATGAAGACCAACATGTAGGATATCAGGTCATATTCAGTTATATGAAGACCAACATGTACGATATCAGGTCATATTCAATTATATGAAGACCAACATGTACGATATCAGGTCATATACAGTTATATAAAGACCAACATGTACGATATCAGGTCATATTCAGTTATATAAAGACCAACATGTAGGATATCAGGTCATATTCAGTTATATAAAGACCAACATGTACGATATCAGGTCATATTCAGTTATATGAAGACCAACATGTAGGATATCAGGTCATATTCAGTTATATGAAGACCAACATGTAGGATATCAGGGCATATTCAGTTATATGAAGAACAACATGTACGATATCAGGTCATATTCAGTTATATAAAGACCAACATGTACGATATCAGGTCATATTCAGTTATATAAAGACCAACATGTACGATATCAGGTCATATTCAGTTATATAAAGACCAACATGTACGATATCAGGTCATATTCAGTTATATAAAGATCAACATGTACGATATCAGGTCATATTCAGTTATATAAAGACCAACATGTAGGATATCAGGTCATATTCAGTTATATAAAGACCAACATGTACGATATCAGGTCATATTCAGTTATATGAAGACCAACATGTACGATATCAGGTCATATTCCGTTATATGAAGACCAACATGTAGGATATCAGGGCATATTCTGTTATATGAAGAACAACATGTAGGATATCAGGTCATATTCACTTATATGAAGACCAACATGTAGGATATCAGGTCATATTCCGTTATATGAAGACCAACATGTACGATATCAGGTCATATTCAATTATATGAAGACCAACATGTACGATATCAGGTCATATACAGTTATATGAAGACCAACATGTAGGATATCAGGTCATATTCCGTTATATGAAGACCAACATGTACGATATCAGGTCATATTCAATTATATGAAGACCAACATGTACGATATCAGGTCATATACAGTTATATGAAGACCAACATGTAGGATATCAGGTCATATTCAGTTATATGAAGACCAACATGTACGATATCAGGTCATATTCAATTATATGAAGACCAACATGTACGATATCAGGTCATATACAGTTATATGAAGACCAACATGTAGGATATCAGGTCATATTCAGTTATATGAAGACCAACATGTAGGATATTATCGTTTTTTTATCTTTTAAAATGCAAAATAGTGCATCTACAAGGATACTCACAACGTTCGGAGGTTTTCTCGCAAAAGGGTGTGATAACAAGCCTAAGGCTCGAATGTCCTGACGCTTTTCAGATAGCCAATCACAGAACATCCAATAAAAGCTTTCGGTATAATTATATAAGAAGCTAGGAGCTAACTTCCAACAGGCATACTTTCGGTGGGTTTCATACTTTCGGTGGTTTCATACTTTCGGTGGTTTCATACTTTTGTTGGTTTCATACTTTCGGTGGGTTTCATACTTTCGGTGGTTTCATACTTTCGGTGGTTTCATACTTTCGGTGGTTTCATACTTTAGTTGGTTTCATACTTTCGGTGGGTTTCATACTTTCGGTGGTTTCATACTTTCGGTGGTTTCATACTTTCGGTGGTTTCATACTTTTGTTGGTTTCATACTTTCGGTGGTTTCATACTTTTGTTGGTTTCATACTTTCGGTGGGTTTCATACTTTCGGTGGTTTCATACTTTCGGTGGTTTCATACTTTCGGTGGTTTCATACTTTTGTTGGTTTCATACTTTCGGTGGGTTTCATACTTTCGGTGGTTTCATACTTTCGGTGGTTTCATACTTTTGTTGGTTTCATACTTTCGGTGGGTTTCATACTTTCGGTGGTTTCATCCTTTCGGTGGTTTCATACTTTTGTTGGTTTCATACTTTCGGTGGGTTTCATACTTTCGGTGGTTTCATACTTTCGGTGGTTTCATACTTTCGCTGGTTTCATACTTTTGTTGGTTTCATACTTTCGGTGGGTTTCATACTTTCGGTGGTTTCATACTTTCGGTGGTTTCATACTTTTGTTGGTTTCATACTTTCGGTGGGTTTCATACTTTCGGTGGTTTCATACTTTCGGTGGTTTCATACTTTTGTTGGTTTCATACTTTCGTTGGGTTTCATACTTTCGCTGGTTTCATACTTTTGTTGGTTTCATACTTTCGGTGGGTTTCATACTTTCGGTGGTTTCATACTTTCGGTGGTTTCATACTTTCGGTGGTTTCATACTTTCGGTGGTTTCATACTTTCGGTGGTTTCATACTTTCGGTGGTTTCCTTAACATGAGGAATGTTTTAATGAATGATTCTGAATGCCTTCAAAATTTTGACTTTAAAACCATTATGTGACTCGTCAGTTATGTGACTCGTCAGTTATGTGACTGGGTTTTGTCTGCAGTCAAATGGTACACAACAGTCGCCTATACAGGGTGTAACGACCTTGTGAAGAGGAATCTACATAACCTGTTCGTATCCGGTAGATGCATTATTTTGCAAATGTATTCATCGGACAAGGTCGATTTTCAGTAAGACTGCTTTTTTAAATCTCCTTTGGTACACGCTGGTAGAAATCAATTTACGCAGAGGAGCTTTAAAAACAAAAGAGTTCTGACAAGTAAAAAAATAATTCTTTTTCAGCGTTTGCCTTCTCTGAATGTATTCAATCACTTTCAAACAAGGAAAAAAGGCTTCCTCAAAATTATCCATTATCTATTTTTTGACTAGCATCATTCTCTGTCTTCAATGCGAGTGACGAGGTTATTTCTTACACAATATATTTCCTCCTTAAATTACAAAAAGTGGAAAACATAATAGCTGTCAGTCTCGTGTGACTCTCTTCTGTGATTCACGTCGGTAGGTAATGTAACTGATGAACCTCTTATTTTATTTTTTCAAATAAACTTTCTGACATTTAAGAAAAATATTGCTTATTTTTTTAACTGTTTGCTTTTACATGCTATGTACCACATGTGGCTCGTGAACAAACTGCATGTAGTCTATCAGTTTCAAACCAAGAAAAAGACTTTCCCAGAATTATCCATTATCTTTTTTTCTATTACATAACATCATTTTGTTTCTTTCGATGTGGGTATTTCTTAATCCATACATTTTCCCTTACAAACAAGTGGCAAACACAATACATTTCCGCCAGCAGTGAAATTACATGAACCATTATTTATTTGAATTTATTGAAGTCTTTACCTTAATAAAATTTGTTATTCAAATGTTATTGAAATATTCGTATGTCAATAGATTAGATAGAGGAGATGTCCAGATGTTCCATTGATGAACTGACGCTGATCTTAGCACAAAACAAAACTAATCGAAAACGATAAACAGTTTTAAGTGCTTTCTACTACTGATTGGTGATTTGGTATGGGTGTCAGTAAAACTATTTTATCAAAAACAGAAAGTAATAAGACAAATGTGCTTATCTTCCATAAGGAACCATTAAAATCAGTAAATATGTCTATCAAGGATAACCGCTAGGTAACTATTGCGTTCCGTTCAACATTATTCTCTCTATGGTGACAATATCTCTATTGTGTCAACCTGCGTGTTTTTTGTTCTATTCACTGTATTTTCATGTGGCGCATATTCTATCATAAATGATAGTAAAATTAATCATATTTAAATCTCACAAAATGTTTGGAATGTACATGTATATCTTATTCATACACTCGTACAATCGGGTTACATATGAGATATATTACCAAAAGATATACAATGAATCTTTGTATGTGCATACACATACTTTTGTATTGAAAATCCACATTGTAACTCATGCATGTGTTGTAATCTCCATCACCCTGTTTTCCCACAATTGTTTAAATGTATTCTACCAATATTGAAGTTGCTTTTAAAACATGTTTTTCTTCACATATAGACATTGAAATCCAGTTAGTTTGGACAACTATACCTGTCGCATTGAAACAATCAGTCAATAAAGTGCTTAATCTTTAGATATTCATAAGTCACAAAATAAGTAAAATCAAGAATGTAACATGTACATCAAGGGCTCATCCCTCGAGATAAAAAGAAAAAAGTACAAACAGTTATATTTATTAGTAACGTAGTTGCAAAGAATCAGTACTTTTACCTCGAAATGTGTTTTATATCTATTTTCTTCCGTGATAAACAAGTATTTATTACCCATATGGTTGAAAATAACCGAGTTAATATTATTGATATGAGCACATGTGCACATATCACGTTTGCCTAACATCGATTGTTTCACCGCGGCTTACCGTATTGTGTCGTCTGTGACGTCATAAAACGGTTGTTCGTGACGTCACTGTAGCTTGCCGTCACAATGGAAGTGAGCCATTTCCTGGCTAATTTTACGCGAATCAAATGAAATAGAATGGGTAATAAAGAGATTATTACACTCGAAAGTGTGCAATATGACTTTTACGAAACTCGTGCAAATGAATGTATAACCCTCTCTCTCGCTCGGGCAATACAAAAATTCACACTCGTTTCGTAAAAGTCATATGACACACTTCCTCGTAGTAATAATCTCTATTTATCTTTGAATTAACCCACATACAGCGACATACATCAATTCCACAACGTCTTTAGGTTTATCGTGCAACCAGCTGTCACATTACTCTTTTCTCTTCTGCAAATACTAGCTTCTTTATTTGATAAGTTTCATGAAATACAGTTACACTCGTCCAGTAGACTCTGTCTGTCACGTTCTGCTGTATTTGAAATGTCCAACGTTTCTTGTACATGTAAGAATGGGAAAATATGTCGTTTTGGTCAATACGAGAGTACCATATAACATTTGATGTGTATTCCTCGTAGGGATTTAGGATGAAACTGACTTACTACGAATAATTGATAGGTTTACAACAGAAGAAGACATGTTGACGTGGGTCTAATGTTTAAGAATAAGTTTAACGTTTAGTGCAATTTTTATAAGTGGACAGTTTCTTCTTTGAAATTTCATGTTCAAAGTTTCAGGTTCCGAATATAACTTCTTAGAAGATGTTGAAGGGACAGTGATCTCTGTTATTTGGGTTATTTGTTGAAATTTGGAAGGACGCTTTTTAAATATTTTTTAACAAAATAACATCCTATGCAACACAAAAACAGTGGAATGAGCCCTTAATTTTTGTTTCTTCAAAACAACGATTGTAATACTATTCTCGGGTACCAACATAACTAAAAGAATCCGAAACGATATCCCCAGTTAGACACGGTATTAATTTGGGCCAAACGTGTGACTGGCAAGTATGTAACTCATGGTTTTTGTCAAGAAATGATTAATTTCATCATTTAATTATTGATTTTCATAATGTGCTTGTAGATATGCTATATTTCGAATAATTTTCCACACAACTTTTTTGTTTAATGCATTTCAGATCGTGTTCACTGTCACACACAACAATCATGAGAAGCTGTTGCTTTTTATCCCACCGGTATGTAATACCGTGGGATATTGTCATCACCCCCATCCGTCTGTCCGTCCTTCCGTCCGTCTGTCCGTAACCATTTCGTTTCTGGAGCACAGCTCCACAACCGTTCATCATATCTTCCTGAAACTTTGCATGTGTATTACCCACTAACTGAAGTGGTGCCTTTTGATATTTTCAGATTTCTGAAAATTTGATTTTGTTTTCCTTTCCATAGAAACTTGTTGAATTTGGACTTTGTTCAGAGACAGGTTCGTTTCCGGAGCACAGCTCCAAAACCGTTCATCATATCTTCCTGAAACTTTGCTTGTGTATTACCCACTAACTGAAGTGGTGCCTTTTGATATTTTCAGATTTCTGAAATTTTTATTTTGTTTCGTTTCCATAGAAACTTGTTAAATTTGGACTTTGTTCAGAGACAGGTTCGTTTCCGGAGCACAGCTCCAAAACCGTTCATCATATCTTCCTGAATCTTTGCATGTGTATTACCCACTAACTGAGGTGGTGCCTTTTGATATTTTCAGATTTTTTTCTGAAAAATATTTTTTTTTCTGAAAAATTAATTTGTTTCTGTTTCCATAGAAACATGAGAGGGATGTTGGTTGTTGTTGATTTTGACTGCTTCTGGAGCAGAAGTCTAAAACCCTTAACATACCTGAAGCTCAGCATCTGTAATACCCGATAACTGAAGTACGGTAGTAAATACACAAGTATCTGTCAAAGATGTGTTTTACAAATTTTGTGGAACCGGTGGGATATGTCATCTTCTGATGACTCTTGTCTTGTTCCAGTCAGAGCTCCTTTTAATCTCATCAAACAAATAGGCTGCAGGTTCGGATTTGTTAACTTATGGTGTTACCAAGTTTAAGGATACTGCAATGTAATAGTTCTACAGCTGCACAACCATTGGTTTATACTTTTGAACGTAAGACGTTATAATTCTTTACAGTTGACACATCACAATCTTTGAGATATCAGAACGATATTTCACTTAGTTTGTCCAACACAATCTGACAACACAAGCCCTCACATTGCATGAGAAGGAGAAGTCGTTTTTCCTAAAAATCATTCATATTTAGAATTCCTATAATCTGTTAAATAGTTTTGGATTGAATATTGAATACCAACAAGTAACTTAAGCCTTCGCCACCCCAAGGTAGCTCTAACTACGGCCTACCCCTTCCAAAAAGAATTACTAAACGGCCCGAATACATATTTCCCTCTCGGCTACGTTTTCAATTAAAACGTCTAAACGTTGTTCATTATACTAGATATTACAAATCTATTAATGGATAACGACTGTGTGGCCTCAAGGTACAGCTGATTACGAATCGTGTAAGAGACCTGATATAAGTCCAATCTTAACAATGA
Source organism: Gibbula magus (assembly GCA_936450465.1). Lineage (NCBI taxonomy): Eukaryota > Metazoa > Mollusca > Gastropoda > Trochida > Trochidae > Gibbula > Gibbula magus. The sequence goes on from OW388296.1 coordinate 79,635,107, forward strand.
TTTCCTGAAGGCTATCTGTCTTTTTACAAATGTTCACTGTCCTCACTGAAGTAGATTAATTAATAATAATAATAGATTAGATTAATAGATTAATCCTTCGCAAAATTTCAAAGAGAAACAAATTCGTGTGCAATACTGCAGACTTTTACAAATAAACAGTCCGTGGTCCGATGATGTAACTGTCAAACACAATGTTACTCTAAATCAAAGTATATCTACGCTCTAATATGAATATGTTTGAGAAAATACGTGTGGAATATCTCCCACCACCATGTTCCAGAAAATATTGCAGCTTGTACTGATGTTGACCATACCCAAACCGACTGCAAGTTGACCATGAATCTGCAGCGAATATTCAATTGGATTGCATTGGAATTGGAATGTCAGATGTTTGTATCTACTTCTTCAATTTTATAGGCTACTATGCCTTTTAGTAAGTTGCCATATTTTAATTCAATTGCATTTTAGACCCATACCAGCACCAAGATTATGCCTTGCTGTTTATTTTATTTCAGGATTGCACGAATTGATGTGCAGAATTTCTCCTACAGAAAATGAACCCTCCTAATGAAGACATAAAGGGAAATAGTTATTGATTACCGTGACATGTTGCATAAACAGTGAACAAATTGAACACATGCTCGGGAAAGGAAAAACTTCAAACAACACTTTGATTACTTTAAAAAAATGTCAATTAGAGGTATTCCTCATTAAATCACTTGAAAGAGAATTATAGATTAAAAGAAAAAGTGTTGTGTTTTCTTAAACATGCAGTTTGCGATTAGAAAACAAAAACCTGTTATTTGATAAGTGTTAATTGACACACTTTAAAAGCCAATTACAGGAAAGATCAATGTTATGGTGATCAAGACGATGTTATAAATGAAGGCTGAATGATAAGATTTCTAAATTGTTTTTGAAATCTTTTTCACACGTGGTTCTCTTCTGGTAAAACATAAATGTCCCCTGGAATTTAATTTCTTACAAAAATTTCCTGACAGAATATCTTTGCCAAAGAGAAACATTCTCCTGCGAGGCATTAATTCAATCATAAGCTGCGAGAGTGTTATAATTATCACATACAGAGAACAGTCCGACAGGTATTGATGTAACGAGCTCGAGGACATAACTGGTCAAAAGAAATATGTTCCTAAATAATCTTCTATAATCTTTTTATGACAAATTGGAATGGGAATGAATGTTTATTATATTTGCCTCTGGTAATAAATTGAAAGAAACTCAATTCAATTCAAGGCCATATGGCCAAAAGTGCAATATTGTATATACAATTTTCAGTGCACATGGACATCGAAGTGATTATTTACACAGGTAGATTACGCTTCAAGCAAATTGCGATATTTTTTTAAGCACTCAGTATTATTGGAAGTTATTTACAACTTACACTTTTCAAGTGATGGATATGTATAATAGTTGTTTTTTTAGAAATGTTTTTATTCACTTCAGTTGGATACAATCAATGGTGGGTACAATTGAGATGGAAAACAAGAATTTATGACATAATCGACATAAACAGATGACAAAGAATATTTTACAATCAGCATTCGGAATAGAGAATACATATGAAAAGATTTATCCCTCATAGGTGATCGGGATACGAAAACATTAATTAAATCAAACGTTTAAAGGACATCTTTGAGACGCATCCATTTTCTATCGAAAGAATTCAAGTTAAAAAAATTTCGTGCAATATATTTCTCGATGTCAAAAACATCTTTTAAAATCTTTGTAAATATTGTAAAGTTTGGTTTCAAACGTTTGATATTCATAACAAATATATGACGTTTAGCTAACAATATTATGTGATTTAGCAAGTTGCTATTGGTTGCACAAAATAATATTTCCAGTGTTGAAATTTCGAATGTTTGATTGAGTGATCTGTTAAAGAAGTTGGCGATTTCGTTCCAAAACATTCGAATGATTGGGCATTCCACATATACATGGTAAATATTCTCACTTGCTCCACATGATTCGCATATATCATTATCAACTAGTTTCATTTTTAGCAATTCCTGTTTCGTATAGATGGCTCTATGGATAAACTTGTATTGGAATTCCAAAAGCTTAGTATCTTTGGTTTATTGTCTATATTTCAAAAATGTTGAATTCCAATTGATTAAATCGTTTAATTCATTATGCCATTTGTTGCATACGTTTGGTAATGTACCTGTTGCTTCAGATATAAGATTGTCATAAAATAATCTTGATCCCTTTACAGGAGCAATAAGATCCTTCCAAGGAGAATCAAATGGCATATCCCTTACGGTTGACAAGTCAAATGAGCGAAGGACATCTTTCCATTTTCTTGGAATGCTAAGGATTACTCCATTAAGATCAAGCACTGTGCCTTTAACATCATATTTTTTCTTTGATTTCTGCAAATGTTAAGAATTCGTGATCTTTGCAAATGTCTTTTACATGAACTATACCTTGTTTGAGCCAGTTATTGATGATCAGATTTGGATTGCAACTCTGGTGATTTAACCAGAGAGGTTGCATACGTATTTCATTAATATTATCATTGACTACATGACATTTGATATACCTATGCCAAGCATCGAGTGCATCTTTCCAAAAGGGATTTTGCGGTTTGTATTTTTTATTGATGTTCGCGCCTACCTGAAGGATATATCTAATGGGAAAACCGGCTAGGTTATAGTCGTTTGACATCGAAACGTATTTCTTCAAGCAAGAGATTTTCAATGCATCAATAAATGATTTGACATTAACCATCCTTAGACCACCTTCTTCATATTTTCGCATTAAGTTTATTCGTTTTATTTTGTCTCTCTTTCCGTCCCAGATAAAGTTGAAAAATAATCTGTTCAAGTTGGTTATAAAATCTGTAGTGGGATTTGGAAGAGAAGCAAGAATATGAACAATAGTAGATAAAGCCAATGTTTTGATAACAGTTATTTTTCCTATCATGGTTAAATGTCGTTTTTTCCAGTTCAAAAGAATTCTCTTTATGTTTTCAAGTCTTTTCTTTGTATTGATCACCCAAAGGTTTTCTAAATTTGCATTCAATTTTATTCCCAGAACTTCAAAGTTTTCCTTATGCCAGTCTAGTTTATAATCATGGGATAAAATTATATCACTGCCAGCCATTGCTCCAAGCCAAACTGCTTTGGTTTTGTCCACATTTATTTTAAGACCAGACATGTGATAAAATGTTATGAGTGTCTTCATGGCTTCATTAAGAGAGGTATCCGAACCATCTAAGAATAATTCCGTATCGTCGGCGTATTGACCAATGATATATTCCATTTCTTTGAGGAGAATGCCTTTTATATTTTCATTATTTCTTATCATTATTCCAAGTATTTCAGCAACAAATAAGAATAAATACGGTGAAATAGGATCGCCCTGTCTACACCCTCGTTCATTTTAAAAAAATGTTGATAGATGTCCATTTTGAACAATACATGAAGAAGAATTTGTTATAAGAATATTCACCCATTTTTGCATGTTATTGCCAAATCCAAATGTATCCAATACCATCATTACAAATTATTTCGAGACTGTATCAAACGCTTTTTCAAAATCAATCAGAATTACTAAGCCTTTTTTGTTTTGTAGTTTAGTTTCGTACATGATGTCGTACAGAAGTCGAATGTTTTCTGTAATGCATCTGCTTGGGATAAAACCCGTTTGATTTTCATGAATAAGATATCTAGGGTCTTTTTCAGCCTGTTAGTAATACAGGTACTAATAATCTTATACAGAGCATTAAGGAGAAAACGTCTATCTTTTCCTTGTTTGGGTATACATGTGATCACACCTCTATTCATTGTTATTGTAAGGGCATTTACCTTAAAAGTTTCCTTTACATACCGATGAACCCATATTTTGAGATCTTTCAAAAAAAACTTAAAACATTCTATAGGAAAACCGTCTAACCCTTGGCTTTTGTTATTTTTCATTGATTTCACAGCAAGCGCAATTTCATCAAGACTAATATCGCGTTCTAATTCATTTGACTGATCCTTTCTTAAAGAAGGAGTTTCACTATTTTGTAATATATCTTTACTTTCATCGTCCATTTCCTTATTTGATTTATAAAGGCGTTCGTAAAACCTCTTCTGTTCTTTTATAATTGCAGTTCCCTCTGTTATTTCAGAACCATCATCCATTATGAGGGAATTAATGAGTTTATTTGTATAGTTTCTATTTTCTAAATGGCAAAAGTAATTTGTAGGCTTCTCACCCTCTTCGTACCATTGAATTCTATTGCGAATCTGTATTCCTTTTATTTCTTCTTCTTTAAGTTGTTCTAATTCAATTTTCTCTTTAGATAAATTTGAGAGAAGGGTTTCATCAACATTTTGGAAATCTTTTCTTATTTCATCTTCTAATTGACATATATTCTCTTCCAATTGTTTACATTTATCAATCCTTGACTTCTTAAGATACGACGAATATGAGATAGATTTACCCCTTACTTTCATTAAAAAAGTTTCCAAAAACAACGTGTCATTAATTGTTAGGGGTAGATCTGCGTCTCCCATCTCATCTATTTCGTCAACAGTATACTTAGGGTGTGCGTATTCATGCTTAGTATCCTTTAGTAACTCAATAACTGATTCTATATATTCTTCGCGTCTTAATAATGATGTGTTAAACTTTCAATAACCACGTCCCTTTTCTTTACTTTTGTGTGTTAATAAAGATAAGGGCTACTGCAGAATGATCACTTTTATAGCCAGGTAATATTTGTATATTTGTGCTTATGTTAAAAAGGTCTTCTGTTACTAGAAATAAATCAAGTCTAGCTTGTTGTCGAGGGTTTCTTTTCCACCATGTATATTTCCTATTATCAATATTTATCTCTCTCCATGCGTCTAATAAATTCAAAGTTTCTATGTTGTCCAAAACAATTTGACGGGGCTTAGGATTGTTAATATTCTTATAATTTTCTAGGTCTATCGAAGGATCTAAAACAAGGTTCCAGTCTCCACAGATTGCAATTGAATCATTACCCATACCTATAATGTTACTAAATAAGTCTATGTAAAACGACGGGGAGTCCAAATTGGGTCCATATCGATTAGTAAGAGTAAGTTTGATACCGTCAATCGTTATATCCAAAATAATGTAATTTCCATTATCATCTTTAGCAATCTGATGTATTTCATATTCAAAAGTATTGGTTAATAAAATGGCTACTCCTCTCGAGTTTGATTTAAAGGGTGCAATTACACAATCTAATCCCCATTCATTTTGCATTACATTCTCCTGTTCGGTCGAAATATGGATATCCTGAAGACATATGATAGAGAATTTCTTCTTCTTGTATATATTCATAACTTCTTTACGTTTTCTTTTGTCGGCTAAACCTCTGCAGTTGGCTGAGACAATGTTAATGTTTTTAAAGGACTCCATGACTAGTATTGACAAATAGTACCCTATACATAAGTTGTTTTCCAGAAGTGGTTATTGTATCCAAGTGAGTTTTTTTTGTATTTAAATATAACAAAAGAAAGAAAAGATAAAAACAAAGAAATTTTCCTTGATGCCATGGGTAACGCTTAGGGGGATTGATAGAGACTTCGCATCCCCATGGATAAAAGAAATAATAACTACCAAATAAATTGACTTGTTTGAATATCTCCTATATTAACATTAACGATTATACAAAGAAGTATCTTCCCTGTATCAAGGGTTTTATCTACATACGAACTATCGAACACAATTTGTAAACATATTCTCACTCTTTGTGAATGTTTGGCAAAATCCATATACAACTTATAACATAACACACCTGTGCTCTTATAGTCGAAATCGACTCCTCAGTCACCAGAAACAGAAACATAAGAATGAACGATAAGCAAAGTTCTCATGATTGCCGAACCCTTTTGTCCATAACATCATGCTATATATACAATGAACCAACTTATCAACTAATTATTGACTAGTTATTGCAATAAAGGTTTTCAAAATGACGTACTTACAATCTGAGAATCCTTTGCTGAACACAAACAAATATCCATACGAACATCACACACGTGCGTTGTGATAGCGCACATAAAGCAAGATTCACGTGCTCGCGAAAGCGCGGCGCACTCCATGACCCGATAAACACAACATATGTGCAACATATTAGCAGGTCGTATGCGTCTTTGAAAAAGAATGTAAATATAAAGGTTCATTTAACATGTAAAAGTTCGAAACAACTGTGGACGTATCCAACATGCAATGTCTTTGCATTTCGTACTCATACGCAAAAAGAACCCTGACTTTGTCAGGTGAATATATAGTATAGTTCATGGAAAGGGAAAGGGAGATATTATTCATAAGAATGTAAACAATGACATAATGGGACAATGTTTATTTTAGCGATTCAAGTCTGGTCCAGGTAGATCCAGGTTCGCGGGGGTTTCGCGACTCCAAGACAACTTCGGTGCCGACCACTCTGACCCGTGTCCAGACACCATCTTTCTCGCGTATTTCGGTGGCTTCACGGCTCAAGATCGCTCTTTTCTTCCTCAAGAAGGGCGGGAGACCTGTTTGGATGCTCATGCCAGATTTTCGCAGAGATTTTCTTGCTTCGTAAACTGCTTCGCGGTCTGGCATGTAAGAAAATGAAGCAATAATGCTCCGCACAGCCTTGGGGTTATTTGCCCTTTGGTACTCCGATATCGGCAGGCGATCTACGATTTTAAAGTATATGTCACTTACTTTTGATTTTGAGAAGTTAAGCTTTTCCATGAAAAAGTTTCGTAGCGCTATCTCCGTGTTTTCCTGAGTTGACTCCGGAATACCATAGAACAATACATTCTGCCGCCTGTCATGTATATCCTTTAGGAGATGCTGACGTTCGAGTTTAGCGCGTTCCTCCCGTTCATGTCTAAGCTCTTCTCGGAGACTCTTAATGTCAGTTTTGTTTTGAGAGACGCTGAATTCCACAACACTTACTTTCTTTCATGTCCTGAATATCCTGTCTCACCTCGTTGATCGAATGTTGTAATTCCTGTTCAGTGTTAGTGATCAGGTCTGCAATTCTCCTCTCAGACGCGAGGATATCCTCCACCCCAACGACCTTGTTACGAGTAACACGTTGTGTTTCGTTCACTGACATTATTCAAGTTCAATATTCTCAAAATTGCAATAAAACTGCAGATAAAGTTTGAAAGTTTTGTTGCGAGACTTTAATTCACAATTTTGACGTTATTATATGAACATATATCCTTGAAACTAGTGGATTACTTGGATTATATCCATAGGGTAGCGAGAGCCCGCGAAGATGCGTCAAGCCTTCACCATGAGCAACCGGAAGTGCTGTATAATAGTATTTAGGTAACAATGTTTTTCTACTTTCGTTATAATATTGACAGACTAATAAAAAGTGATATTCATCTTCAATGACGTCATAATTACATTTTGTACATTTCAGTAGATCAATATTTACATTTGTATCTTATAGATACAGTTGGATTTTAAGTTTATGGCTCATGCATCTAAATTTACATACAGTACGTACAAGGTCTCTATTCGGAATACGTTCCAAAATGTAGAGCTCTGGTTCGAGAACACTCTTGAAGTGACTATAAGTTTGAAGATACGATGACGAATTTAATTTGCTTTGCCATATTTGATACTGAATATATTTACATCGTTGTTTAAAACATTGGATAGAACATGATATGTCACCACAATCTTGGGAGATCCACATATATGAAAAACCAGTCTCCATCAATAAATTACGAATATGTGACACCCAACTGACACCACCATGGTCGTCATATGACTTAAGCATTAAATAACATGCCTTCGGATGACGATTTGTTTCCATATGTAGTAGCCTTGTCCAATATTTAATACATCTATGAAAAAGATGAATGCATAGTCCCGACCTTCCAACTTGACCTTCAACTTCAACTTCAAATATAGCCGAGTTAGACACAAATTTACTGACTCCAAGATAATTCTTAAAGAAAGAACAATGAACTCTTTCAAAGTTTTCTCTAACAAAATGGCTCCACATTTCAGATCCATATAAAAGTATTGGTGCTATTCTGGTATCAACTATCTGGGAAATAATATTAAGTGTGATATGAGGGTACTTGTTAATGAGTTGAAAATGGGAAAGCAGGCCTTTTTAGCTTGAATAGCTAATGTTTCGCATGCCTTTGACCATACAAGTCTTGATGAGAACATTATACCTAAATATTTATAATACAACATTGACTGTTTCTCCACTGTACGTCCATTTCTAAGTCTTTTTAGTATAACCTCCATTTCTAAATACAACAATGCACGATTTATCCAAATTTACCTGCAAACCCCATTTATCACAATACGCCTTGAGCAAATCATGCTTTTTCCTAATACCAATAACATGTCACATTATCAGCAAAATAAGCAATAGAATAGCTTCTGTTCAATCTCTCACAAAAATACCTCTTAAACCAAGATTCTTTAATTCTTCAACTTATTCATTAATTAAAAAAATAAATAAAATAGAACAGGACTAAGAATGCAGCCCTGGCGAACACCTGCTGACGTTTCAAATATATCCTGTATAAAGTTACAAACTCTAACATAATTGGATACATATGAACATATGTTGAACAGTAACTCTTATCGAATATATAAGAAACTAAAACTGTTCTAAGGGATGTCAATGTATTTCAGTTTGTAAATATATTTATTCTTAAATAACTAACGTTGTTTTCCATATTGAGACGGATTTGCTTTGTAAATATGTTTTGTAACTGTTTTATTGTTTGTTTAACTAATCTCCATTTGTCATTAGAGGAAATAAAGAAATTCCTTGATTATGTTTTATATCAACCATTACATTCTCCAACTGTTATGGAATGTGTTTGTTATTTCTTTTAATCCAGTTTGTGTTATATAAGAAACTACAATTCTTCTGATGATATATTAATGTTATCAATTCTGAAGATTCATTTTCAAGTATAAAATTGGTTAAAAGACCACTTCATTGAACATTCTCAACACATCAATAACATTACGTTTTCGTATCTAATATATGCTTCACCATTAATGGTTTAGGTATTACACGGCAGATATGATCCAACTTGTCTTCAAAGCTCCTACATGTATTGATATTTCTAAGCAGTTAACTATGAACGTTATGAATGTTATAACATATTACTGAAGTATTGAATAAAATCTATTATAAGTCTCGAAGAGCTTGAAAATCAAACGTTTCATGTTCTGAACACACAAATGTCTTGAGGTTTAACTAAATATAACTTTTAGAAATGAAATTGAAATTTCAATCTTTGCAATTTGAAATGGAAGAGTCAACATGTCAAGGCAGATCGAACTAGTCTTCATCAGATATTCATGTATTGGAAAGCTATTTCACATCTAAGAAAGTAGATTAATACTTCTAAGCAGTTAGGAATGAAGGAATGATATACAAAAACAGTTCTTATTTTAAAGTACTGAACTAGTATCGCCTTCTATCATTATAATTAGACTGTTTGGTATGCTTAATAAAACATTCTCAAGTGTATTTCAAACAGTATATTGGACACACATAGATATTAGCATACGTAAATATATATTAGCAGGTTTTAAACCAACTAATTAGCATTAACCATCCACACGTACATGTATAGATAGTGTCAATTATATTAACGTTATGGAATCCATGACATCGATAACCTATAGCTTGGACAAAACAGAACAGTCTAAAGTCATAAGAAAAATACAAAACCTCTCAATAACTAACGTTAAATAAAGAGTGTTGTAAATAGTTGCATTTGCAAAAATACATGATTCATTATTTATCATTTCAGGGCACGTTAAATGTAGGAGCCCTTTCCGAATGTTGATTAACTATAAAACAGTTATCTAGTTATCATATGGTTGAATCAACACGTATTCTAACTGAATTGTGTTATTATATCAGTTAAAAGTTAAAATCTAAAGTAATTGAATTATAACTAGTAGTTCTTTAAAGCAGTAAACTATATCTGATGATCATTATTTTGCCTCAGAATTGGAGGAAATAAAACTACATCCCATTTCACCAACACCAACCAACTAATCGACAAAGGATGATGTTCGTTTTATTATGGACGTCCGGTCTTGCTGGTTTGGTTAGTATTCCAGTTGAAAATTTATTGGTGTATGCCGTGACTGAACTCAATCACAATACACCATCTTCTCTTAGAAACAACTTCTCCTCCAATCTGTGTTATTAAAGAACAGATTAGTATTTTCGTCTGCCAGCTAATTTATTATCCACAAAGTGATTTAGTTGATATTATCAAAAAAGTTGTAAATTGCAAGTTAAAATGACGTCACAAGCTATCGTATTTCTAACATCCGTAATGAAGGATATAGCTTCATGTTAATACACAGGATATAGCTTCATGTTAATATAAATGATATAGCTTCATGTTAATATAAAGGATATAGCTTCATGTTAATATAAAGGATATAGCTTCAAGTTAATATAAAGGATATAGCTTCATGTTAATATAAAGGATATAGCTTCATGTTAATATAAAGGATATAGTTTCATGTTAATATAAATGATATAGCTTCATGTTAATATAAAGGATATAGCTTCATGTTAATATAAAGGATATAGCTTCATGTTAATATAAATGCTTCCTTTCATATGGATTATTTCGAGAAATGACAAAACAAACAGTGTGCAATGCATAGTCCGGCAACATGTTTTGTTATCAATCAGTGCTAAAACATGTTCATCGTTAAAATCTAGTATCTAAAATCTACTGAACAAACACTTAATAAATACTCACAGGTAACAAAAGCAGTTTTAGTCACATATTCATTTACCGATCGTCAATTTTCACTCTCCAATGCATGTGACTTGTGTAAAAGGGATTTTAGAATTAGCAGCTTGATATTTAGTTTCGCTCTCCGTGTGATATCTGAGTCACCGCAAGTTGAGGTTATGGCTAGCAACTCTCCTCCCTTCCTTCGTGAGATTGACTCGCCCACAGTCATGATTACAAGAAAGCTACAGAATGCGAGTTTGAATTCGCCGTTCTTATGTTCAATATTTCTCGTTTGAAAAACGTATTTTGAAACGTATTAAGACATTGAAAATTAAGATTACGGCAACAGAACAATTGTTTTAACTGAAAGCATCAACTAGGAGGCATTATTTTGTGTCATTTTACCGTGATTATAGCATGTTAACGTTGTTCATTTGCATATATCAATACGTGTAGAACGAAAAATTCAACTCAAGCTGTTTTGCGCAAAATGAATAAAGAATGACATTGTATGACAAAGAAGTTATCATGCTCGTGTGTTTTGGGATGGTAAATAACCTGCATTAGGAATACACACTATGTATTTAGCTTGCCAGGACTCGAAAAATACAATGTTTATTCTTAATGCAGGATCTTGACCATCCAAAAACACACGAGCATGATAACCTCTATATATATATGTATGTTAAAATATGTTTTGAGATGTTGAGAAAAAGAATTCATATCTAAAACACCGGACCATGATCGAGTTTGGTTCACTCTTTAATTATGTACAACTAAGTATATATGGATACATGGCAGATATATGTATCACAGAAACTGTTTGCACATTATCAAATAAAGAGTATTTATCATCCAAAACAGGAGACAATGCCCTGCCACCATCAACTACATGACATCACAAAGTTATGACGTCATAAATGATGAATTCACAATACTGTGTCATCACTGCATTGGATGTCAACTGGCAACTGTACTCAGCGAGTAAACCTTTTCATGGAAACGTAAACGTAAACGTTGATAAAAGTAAAATTATCATCGGAAAGCCTAGGATATTTGTTGTTTTTATCAACCCGTGTAGATATATTTGATATATATATATATATATATATATATATGATATCAGAAGACACTTGGGCGAGGTTCTCTTTGCTGACTGCTATCTGTAAGTATCCTCAGCGCAGCATGATGCTGTTCACACTAGGATTCCAGTAGCCTTGTAATTGATATCAAACTCTTTGAACCAGAACTGTTATAGCAATTCAATCAGTTAATATTTTCATGAAATAGGATCGTAGCTTATAAGTGAATTTGACATCTTGTAAGTAAATCTTACAGTAACTCAAAAGCCGATTAAAGTGTGAAATTCACAACTCTTCTTAGAAATTTGAAATAACACACTACAAAACATATGGATCATTTCGAAACTATCCAAATCGGTTCCAATTAGAAGGTTATTCCACTTTCAAATACTGCAACAATTAAATGAATTACTGATTATGTTATTGTTGGCTTATTGTACAGAAGTTCAGATAACACATTATAATACCATATTGTATACATCGTGTGTGTCAAGAGAAACGCGATTTTTTTGCAGGCAGTTTGTAATCCAGTAAGATTTGCTCTCTGTCACATTGAGACAGGAACATCTTATAATTACATTTATTCAAGAATAGTTGCGTCTATCACTTTAGCAGGAACTCAATCTTGTTTTATTTCTGACTTTCAAGATAGCTGGTCAAGACACATGAGTCACATTTCGCCCACTCATGTCACAGATGTGTGGTAATACACTTGATAAAAGAACGAGACACAATAATATAAAACACCGATACAGAAATAGAAAAAAATTGTGTAACCATTTCATATTCGTTGCAGAGAATAAAAAACTATGTTTCATAGTTCAGTTGTGTATTGGAAACTGATAAACTTGTTCATCAATGCAGTTACAATTAAGAAATCTATTTCTTATAAATTCAAACTTAAGCGATTTCTAATCAGATAATAAACGTTGAATGTAAAAAAATCTCTGCAAAAAGTGTACAGTGCATGATAAAACAAATGTTAAGTATTGTCTTGGATCATGCGCTAAGCTCCGCCCACAATAATACAGCATCACTTATGTGTTACCACGCGCAAAACGTAGTTCACAGGAAATATGATTAAAGTATTTAATTTTTGGTTCTAATATGCTGTATTAATCAAACTTTCAAATCAAACTACAATTAGAATTCACGTTGTATGTTTTTTAAAAAGTTTAATCAAGAAAAGAGCATGTGATAGCATGTGATAATTGCGCAATGATACTGTGATAACGTAGTACCGCAGGTTATTTTTTTGTAAACGTCAGGTTTTGAAGGTTATCCTTTTTAGCTGTCAGTCTTGTGTTTATGAGAATGTATACCGGTCACATGACCTTGTTTAATCCAATCAGCAGAGAGCATATCGCTTAAATTTCAAAGTCTGAATTTATTACGACATAAGTTTTCCTTTGGACGGAAAGACCAGCAATTAAACCCTGAAATATGGACTGGAAACACTCCCTAGAGTTAGAGTTACGTCAACTCTTTGATTCAGTTGTACTCGATTCTTGTCTTTCCTGTTAGTGTCTCGTCTTATTATTCTTACATACTAATGGTGCGATATATGATTCTTAAGGAGATATTGTTAATGCCCTTTCATGTTAGTATGGAAACTAATAACTTTTTTTCCCCATTAATCTTACATTGATGTCAATGGGATTTATTAATGTTAAGTAGTGTTTTTCTCTTCAGGAATATTACGGTGTATCTCACCTGCTTGATAATGGTCTACATCAGAACATCACATTATTCATAATATATGTTATCTTTCATCATCCACGCTTATGAATTTCTCATAAAGAAGTAAATTATGTTAATGGAAAATACATCAGTGTTTCTTCCACTGATCTGGACTGAATTAATGAATGATAGATAAAGCTTTTCTTTTCAAATTAACATTAATCAGATTGGAAGTTCTCTGTGGTTTAAAAAATATATGATGTGTGTGTTTTTTAAATATTAATTTCACTGGTGTTAATGTAAACTAATAAATTACTTTAGTTATTCTTCAACCTGAATGAATACTAGAAAATGAGTTCTATGTATAATGGAAACTAAATATATTAGTTTTGAAATGTATATTTATATGACTGTATATACTTCTGAACACCCAGTCAAAGCCATGCATATCATTTTATACGTATATTACACATTAGATTACCACCTTTATTTCTATGGACCTTTCAGGTGTGAACACATTTACTAGAATCAACACCACTTGCTGTTGTAGACTGTTGCTGTTTTCCGAGGAATAAAAGTGCATCTACCAGTATATTCACATTTTTTCGGAGATTTCCTCGCCCGAAGACTCGCATACTCTCAAGCTATTAAGGTAGCCAATCACAGAACGTCCAATAAAAGCTTTCGGCATGAGAAGCTAAGGGCAAGTTACTCCCAAGAATCATACCTCCGTCGGTGTTCGTAACATGAGGAATGTTTTGAAGAATGATTCCGATTGCTTTCAAAATGGAGACCGTTAAAAACAATGATGTGATTGGTCAGTTATGTGACTGGGTTTTGTCTGCAATAAAACGTTACAGAACACGCGCCTATACCGAGTCTCCTCAGAATCTACATAACCTGTTCCTATCCCGACAGATGTATTATTTCATTTCTCGGACAAGGTCGATTTTCAATCAGACTGCTGTTCTAGATCTCCTTTGATACACGCCGGTAGAAATCTATTTACGTAGAGGAGCTTTGATGCTTTAAAAAGACAAGAGATCTGGCAAGTAAAGACATATTTCGTTTTTTAAGCGTTTACCATCTCTGAATGTATGCGATCAATTCCAAACCAGGAAAAAAGGCTTCCCAGAAATTATCCATTATCTTTTTTGGACTTAACATCATTCTCTGTCGTGCGAGTGACGAGATTAGTTATTTCACCAAATATTTCCTCCTTAAATTACAAAAAGTGGAAAACATAACAGCTATCAGTCTCATGTGACTTTCTTCTGTGATACACGTCGGTAGATATCAATGTAAGTGATGAACCTCTGATGTTTTTAAAAAAAAAAAAATATTCTGATAGTTAAGAAAAATATTCTTATTTATGTAAACCTTTTACTTTTACCTTCTATGTACCACATGTGGCTCGTAAAAAACTGCATGTATTCAAACCAAGAAGAAATCTTCCCCAGAATTATCCATTATCTATTTTCTTTTCTATTACATAACATCATTTTCTTTCTTTGATGCGAGTGACACGGTTATTTCTTCTGCAATATGTTGTACCTCACATCACAAAGAAATGACAAAATATACCTTTATCGCCAGCAGTGAAAGTACATAACGGCATTGTATAATTACTATTTGTTATTCCAATGATATTTATAAATCACATTTGGTGAATGTTGTTTCAATAGGACAGATAAAACTTTTCTATTCTCGTCAGTAAAATATTGACGTCAGAGAAACACGCATGTATTTTTTTACCTTGCTTGCTTTTAAAAAAGCGTTTTTCGATACCAAAATATAGTATTTGCATCACAGTTATATGTAACCAATGGCATCTTCTGACGCACATACCAATGTTACTTTGAGATATTTACGCCAGTCCCAGAGTATTTGGACCAGGGTCTTTGTAAAATATCGCGTCGGCGAATCCATAAATACAGTAATGAAGAGATGTGTTATCATTTGAAAAGTTATCCTGACAATCCGCCTGTATGAAAGCTTTCAGTGACAGAAAGGAAACTTGAAACGATTCTTATTGCTTACAAGTAAACAATTTAATGTGGTTTCTGTCCTTGCAATTAAAACACGTTATAGTGTTGGTTTTGTTGCACACTTAATATGTAGATATGTGGATGATGATCTTCTTGTTCTGTTCCCTGTTTTCTCATGTGGCACATGGTAAATGAATTTAAACTTAATCCGGTTTCAGAAATTATTAATGTCGCCTGTCTAACAAAATGTTTGCAATGCATATATTCAGACCCTCGTAAAATCTGGTTTCTACGGAGTTAAGATGTGTGATAAGAAAGAAATACAATGAATCTGTGTGAGGAAGGGGTGAATCTGTGTGCGGAAGGGGTGAATCTGTGTGAGGAAGGGGTGAGCATATACTCCAAACCGTCATGTATCTACAACATATAGAAGTTAATATTTTTAATATCTTGTTTTTCCTCACATATAAACGTTGAAATCAAGTTTGGTTTTTTAAAGACAAATATGCCTTTTGTATTGAAACAATATGAGTCAATACCTGTTAAATCTTTAGATATTCATAAGTCACAGAATTAGTTAATTCAGGAATGTAGAACAAAGGGTTCCTTGCTCAAGATTGGTCATAAAAACAAACTAATTATACTTTTTTAGTAACTTACTTGCTACGAATTAGTACTTGTACCTCAATATGTGTTTTACATATCTATTTTCTTTCGTGGTAAAAAAGTGTATTTAACTTTTAATTAACCCACATACAACGACATACACCAATTCCACAACGTATTTAGGTTTATTCGTGGAACCAGCTGTCACATTACTCTTTGCTCTTCTGCAAATGCTAGCTTCTTTATTTGATAAGTTTCATGAAATACTCGTCCAGTGGACTCTGTCTGTCACGTTCTGCTGTCTTTGATATGGAACGTTTCTTGTAAGTGAACAGAATAGGAAAATATGTCTTTCTGGCCATTGCAAGCTAAGAGTACCATATAACATTCGACGGCAGTCTTCGGCATTACATGCAGGAATTGAAGATGAAACTGAGTTAATATGTAAAATTGATTGAGGTTTATAACAGAATAAGAAATGTTAATGTGACTCTAATGTTGCAGAGTAGATTCAACGTTTCATTCTCTAATTGCTTCTCCTCTGTAACTTCATATTTGAAATGCCAGATTCCGAATATTACTTCTAAGTATAAATTAAAGAAACAGTAACTTCTAAGTGTTTTTGTTTTAAAATTGTAAGAACGCTTTAAATGTTCTGTTTATACTATGAATGCAAAATTTTTTCAATTCAAAAGTTAGACAAAACCGGGGTTGCATTAGTTTTCACCCAAAATGTTTGACTGGCAAATATGTAACTTATCAAATGTTTGAGAGGCACTGGTGAAGAAAACAAGGAAAACTTACGACCACCTATTGCACAAATGAATAATCCACTCTACTCTGGTTTCCATCATTATCCCCCACTGAATGGTTAACCTCAATCCTGTGCTGTACCTCCAGCTCTAGTTCATTAACTTACATACCACTGGTATCTATATTATCACAACCTCACTTGTTTCAACCTTTCATGTCATTGTTATCTCATCTTGTTGTCTTTGTTATGCCATTATCATACTAACATGTATCATATATATAACCTCTGTTTTATCATTTTTCCCATATGCTTGATAACGGTATAACGATCTATACCCGAAACGTCGCTATTGTTAATAAATTAGTTGATCATCCATAAATCCCTGTTTTCTTTATGTAACTTGTGGTTTGTGCTATGATCCAGAACTAGTTAATTTTATTATTTAATTATTAATTTTAGTCATGTGGTATGCATCTTATAACTCCAGATTATTCTCAATATTCACTGAAATCTCATGCATTTCACAGCCACATTTAACAGTCCTTGGTTACTTTTACTTTCATTTGTTTTTCAAAACGACGGTGCCCAAGGCCTCAGTACTCGACCTACTCATATATCCAACCTTGAGGCAACCTTATCAGGACAACTCCCTTCTATTTCACTGCTCCTGATGATCAGCAAATGTACACTCGTGTCAAACCACAAAACACAAACAATAGAAGATCACAAATTGAGGGGTGCACATGTGACATGTGAAGAGTGACAAAACTAAGTGTATTATCACAGGTACTCAACTACAGTTTGCAAAAGTGAATCCAACAAAGCTTGCAGTATGTGCTCTAGATATTCAACCATCCAATTCAGTGAGGAATCTTGGAGTCATGATGGACAAGCATCTTTCAGCCAAATCCAAGATCCTGCAGACAGCCGAGTGGCAAATTACAAGTTCCGCACCATATAAAAGATCAGAAAGTTTCTGGATACAAATACATCCAGACAACTAGTCCATGCAGAAGTGTTATCCCGTCTGGACTATTTGAACTCCCTCCTCTACGGCTCAAGCTCCATCTCCCATCTTCGAGCTGTTCAAATAAAGCAGCTGGACTCGACACCGTACCAAGCTATATGAACACATCACTCCTATCCGTAAACGCACTACTCTTCATTCCGATGCAGCATCACATTATCTCAAAGACTTTCTGTCTTTTTACGTCCATTTTTTTAAAAGCCGTGTTTTTCAGAAACATGAACAAATAATGTTTCAAATATTACAAATTATAAGACATGGTGAACTATGTTTCAGTCGTAACTTTCCCTCGTAGATTGAAATATACTGGACAAAATAAGTGAGGGATATTAGATGTTTTATGATTAATATTTCAGTACAATGTCGAGTAATAAATACATCAGTATTTATAATTTCAACATTTTAAAATATCCCTAACTATTTTTGTCAACTTTATATGCATTTTGTAGGTATCGTTTCTTTTGCCCATAATTATTCCCATCAAATATTCAAATTCAAATTAAATTCAAGAAGATGGAAAAGGGTCATTATAATAATATTCCTCGCAAATAGTGAAATAAAATACAAATTTACTAGGATGAAAAAAAAATGTTTCTATAATTATTTCATTAATATCAAAAGTAAATATCAATGTGATGAAGATGGAAAAGGGTCATTATTCCAATATTCCAATAAAAAAAACCTCAATTCATGAAGATGGAAAAGGATCATAATATAAAAATAAACTATTTACCATTTCCATCAAGTATTTATAAAGCAAATTCAATCTCTGAAGTTAGAAAAGGAACATTCTATAATTATTTCCATCAAATACTTCAAATTGTTTACAGGGAGTAAACTTGACGACTGATCTAGTATGCTAATTTAACCGACCTTTGATTTGACCCAGAAACAATACTTATATCGACCAATCAGACTGGCTTGGTGCACTATTACTGACCAATGAGAAGACAGCATTTGTTGTTATGCATAAGCATTGTGCTACTTTTCACTTGGAATTTCAACTTCGTTTCTGAAGGGAGTAATAACAACAAAATCATTTCCATCATGTTTTATTTCGATGGAGAACACTTTAGAAACTATTTGACAAAAAGGCTATTTATTTAACTTTAGACGCCTCAATATTCGAAATCACCATTGAACAACCAAATCGGCACATGTTGGCCGTTGTTAACACTGAAAGTTATTTAGCACACTGTAAAAAATAGTTATGATATCATTGATTAATGACTGATATATGAAAGACATTCTGATCGTGTTATATTTCCACTGTGTAACATACAAAACAATAGATACTTAACTAAAATAGTTGACTCTTACACGGATAACACGAGTTACTTCCCTTCCTTTGGCTCCAACCACTGATAATGCGGTTTCGCGAAGTATTTAATCATTCAATTTGTGAAACCTCCAGTGCACCAATAATTTGTTGACACAAATATTTGTTTATTATAGGTCATTAATGACCTAATCTTAAGCGAAGGAATTGTGTAGCAAATTGATATATAAAGACTGACTGTGCTCATATCTAGAATATGAACATCTGTCTATAGTCTCCAATAACGTTTAAAAACGAATAAGTTTATAAATATTTCCCTAGCGGCTAAGTTTTCAATTTAAGCGTCTAAACGTTTTTCATTATTCACAGTAGATGATACAAATCTATTAAAGGATAAAGACACTGTGTGGCCTCGGGTACAACTAATGACGAATCGTTTATGAAAGCTTGAACATGTTTTGCTGAAGATTCCATAATTTTCTTTTATTTTTTCAAAAAAAATACTATCTTTTGACACTTCTTCCTATTGTTTACTTTCCTCTCTGAAGTAACTTAATTCTAAACACGTCTTCAAAGAGAAACAACATCTCATAACATACTGGATATGACTTTCTTTCAACAAATAAAACACTTTATCGGTGGAAAAACATTGTTCATCTATTCTACCATGACATTGCTGGATACTCGATTTTGATTGGTTCTCCAGCAAAATCAAACGTGATCAATTATGCATTGAACCTCCTCTGATTTTAGCGCCGCTTCACCGCGTATTGGCACATCTACATTGTGACGTCACAATCTATCCGACAAACGGCCGCTACGCGTTCGGTTTCAATTTTAAATTTACTCGCTATCAATCCAGTATAACATGTCTCTGATTTTCAAACACAGTAGGTTTATTTCCTAATTTACGCTCTAATATTGATATGTATCAGAACTAAGATTAAGCAGGATATCTCCCACCACCATGACCAGACCATGCTGCAGCTTGTACTTGATGCAGGATATCTTCCACCACCATGACCAGATCATGCTGCAGCTTGTACTTGATGCAGGATATCTTCCACCACCATGACCAGATCATGCTGCAGCTTGTACTTGATGCAGGATATCTCCCACCACCATGACCAGACTATGCTGCAGCTTGTACTTGATGTAGGATATCTCCCACCACCATGACCAGATCATGCTGCAGCTTGTACTTGATGCAGGATATCTCCCACCACCATGACCAGACCATGCTGCAGCTTGTACTTGAAGCAGGATATCTCCCACCACCATGACCAGATCATGCTGCAGCTTGTACTTGATGCAGGATATCTTCCACCACCATGACCAGATCATGCTGCAGCTTGTACTTGATGCAGGATATCTCCCACCACCATGACCAGACTATGCTGCAGCTTGTACTTGATGCAGGATATCTCCCACCACCATGACCAGATCATGCTGCAGCTTGTACTTGAAGCAGGATATCTCCCACCACCATGACCAGATCATGCTGCAGCTTGTACTTGATGCAGGATATCTCCCACCACCATGACCAGATCATGCTGCAGCTTGTACTTGAAGCAGGATATCTCCCACCACCACGACCAGACCATGCTGCAGCTTGTACTTGAAGCAGGATATCTTCAGCAACCATGACCAGATCATGCTGCAGCTTGTACTTGAAGCAGGATATCTCCCACCACCATGACCAGACCATGCTGCAGCTTGTACTTGAAGCAGGATATCTTCCACAACCATGACCAGATCATGCTGCAGCTTGTACTTGAAGCAGGATATCTCCCACCACCATGACCAGACTATGCTGCAGCTTGTACTTGATGCAGGATATCTCCCACCACCATGACCAGATCATGCTGCAGCTTGTACTTGAAGCAGGATATCTCCCACCACCATGACCAGATCATGCTGCAGCTTGTACTTGATGCAGGATATCTCCCACCACCATGACCAGATCATGCTGCAGCTTGTACTTGAAGCAGGATATCTCCCACCACCACGACCAGACCATGCTGCAGCTTGTACTTGAAGCAGGATATCTTCAGCAACCATGACCAGATCATGCTGCATCTTGTACTTGAAGCAGGATATCTCCCACCACCACGACCAGACCATGCTGCAGCTTGTACTTGATGCAGGATATCTCCCACCACCATGACCAGACCATGCTGCATCTTGTACTTGAAGCAGGATATCTCCCACCTCCATGACCAGACTATGCTGCAGCTTGTACTTGAAGCAGGATATCTCCCACCACCACGACCAGACCATGCTGCAGCTTGTACTTGAAGCAGGATATCTCCCACCACCATGACCAGATCATGCTGCAGCTTGTACTTGAAGCAGGATATCTTCCACCACCATGACCAGACCATGCTGCAGCTTGTACTTGAAGCAGGATATCTCCCACCACCATGACCAGATCATGCTGTGTCTTGTACTTGATGCAGGATATCTCCCACCACCATGACCAGACCATGCTGCAGCTTGTACTTGAAGCAGGATATCTCCCACCACCATGACCAGATCATGCTGCAGCTTGTACTTGAAGCAGGATATCTCCCACCACCATGACCAGATCATGCTGCAGCTTGTACTTGAAGCAGGATATCTTCCACCACCATGACCAGATCATGCTGTATCTTGTACTTGAAGCAGGATATCTCCCACCACCATGACCAGACCATGCTGCAGCTTGTACTTGAAGCAGGATATCTCCCACCACCATGACCAGATCATGCTGCAGCTTGTACTTGAAGCAGGATATCTCACACCACCATGACCAGATCATGCTGCAGCTTGTACTTGAAGCAGGATATATTCCACCACCATGACCAGATCATGCTGTATCTTGTACTTGAAGCAGGATATCTCCCACCACCATGACCAGATCATGCTGCAGCTTGTACTTGAAGCAGGATATCTCCCACCACCATGACCAGACTATGCTGCAGCTTGTACTTGATGCAGGATATCTCCCACCACCATGATCAGATCATGCTGTATCTTGTACTTGAAGCAGGATATCGCCCACCACCATGACCAGACCATGCTGTATCTTGTACTTGAAGCAGGATATCTCCCACCACCATGACCAGATCATGCTGCAGCTTGTACTTGAAGCAGGATATCTCCCACCACCATGACCAGATCATGCTGCAGCTTGTACTTGATGCAGGATATCTCCCACCACCATGACCAGACCATGCTGCAGCTTGTACTTGAAGCAGGATATCTCCCACCACCATGACCAGACCATGCTGCAGCTTGTACTTGAAGCAGGATATCTCCCACCACCATGACCAGATCATGCTGCAGCTTGTACTTGAAGCAGGATATCTCCCACCACCATGACCAGATCATGCTGCAGCTTGTACTTGAAGCAGGATATCTCACACCACCATGACCAGATCATGCTGCAGCTTGTACTTGAAGCAGGATATCTTCCACCACCATGACCAGATCATGCTGTATCTTGTACTTGAAGCAGGATATCTCCCACCACCATGACCAGATCATGCTGCAGCTTGTACTTGAAGCAGGATATCTCCCACCACCATGACCAGACTATGCTGCAGCTTGTACTTGATGCAGGATATCTCCCACCACCATGACCAGATCATGCTGTATCTTGTACTTGAAGCAGGATATCTCCCACCACCATGACCAGACCATGCTGTATCTTGTACTTGAAGCAGGATATCTCCCACCACCATGACCAGATCATGCTGCAGCTTGTACTTGAAGCAGGATATCTCCCACCACCATGACCAGATCATGCTGCAGCTTGTACTTGATGCAGGATATCTCCCACCACCATGACCAGACCATGCTGCAGCTTGTACTTGAAGCAGGATATCTCCCACCACCATGACCAGACCATGCTGCAGCTTGTACTTGATGCAGGATATCTCCCACCACCATGACCAGACCATGCTGTATCTTGTACTTGAAGCAGGATATCTCCCACCACCATGACCAGATCATGCTGCAGCTTGTACTTGAAGCAGGATATCTCCCACCACCATGACCAGATCATGCTGCAGCTTGTACTTGATGCAGGATATCTCCCACCACCATGACCAGACCATGCTGCAGCTTGTACTTGAAGCAGGATATCTCCCACCACCATGACCAGACTATGCTGCAGCTTGTACTTGATGCAGGATATCTCCCACCACCATGACCAGACCATGCTGCAGCTTGTACTTGAAGCAGGATATCTCCCACCACCATGACCAGACCATGCTGCAGCTTGTACTTGATGCAGGATATCTCCCACCACCATGACCAGACCATGCTGCAGCTTGTACTTGAAGCAGGATATCTCCCACCACCATGACCAGATAATGCTGCAGCTTGTACTTGATGCAGGATATCTCCCACCACCATGACCAGACCATGCTGTATCTTGTACTTGATGCAGGATATCTCCCACCACCATGACCAGACCATGCTGCAGCTTGTACTTGAAGCAGGATATCTCCCACCACCATGACCAGACCATGCTGTATCTTGTACTTGAAGCAGGATATCTCCCACCACCACGACCAGACCATGCTGCAGCTTGTACTTGATGCAGGATATCTCCCACCACCATGACCAGACCATGCTGTATCTTGTACTTGAAGCAGGATATCTCCCACCACCACGACCAGACTATGCTGCAGCTTGTACTTGATGCAGGATATCTCCCACCACCATGACCAGACCATGCTGTATCTTGTACTTGATGCAGGATATCTCCCACCACCATGACCAGACCATGCTGCAGCTTGTACTTGATGCAGGATATCTCCCACCACCATGACCAGACCATGCTGCAGCTTGTACTTGATGCAGGATATCTCCCACCACCACGACCAGACCATGCTGCAGCTTGTACTTGATGCAGGATATCTCCCACCACCATGACCAGACCATGCTGTATCTTGTACTTGAAGCAGGATATCTCCCACCACCACGACCAGACCATGCTGCAGCTTGTACTTGATGCAGGATATCTCCCAACACCATGACCAGACCATGCTGCAGCTTGTACTTGATGCAGGATATCTCCCAACACCATGACCAGACCATGCTGCAGCTTGTACTTGATGCAGGATATCTCCCACCACCACGACCAGACCATGCTGCAGCTTGTACTTGAAGCAGGATATCTCCCACCACCATGACCAGATCATGCTGCAGCTTGTACTTGATGCAGGATATCTCCCACCACCATGACCAGACCATGCTGTATCTTGTACTTGATGCAGGATATCTCCCACCACCATGACCAGACCATGCTGTATCTTGTACTTGAAGCAGGATATCTCCCACCACCACGACCAGACCATGCTGCAGCTTGTACTTGATGCAGGATATCTCCCAACACCATGACCAGACCATGCTGCAGCTTGTACTTGATGCAGGATATCTCCCACCACCATGACCAGATCATGCTGCAGCTTGTACTTGAAGCAGGATATCTCCCACCACCATGACCAGACTATGCTGCAGCTTGTACTTGATGCAGGATATCTCCCAACACCATGACCAGACTATGCTGCAGCTTGTACTTGATGCAGGATATCTCCCACCACCATGACCAGACCATGCTGTATCTTGTACTTGAAGCAGGATATCTCCCACCACCATGACCAGATCATGCTGTGTCTTGTACTTGATGCAGGATATCTCCCACCACCACGACCAGACCATGCTGTATCTTGTACTTGATGCAGGATATCTCCCACCACCATGACCAGACCATGCTGTATCTTGTACTTGAAGCAGGATATCTCCCACCACCATGACCAGATCATGCTGTGTCTTGTACTTGATGCAGGATATCTCCCACCACCATGACCAGACCATGCTGCATCTTGTACTTGAAGCAGGATATCTCCAACCACCACGACCAGACCATGCTGTATCTTGTACTTGAAGCAGGATATCTCCCACCACCATGACCAGACCATGCTGCAGCTTGTACTTGATGCAGGATATCTCCCACCACCATGACCAGATCATGCTGCAGCTTGTACTTGATGCAGGATATCTCCCACCACCATGACCAGATCATGCTGCAGCTTGTACTTGAAGCAGGATATCTCCCACCACCATGACCAGACCATGCTGTAGCTTGTACTTGAAGCAGGATATCTCCCACCACCATGACCAGACCATGCTGTATCTTGTACTTGAAGCAGGATATCTCCCACCACCATGACCAGACTATGCTGCAGCTTGTACTTGATGCAGGATATCTCCCACCACCATGACCAGATCATGCTGCAGCTTGTACTTGAAGCAGGATATCTCCCACCACCATGACCAGATCATGCTGCAGCTTGTACTTGAAGCAGGATATCTCCCACCACCATGACCAGATCATGCTGCAGCTTGTACTTGAAGCAGGATATCTCCCACCACCATGACCAGATCATGCTGCAGCTTGTACTTGAAGCAGGATATCTCCCACCACCATGACCAGACCATGCTGTATCTTGTACTTGAAGCAGGATATCTCCCACCACCATGACCAGACTATGCTGCAGCTTGTACTTGATGCAGGATATCTCCCACCACCATGACCAGACCATGCTGTATCTTGTACTTGAAGCAGGATATCTCCCACCACCATGACCAGACTATGCTGCAGCTTGTACTTGATGCAGGATATCTCCCACCACCATGACCAGACTATGCTGCAGCTTGTACTTGATGCAGGATATCTCCCACCACCATGACCAGACCATGCTGTATCTTGTACTTGAAGCAGGATATCTCCCACCACCATGACCAGACTATGCTGCAGCTTGTACTTGATGCAGGATATCTCCCACCACCATGACCAGATCATGCTGCAGCTTGTACTTGAAGCAGGATATCTCCCACCACCATGACCAGATCATGCTGCAGCTTGTACTTGAAGCAGGATATCTCCCACCACCATGACCAGACCATGCTGTATCTTGTACTTGAAGCAGGATATCTCCCACCACCATGACCAGACTATGCTGCAGCTTGTACTTGATGCAGGATATCTCCCACCACCATGACCAGACTATGCTGCAGCTTGTACTTGATGCAGGATATCTCCCACCACCATGACCAGATCATGCTGCAGCTTGTACTTGAAGCAGGATATCTCCCTCCACCATGACCAGATCATGCTGCAGCTTGTACTTGAAGCAGGATATCTCCCACCACCATGACCAGATCATGCTGCAGCTTGTACTTGAAGCAGGATATCTCCCACCACCATGACCAGATCATGCTGCAGCTTGTATTTGAAGCAGGATATCTCCCACCACAATGACCAGACCATGCTGCAGCTTGTACTTGAAGCAGGATATCTCCCACCACCATGACCAGGTCATGCTGCAGCTTGTACTTGATGCAGGATATCTCCCACCACCATGACCAGATCATGCTGCAGCTTGTACTTGAAGCAGGATATCTCCCACCACCATGACCAGACCATGCTGCAGCTTGTACTTGATGCAGGATATCTCCCACCACCATGACCAGACCATGCTGCAGCTTGTACTTGATGCAGGATATCTCCCACCACCATGACCAGATCATGCTGCAGCTTGTACTTGAAGCAGGATATCTTCCACCACCATGACCAGATCATGCTGCAGCTTGTACTTGAAGCAGGATATCTCCCACCACCACGACCAGACCATGCTGCATCTTGTACTTGAAGCAGGATATCTCCCACCACCACGACCAGACCATGCTGCATCTTGTACTTGAAGCAGGATATATCCCACCACCATGACCAGACTATGCTGCAGCTTGTACTTGATGCAGGATATCTCCCACCACCATGACCAGACTATGCTGCAGCTTGTACTTGAAGCAGGATATCTCCCACCACCATGACCAGACCATGCTGTATCTTGTACTTGATGCAGGATATCTCCCACCACCACGACCAGACCATGCTGCATCTTGTACTTGAAGCAGGATATCTCCCACCACCATGACCAGATCATGCTGCAGCTTGTACTTGAAGCAGGATATCTCCCACCACCATGACCAGATCATGCTGCAGCTTGTACTTGAAGCAGGATATCTCCCACCACCATGACCAGACCATGCTGTGTCTTGTACTTGATGCAGGATATCTCCCACCACCATGACCAGATCATGCTGCAGCTTGTACTTGAAGCAGGATATCTCCCACCACCACGACCAGACCATGCTGCATCTTGTACTTGAAGCAGGATATCTCCCACCACCATGACCAGACCATGCTGCAGCTTGTACTTGAAGCGGAATATCTCCCACCACCATGACCAGACCATGCTGCAGCTTGTACTTGATGCAGGATATCTCCCACCACCATGACCAGACTATGCTGCAGCTTGTACTTGAAGCAGGATATCTCCCACCACCATGACCAGACCATGCTGCAGCTTGTACTTGATGCAGGATATCTCCCAACACCATGACCAGACTATGCTGCAGCTTGTACTTGAAGCAGGATATCTCCCACCACCATGACCAGATCATGCTGCAGCTTGTACTTGATGCAGGATATCTCCCACCACCATGACCACACCATGCTGCAGCTTGTACTTGAAGCAGGATATCTTCCACCACCATGACCAGACCATGCTGCAGCTTGTACTTGATGCAGGATATCTCCAACCACCACGACCAGACCATGCTGCAGCTTGTACTTGATGCAGGATATCTCCCACCACCATGACCAGATCATGCTGCATCTTGTACTTGATGCAGGATATCTCCCACCACCATGACCAGATCATGCTGCAGCTTGTACTTGAAGCAGGATATCTCCCACCACCATGACCAGACCATGCTGCAGCTTGTACTTGAAGCAGGATATCTCCCACCACAATGACCAGACCATGCTGTATCTTGTACTTGAAGCAGGATATCTCCCACCACCATGACCAGACCATGCTGCAGCTTGTACTTGATGCAGGATATCTCCCACCACCATGACCAGACCATGCTGTATCTTGTACTTGATGCAGGATATCTCCCACCACCATGACCAGATCATGCTGTATCTTGTACTTGATGCAGGATATCTCCCACCACCATGACCAGATCATGCTGCAGCTTGTACTTGAAGCAGGATATCTCCCACCACCATGACCAGATCATGCTGCAGCTTGTACTTGATGCAGGATATCTCCCACCACCATGACCAGATCATGCTGCAGCTTGTACTTGAAGCAGGATATCTCCCACCACCATGACCAGATCATGCTGCAGCTTGTACTTGAAGCAGGATATCTCCCACCACCATGACCAGACCATGCTGTATCTTGTACTTGAAGCAGGATATCTCCCACCACCATGACCAGATCATGCTGCAGCTTGTACTTGAAGCAGGATATCTCCCACCACCATGACCAGACCATGCTGCATCTTGTACTTGAAGCAGGATATCTCCCACCACCATGACCAGATCATGCTGCAGCTTGTACTTGATGCAGGATATCTTCCACCACCACGACCACACCATGCTGCAGCTTGTACTTGAAGCAGGATATCTTCCACCACCATGACCAGACCATGCTGCAGCTTGTACTTGAAGCAGGATATCTCCAACCACCATGACCAGACCATGCTGCAGCTTGTACTTGATGCAGGATATCTCCCACCACCATGACCAGATCATGCTGCAGCTTGTACTTGAAGCAGGATATCTCCCACCACCATGACCAGACCATGCTGCAGCTTGTACTTGATGCAGGATATCTCCCACCACCATGACCAGATCATGCTGCAGCTTGTACTTGAAGCAGGATATCTTCCACCACCATGACCAGACCATGCTGCAGCTTGTACTTGATGCAGGATATCTCCCACCACCATGACCAGACCATGCTGCAGCTTGTACTTGATGCAGGATATCTCCCACCACCATGACCAGATCATGCTGCAGCTTGTACTTGAAGCAGGATATCTTCCACCACCATGACCAGATCATGCTGCAGCTTGTACTTGAAGCAGGATATCTCCCACCACCACGACCAGAACATGCTGCATCTTGTACTTGAAGCAGGATATCTCCCACCACCATGACCAGATCATGCTGTGTCTTGTACTTGAAGCAGGATATCTCCCACCACCACGACCAGAACATGCTGCATCTTGTACTTGAAGCAGGATATCTCCCACCACCATGACCAGATCATGCTGTGTCTTGTACTTGAAGCAGGATATCTCCCACCACCATGACCAGATCATGCTGTATCTTGTACTTGATGCAGGATATCTCCCACCACCATGACCAGACCATGCTGTATCTTGTACTTGATGCAGGATATCTCCCACCACCACGACCAGACCATGCTGCATCTTGTACTTGAAGCAGGATATCTCCCACCACCATGACCAGATCATGCTGCAGCTTGTACTTGAAGCAGGATATCTCCCACCACCATGACCAGATCATGCTGCAGCTTGTACTTGAAGCAGGATATCTTCCACCACCATGACCAGACCATGCTGCAGCTTGTACTTGATGCAGGATATCTCCCACCACCATGACCAGACCATGCTGTGTCTTGTACTTGATGCAGGATATCTCCCACCACCATGACCAGATCATGCTGCAGCTTGTACTTGAAGCAGGATATCTCCCACCACCACGACCAGACCATGCTGCATCTTGTACTTGAAGCAGGATATCTCCCACCACCATGACCAGACCATGCTGTATCTTGTACTTGATGCAGGATATCTCCCACCACCATGACCAGACCATGCTGCAGCTTGTACTTGATGCAGGATATCTCCCACCACCATGACCAGATCATGCTGCAGCTTGTACTTGATGCAGGATATCTCCCACCACCATGACCAGACCATGCTGCAGCTTGTACTTGAAGCAGGATATCTCCCACCACCATGACCAGACCATGCTGCAGCTTGTACTTGATGCAGGATATCTCCCACCACCATGACCAGACCATGCTGCAGCTTGTACTTGAAGCAGGATATCTCCCACCACCATGACCAGACCATGCTGCAGCTTGTACTTGAAGCAGGATATCTCCCACCACCATGACCAGACCATGCTGTATCTTGTACTTGATGCAGGATATCTCCCACCACCATGACCAGACCATGCTGCAGCTTGTACTTGATGCAGGATATCTCCCACCACCATGACCAGACCATGCTGCAGCTTGTACTTGAAGCAGGATATCTCCCACCACCATGACCAGATCATGCTGCAGCTTGTACTTGATGCAGGATATCTCCCACCACCATGACCAGATCATGCTGCAGCTTGTACTTGAAGCAGGATATCTCCCACCACCATGACCAGATCATGCTGCAGCTTGTACTTGAAGCAGGATATCTCCCACCACCATGACCAGATCATGCTGCAGCTTGTACTTGAAGCAGGATATCTCCCACCACCATGACCAGATCATGCTGCAGCTTGTACTTGAAGCAGGATATCTTCCACCACCATGACCAGACCATGCTGCAGCTTGTACCTGATGCAGGATATCTCCCACCACCATGACCAGACCATGCTGTGTCTTGTACTTGATGCAGGATATCTCCCACCACCATGACCAGATCATGCTGCAGCTTGTACTTGAAGCAGGATATCTCCCACCACCACGACCAGACCATGCTGCATCTTGTACTTGAAGCAGGATATCTCCCACCACCATGACCAGACCATGCTGCATCTTGTACTTGAAGCAGGATATCTCCCACCACCATGACCAGATCATGCTGCAGCTTGTACTTGAAGCAGGATATCTTCCACCACCATGACCAGACCATGCTGCATCTTGTACTTGAAGCAGGATATCTCCCACCACCATGACCAGACCATGCTGCATCTTGTACTTGAAGCAGGATATCTCCCACCACCATGACCAGACCATGCTGTATCTTGTACTTGATGCAGGATATCTCCCACCACCATGACCAGACCATGCTGCAGCTTGTACTTGATGCAGGATATCTCCCACCACCATGACCAGACCATGCTGTATCTTGTACTTGATGTAGGATATCTCCCACCACCACGACCAGACCATGCTGCATCTTGTACTTGAAGCAGGATATCTCCCACCACCATGACCAGACCATGCTGCAGCTTGTACTTGATGCAGGATATCTTCCACCACCATGACCAGACCATGCTGCAGCTTGTACTTGATGCAGGATATCTCCCACCACCATGACCAGACCATGCTGCAGCTTGTACTTGAAGCAGGATATCTCCCACCACCATGACCAGATCATGCTGCAGCTTGTACTTGATGCAGGATATCTCCCACCACCATGACCAGACCATGCTGCAGCTTGTACTTGATGCAGGATATCTCCCACCACCATGACCAGACCATGCTGCATCTTGTACTTGATGCAGGATATCTTCCACCACCATGACCAGACCATGCTGCATCTTGTACTTGAAGCAGGATATCTTCCACCACCATGACCAGATCATGCTGCAGCTTGTACTTGAAGCAGGATATCTTCCACCACCATGACCAGATCATGCTGCAGCTTGTACTTGATGCAGGATATCTCCCACCACCATGACCAGACCATGCTGCAGCTTGTACTTGATGCAGGATATCTTCCACCACCATGACCAGACTATGCTGCATCTTGTACTTGAAGCAGGATATCTCCCACCACCATGACCAGATCATGCTGCAGCTTGTACTTGATGCAGGATATCTCCCACCACCATGACCAGATCATGCTGCAGCTTGTACTTGATGCAGGATATCTCCCACCACCATGACCAGACCATGTTGCAGCTTGTACTTGAAGCAGGATATCTCCCACCACCATGACCAGACCATGCTGCAGCTTGTACTTGATGCAGGATATCTCCCACCACCATGACCAGATCATGCTGCAGCTTGTACTTGAAGCAGGATATCTCCCACCACCATGACCAGACCATGCTGCAGCTTGTACTTGATGCAGGATATCTCCCACCACCATGACCAGACCATGCTGCAGCTTGTACTTGAAGCAGGATATCTCCCACCACCATGAACAGACCATGCTGCAGCTTGTACTTGAAGCAGGATATCTCCCACCACCATGACCAGACCATGCTGCAGCTTGTACTTGAAGCAGGATATCTCCCACCACCATGACCAGATCATGCTGCAGCTTGTACTTGATGCAGGATATCTCCCCCCACCATGACCAGACCATGCTGCAGCTTGTACTTGATGCAGGATATCTCCCACCACCATGACCAGATCATGCTGCAGCTTGTACTTGAAGCAGGATATCTTCCACCACCATGACCAGATCATGCTGCAGCTTGTACTTGATGCAGGATATCTCCCACCACCATGACCAGACCATGCTGCAGCTTGTACTTGATGCAGGATATCTCCCACCACCACGACCAGACCATGCTGCAGCTTGTACTTGAAGCAGGATATCTCCCACCACCATGACCAGATCATGCTGCAGCTTGTACTTGATGCAGGATATCTCCCACCACCATGACCAGACCATGCTGCATCTTGTACTTGAAGCAGGATATCTCCCACCACCATGACCAGACCATGCTGCAGCTTGTACTTGAAGCAGGATATCTCCCACCACCATGACCAGACCATGCTGCAGCTTGTACTTGATGCAGGATATCTTCCACCACCATGACCAGATCATGCTGCAGCTTGTACTTGAAGCAGGATATCTCCCACCACCATGACCAGACCATGCTGCAGCTTGTACTTGATGCAGGATATCTTCCACCACCATGACCAGACCATGTTGCAGCTTGTACTTGATGCAGGATATCTCCCACCACCATGACCAGACCATGCTGCATCTTGTACTTGAAGCAGGATATCTCCCACCACCATGACCAGACCATGCTGCAGCTTGTACTTGATGCAGGATATCTCCCACCACCATGACCAGACCATGCTGCAGCTTGTACTTGATGCAGGATATCTCCCACCACCATGACCAGACCATGCTGCAGCTTGTACTTGAAGCAGGATATCTTCCACCACCATGACCAGACCATGCTGCAGCTTGTACTTGAAGCAGGATATCTTCCACCACCATGACCAGACCATATTGCAGCTTGTACTTGAAGCAGGATATCTTCCACCACCATGACCAGATCATGCTGCAGCTTGTACTTGATGCAGGATATCTCCCACCACCATGACCAGACCATGCTGCAGTTTGTACTTGAAGCAGGATATCTCCCACCACCATGACCAGACCATGCTGCAGCTTGTACTTGAAGCAGGATATCTTCCACCACCATGACCAGATCATGCTGCAGCTTGTACTTGATGCAGGATATCTCCCACCACCATGACCAGACCATGCTGCAGTTTGTACTTGATGCAGGATATCTCCCACCACCATGACCAGATCATGCTGCAGCTTGTACTTGAAGCAGGATATCTTCCACCACCATGACCAGACCATGCTGCAGCTTGTACTTGATGCAGGATATCTCCCACCACCATGACCAGACCATGCTGCAGCTTGTACTTGAAGCAGGATATCTTCCACCACCATGACCAGATCATGCTGCAGCTTGTACTTGATGCAGGATATCTCCCACCACCATGACCAGACCATGCTGCAGCTTGTACTTGATGCAGGATATCTCCCACCACCATGACCAGATCATGCTGCAGCTTGTACTTGAAGCAGGATATCTTCCACCACCATGACCAGATCATGCTGCAGCTTGTACTTGAAGCAGGATATCTCCCACCACCATGACCAGACCATGCTGCAGCTTGTACTTGAAGCAGGATATCTTCCACCACCATGACCAGACCATGCTGCAGCTTGTACTTGAAGCAGGATATCTTCCACCACCATGACCAGATCATGCTGCAGCTTATACTTGATGCAGGATATCTCCCACCACCATGACCAGATCATGCTGCAGCTTGTACTTGATGCAGGATATCTCCCACCACCATGTCCAGACCATGCTGCATCTTGTACTTGATGCAGGATATCTCCCACCACCATGACCAGACCATGCTGCAGCTTGTACTTGAAGCAGGATATCTCCCACCACCATGACCAGACCATGCTGCAGCTTGTACTTGAAGCAGGATATCTCCCACCACCATGACCAGACCATGTTGCAGCTTGTACTTGATGCAGGATATCTCCCACCACCATGACCAGACCATGCTGTATCTTGTACTTGATGCAGGATATCTCCCACCACCATGACCAGACCATGCTGTATCTTGTACTTGAAGCAGGATATCTTCCACCACCATGACCAGATCATGCTGCAGCTTGTACTTGAAGCAGGATATCTCCCACCACCATGACCAGACCATGCTGCAGCTTGTACTTGAAGCAGGATATCTTCCACCACCATGACCAGACCATGCTGCAGCTTGTACTTGAAGCAGGATATCTTCCACCACCATGACCAGATCATGCTGCAGCTTGTACTTGATGCAGGATATCTCCCACCACCATGACCAGATCATGCTGCAGCTTGTACTTGAAGCAGGATATCTCCCACCACCATGACCAGACCATGCTGCAGCTTGTACTTGAAGCAGGATATCTTCCACCACCATGACCAGACCATGCTGCAGCTTGTACTTGATGCAGGATATCTTCCACCACCATGACCAGACCATGTTGCAGCTTGTACTTGATGCAGGATATCTCCCACCACCATGACCAGACCATGCTGCATCTTGTACTTGAAGCAGGATATCTCCCACCACCATGACCAGACCATGCTGCAGCTTGTACTTGATGCAGGATATCTCCCACCACCATGACCAGACCATGCTGCAGCTTGTACTTGATGCAGGATATCTCCCACCACCATGACCAGACCATGCTGCAGCTTGTACTTGAAGCAGGATATCTTCCACCACCATGACCAGACCATGCTGCAGCTTGTACTTGAAGCAGGATATCTTCCACCACCATGACCAGACCATGCTGCAGCTTGTACTTGAAGCAGGATATCTTCCACCACCATGACCAGATCATGCTGCAGCTTGTACTTGATGCAGGATATCTCCCACCACCATGACCAGACCATGCTGCAGTTTGTACTTGATGCAGGATATCTCCCACCACCATGACCAGATCATGCTGCAGCTTGTACTTGAAGCAGGATATCTTCCACCACCATGACCAGATCATGCTGCAGCTTGTACTTGAAGCAGGATATCTCCCACCACCATGACCAGACCATGCTGCAGCTTGTACTTGAAGCAGGATATCTTCCACCACCATGACCAGATCATGCTGCAGCTTGTACTTGATGCAGGATATCTCCCACCACCATGACCAGACCATGCTGCAGTTTGTACTTGATGCAGGATATCTCCCACCACCATGACCAGATCATGCTGCAGCTTGTACTTGAAGCAGGATATCTTCCACCACCATGACCAGATCATGCTGCAGCTTGTACTTGAAGCAGGATATCTCCCACCACCATGACCAGACCATGCTGCAGCTTGTACTTGAAGCAGGATATCTTCCACCACCATGACCAGATCATGCTGCAGCTTGTACTTGATGCAGGATATCTCCCACCACCATGACCAGACCATGCTGCAGTTTGTACTTGATGCAGGATATCTCCCACCACCATGACCAGATCATGCTGCAGCTTGTACTTGATGCAGGATATCTTCCACCACCATGACCAGATCATGCTGCAGCTTGTACTTGAAGCAGGATATCTCCCACCACCATGACCAGACCATGCTGCAGCTTGTACTTGAAGCAGGATATCTTCCACCACCATGACCAGATCATGCTGCAGCTTGTACTTGATGCAGGATATCTCCCACCACCATGACCAGACCATGCTGCAGCTTGTACTTGATGCAGGATATCTCCCACCACCATGACCAGATCATGCTGCAGCTTGTACTTGAAGCAGGATATCTTCCACCACCATGACCAGATCATGCTGCAGCTTGTACTTGAAGCAGGATATCTCCCACCACCATGACCAGACCATGCTGCAGCTTGTACTTGAAGCAGGATATCTTCCACCACCATGACCAGACCATGCTGCAGCTTGTACTTGAAGCAGGATATCTTCCACCACCATGACCAGATCATGCTGCAGCTTATACTTGATGCAGGATATCTCCCACCACCATGACCAGATCATGCTGCAGCTTGTACTTGATGCAGGATATCTCCCACCACCATGTCCAGACCATGCTGCATCTTGTACTTGATGCAGGATATCTCCCACCACCATGACCAGACCATGCTGCAGCTTGTACTTGAAGCAGGATATCTCCCACCACCATGACCAGACCATGCTGCAGCTTGTACTTGAAGCAGGATATCTCCCACCACCATGACCAGACCATGTTGCAGCTTGTACTTGATGCAGGATATCTCCCACCACCATGACCAGACCATGCTGTATCTTGTACTTGATGCAGGATATCTCCCACCACCATGACCAGACCATGCTGTATCTTGTACTTGAAGCAGGATATCTTCCACCACCATGACCAGATCATGCTGCAGCTTGTACTTGAAGCAGGATATCTCCCACCACCATGACCAGACCATGCTGCAGCTTGTACTTGAAGCAGGATATCTTCCACCACCATGACCAGACCATGCTGCAGCTTTTACTTGAAGCAGGATATCTTCCACCACCATGACCAGATCATGCTGCAGCTTGTACTTGATGCAGGATATCTCCCACCACCATGACCAGATCATGCTGCAGCTTGTACTTGAAGCAGGATATCTCCCACCACCATGACCAGACCATGCTGCAGCTTGTACTTGAAGCAGGATATCTTCCACCACCATGACCAGACCATGCTGCAGCTTGTACTTGAAGCAGGATATCTCCCACCACCATGACCAGATCATGCTGCAGCTTGTACTTGAAGCAGGATATCTCCCACCACCATGACCAGACCATGCTGCAGCTTGTACTTGATGCAGGATATCTCCCACCACCATGACCAGATCATGCTGCAGCTTGTACTTGAAGCAGGATATCTCCAACCACCATGACCAGATCATGCTGCAGCTTGTACTTGAAGCAGGATATCTCCCACCACCATGACCAGACCATGCTGCAGCTTGTACTTGATGCAGGATATCTCCCACCACCATGACCAGATCATGCTGCAGCTTGTACTTGAAGCAGGATATCTTCCACCACCATGACCAGATCATACTGCAGCTTGTACTTGAAGCAGGATATCTCCCACCACCACGACCAGACCATGCTGCATCTTGTACTTGAAGCAGGATATCTCCCACCACCATGAACAGATCATGCTGCATCTTGTACTTGAAGCAGGATATCTCCCACCACCATGAACAGACCATGCTGCAGCTTGTACTTGAAGCAGGATATCTCCCACCACCATGAACAGACCATGCTGCAGCTTGTACTTGAAGCAGGATATCTCCCACCACCATGACAAGACCATGCTGCATCTTGTACTTGATGCAGGATATCTCCCACCACCATGACCAGATCATGCTGCAGCTTGTACTTGAAGCAGGATATCTTCCACCACCATGACCAGATCATGCTGCAGCTTGTACTTGAAGCAGGATATCTTCCACCACCATGACCAGATCATGCTGCAGCTTGTACTTGAAGCAGGATATCTCCCACCACCACGACCAGACCATGCTGCATCTTGTACTTGAAGCAGGATATCTCCCACCACCATGAACAGATCATGCTGCATCTTGTACTTGAAGCAGGATATCTCCCACCACCATGAACAGACCATGCTGCAGCTTGTACTTGAAGCAGGATATCTCCCACCACCATGAACAGACCATGCTGCAGCTTGTACTTGAAGCAGGATATCTCCCACCACCATGACAAGACCATGCTGCATCTTGTACTTGATGCAGGATATCTCCCACCACCATGACCAGATCATGCTGCAGCTTGTACTTGAAGCAGGATATCTTCCACCACCATGACCAGATCATGCTGCAGCTTGTACTTGAAGCAGGATATCTCCCACCACCACGACCAGACCATGCTGCATCTTGTACTTGAAGCAGGATATCTCCCACCACCATGAACAGATCATGCTGCATCTTGTACTTGAAGCAGGATATCTCCCACCACCATGAACAGACCATGCTGCAGCTTGTACTTGAAGCAGGATATCTCCCACCACCATGACCAGACCATGCTGCAGCTTGTACGTGAAGCAGGATATCTCCCACCACCACGACCAGACCATGCTGCATCTTGTACTTGATGCAGGATATCTCCCACCACCATGACCAGATCATGCTGCAGCTTGTACTTGAAGCAGGATATCTCCCACCACCATGACCAGATCATGCTGCATCTTGTACTTGAAGCAGGATATCTCCCACCACCATGACCAGACCATGCTGCAGCTTGTACTTGATGCAGGATATCTTCCACCACCATGACCAGATCATGCTGCAGCTTGTACTTGAAGCAGGATATCTCCCACCACCATGACCAGACCATGCTGCAGCTTGTACTTGATGCAGGATATCTCCCACCACCATGACCAGACCATGCTGCAGCTTGTACTTGAAGCACGATATCTACCACCACCATGACCAGACCATGCTGCAGCTTGTACTTGAAGCAGGATATCTTCCACCACCATGACCAGACCATGCTGCAGCTTGTACTTGAAGCAGGATATCTCCCACCACCATGACCAGACTATGCTGCAGCTTGTACTTGATGCAGGATATCTTCCACCACCATGACCAGACCATGCTGCAGCTTGTACTTGAAGCAGGATATCTCCCACCACCATGACCAGACTATGCTGCAGCTTGTACTTGATGCAGGATATATTCCACCACCATGACCAGATCATGCTGCAGCTTGTACTTGAAGCAGGATATCTCCCACCACCATGACCAGACCATGCTGCAGCTTGTACTTGATGCAGGATATCTCCCACCACCATGACCAGATCATGCTGCAGCTTGTACTTGAAGCAGGATATCTCCCACCACCATGACCAGACTATGCTGCAGCTTGTACTTGATGCAGGATATCTCCCACCACCATGACCAGACCATGCTGTAGCTTGTACTTGATGCAGGATATCTCCCACCACCATGACCAGACCATGCTGCAGCTTGTACTTGAAGCAGGATATCTTCCACCACCATGACCAGATCATGCTGGAGCTTGTACTTGAAGCAAGATATCTCCCACCACCATGACCAGACCATGCTGCAGCTTGTACTTGATGCAGGATATCTCCCACCACCATGACCAGATCATGCTGCACCTTGTACTTGAAGCAGGATATCTCCCACCACCATGACCAGACCATGCTGCAGCTTGTACTTGATGCAGGATATCTCCCACCACCATGACCAGATCATGCTGCAGCTTGTACTTGAAGCAGGATATCTCCAACCACCATGACCAGACTATGCTGCAGCTTGTACTTGATTCAGGATATCTCCCACCACCATGACCAGACTATGCTGCAGCTTGTACTTGATGCAGGATATCTCCCACCACCATGACCAGACCATGCTGCAGCTTGTACTTGAAGCAGGATATCTCCCACCACCATGACCAGATCATGCTGCAGCTTGTACTTGATGCAGGATATCTCCCACCACCATGACCAGATCATGCTGCAGCTTGTACTTGAAGCAGGATATCTCCCACCACCATGACCAGATCATGCTGCAGCTTGTACTTGATGCAGGATATCTCCCACCACCATGACCAGACCATGCTGCAGCTTGTACTTGAAGCAGGATATCTCCCACCACCATGACCAGACTATGCTGCAGCTTGTACTTGAAGCAGGATATCTCCCACCACCATGACCAGACCATGCTGCAGCTTGTACTTGAAGCAGGATATCTCCCACCACCATGACCAGATCATGCTGCAGCTTGTACTTGAAGCAGGATATCTCCCACCACCATGACCAGATCATGCTGCAGCTTGTACTTGAAGCAGGATATCTCCCACCACCATGACCAGACTATGCTGCAGCTTGTACTTGATGCAGGATATCTCCCACCACCATGACCAGACCATGCTGCAGCTTGTACTTGAAGCAGGATATCTCCCACCACCATGACCAGACTATGCTGCAGCTTGTACTTGAAGCAGGATATCTCCCACCACCATGACCAGACTATGCTGCAGCTTGTACTTGATGCAGGAAATCTCCCACCACCATGACCAGACCATGCTGCAGCTTGTACTTGAAGCAGGATATCTCCCACCACCATGACCAGACTATGCTGCAGCTTGTACTTGATGCAGGATATCTCCCACCACCATGACCAGACCATGCTGCAGCTTGTACTTGAAGCAGGATATCTCCCACCACCATGACCAGATCATGCTGCAGCTTGTACTTGATGCAGGATATCTCCCACCACCATGACCAGATCATGCTGCAGCTTGTACTTGAAGCAGGATATCTCCCACCACCATGACCAGATCATGCTGCAGCTTGTACTTGATGCAGGATATCTCCCACCACCATGACCAGACCATGCTGCAGCTTGTACTTGAAGCAGGATATCTCCCACCACCATGACCAGACTATGCTGCAGCTTGTACTTGATGCAGGATATCTCCCACCACCATGACCAGACCATGCTGCAGCTTGTACTTGAAGCAGGATATCTCCCACCACCATGACCAGATCATGCTGCAGCTTGTACTTGAAGCAGGATATCTCCCACCACCATGACCAGATCATGCTGCAGCTTGTACTTGAAGCAGGATATCTCCCACCACCATGACCAGACTATGCTGCAGCTTGTACTTGATGCAGGATATCTCCCACCACCATGACCAGACCATGCTGCAGCTTGTACTTGAAGCAGGATATCTCCCACCACCATGACCAGACTATGCTGCAGCTTGTACTTGAAGCAGGATATCTCCCACCACCATGACCAGACTATGCTGCAGCTTGTACTTGATGCAGGATATCTCCCACCA
This sequence comes from Gibbula magus, assembly GCA_936450465.1. Taxonomy (NCBI): domain Eukaryota; kingdom Metazoa; phylum Mollusca; class Gastropoda; order Trochida; family Trochidae; genus Gibbula; species Gibbula magus. The sequence goes on from OW388296.1 coordinate 79,676,241, forward strand.
CCATGACCAGACCATGCTGCAGCTTGTACTTGATGCAGGATATCTCCCACCACCATGACCAGATCATGCTGCACCTTGTACTTGAAGCAGGATATCTCCCACCACCATGACCAGACTATGCTGCAGCTTGTACTTGATGCAGGATATCTCCCACCACCATGACCAGACCATGCTGCAGCTTGTACTTGAAGCAGGATATCTCCCACCACCATGACCAGATCATGCTGCAGCTTGTACTTGAAACAGGATATCTCCCACCACCATGACCAGATCATGCTGCAGCTTGTACTTGAAGCAGGATATCTCCCACCACCATGACCAGACTATGCTGCAGCTTGTACTTGATGCAGGATATCTCCCACCACCATGACCAGACCATGCTGCAGCTTGTACTTGAAGCAGGATATCTCCCACCACCATGACCAGACTATGCTGCAGCTTGTACTTGAAGCAGGATATCTCCCACCACCATGACCAGACTATGCTGCAGCTTGTACTTGATGCAGGATATCTCCCACCACCATGACCAGACCATGCTGCAGCTTGTACTTGAAGCAGGATATCTCCCACCACCATGACCAGATCATGCTGCAGCTTGTACTTGAAGCAGGATATCTCCCACCACCATGACCAGACTATGCTGCAGCTTGTACTTGATGCAGGATATCTCCCACCACCATGACCAGATCATGCTGCAGCTTGTACTTGATGCAGGATATCTCCCACCACCATGACCAGACCATGCTGCAGCTTGTACTTGAAGCAGGATATCTCCCACCACCATGACCAGATCATGCTGCAGCTTGTACTTGAAGCAGGATATCTCCCACCACCATGACCAGACTATGCTGCAGCTTGTACTTGATGCAGGATATCTCCCACCACCATGACCAGACCATGCTGCAGCTTGTACTTGAAGCAGGATATCTCCCACCACCATGACCAGATCATGCTGCAGCTTGTACTTGATGCAGGATATCTCCCACCACCATGACCAGATCATGCTGCAGCTTGTACTTGAAGCAGGATATCTCCCACCACCATGACCAGATCATGCTGCAGCTTGTACTTGATGCAGGATATCTCCCACCACCATGACCAGACCATGCTGCAGCTTGTACTTGATGCAGGATATCTCCCACCACCATGACCAGATCATGCTGCAGCTTGTACTTGATGCAGGATATCTCCCACCACCATGACCAGACCATGCTGCATCTTGTACTTGAAGCAGGATATCTCCCACCACCATGACCAGACCATGCTGTATCTTGTACTTGATGCAGGATATCTCCCACCACCATGACCAGACCATGCTGCAGCTTGTACTTGAAGCAGGATATCTCCCACCACCATGACCAGACCATGCTGCATCTTGTACTTGAAGCAGGATATCTCCCACCACCATGACCAGACCATGCTGTATCTTGTACTTGATGCAGGATATCTCCCACCACCATGACCAGACCATGCTGCAGCTTGTACTTGAAGCAGGATATCTCCCACCACCATGACCAGATCATGCTGCAGCTTGTACTTGATGCAGGATATCTCCAACCACCACGACCAGACCATGCTGTAGCTTGTACTTGAAGCAGGATATCTCCCACCACCATGACCAGATCATGCTGCAGCTTGTACTTGATGCAGGATATCTCCAACCACCACGACCAGACCATGCTGCAGCTTGTACTTGAAGCAGGATATCTCCCACCACCATGACCAGACCATGCTGCAGCTTGTACTTGATGCAGGATATCTCCAACCACCATGACCAGACCATGCTGCAGCTTGTACTTGAAGCAGGATATCTCCCACCACCATGACCAGACCATGCTGCATCTTGTACTTGAAGCAGGATATCTCCCACCACCATGACCAGATCATGCTGTATCTTGTACTTGAAGCAGGATATCTCCCACCACCATGACCAGACCATGCTGTATCTTGTACTTGATGCAGGATATCTCCCACCACCATGACCAGATCATGCTGCAGCTTGTACTTGATGCAGGATATCTTCCACCACCATGACCAGACCATGCTGCAGCTTGTACTTGATGCAGGATATCTCCCACCACCATGACCAGACTATGCTGCAGCTTGTACTTGATGCAGGATATCTCCCACCACCATGACCAGACCATGCTGCAGCTTGTACTTGATGCAGGATATCTCCCACCACCATGACCAGACTATGCTGCAGCTTGTACTTGAAGCAGGATATCTCCCACCACCATGACCAGATCATGCTGCAGCTTTTACTTGATGCAGGATATCTCCCACCACCATGACCAGATCATGCTGCAGCTTGTACTTGATGCAGGATATCTCCCACCACCATGACCAGACTATGCTGCAGCTTGTACTTGAAGCAGGATATCTCCCACCACCACGACCAGACCATGCTGTATCTTGTACTTGAAGCAGGATATCTCCCACCACCATGACCAGATCATGCTGCAGCTTGTACTTGAAGCAGGATATCTCCCACCACCATGACCAGACCATGCTGCAGCTTGTACTTGATGCAGGATATCTCCCACCACCATGACCAGATCATGCTGCAGCTTGTACTTGATGCAGGATATCTCCAACCACCACGACCAGACCATGCTGTATCTTGTACTTGAAGCAGGATATCTCCCACCACCATGACCAGATCATGCTGCAGCTTGTACTTGAAGCAGGATATCTCCCACCACCATGACCAGACCATGCTGCAGCTTGTACTTGATGCAGGATATCTCCCACCACCATGACCAGATCATGCTGCAGCTTGTACTTGATGCAGGATATCTCCCACCACCATGACCAGACCATGCTGCAGCTTGTACTTGAAGCAGGATATCTCCCACCACCATGACCAGACCATGCTGCATCTTGTACTTGAAGCAGGATATCTCCCACCACCATGACCAGACCATGCTGTATCTTGTACTTGAAGCAGGATATCTCCCACCACCATGACCAGATCATGCTGCAGCTTGTACTTGAAGCAGGATATCTCCAACCACCACGACCAGACCATGCTGTATCTTGTACTTGAAGCAGGATATCTCCCACCACCATGACCAGATCATGCTGTATCTTGTACTTGAAGCAGGATATCTCCCACCACCATGACCAGACCATGCTGTATCTTGTACTTGATGCAGGATATCTCCCACCACCATGACCAGACTATGCTGCAGCTTGTACTTGAAGCAGGATATCTCCCACCACCATGACCAGATCATGCTGTATCTTGTACTTGATGCAGGATATCTCCCACCACCATGACCAGACTATGCTGCAGCTTGTACTTGAAGCAGGATATCTCCCACCACCATGACCAGACCATGCTGCAGCTTGTACTTGATGCAGGATATCTCCCACCACCATGACCAGACCATGCTGCAGCTTGTACTTGATGCAGGATATCTCCCACCACCACGACCAGACCATGCTGTATCTTGTACTTGAAGCAGGATATCTCCCACCACCATGACCAGACTATGCTGCAGCTTGTACTTGATGCAGGATATCTCCCACCACCATGACCAGACCATGCTGTATCTTGTACTTGAAGCAGGATATCTCCCACCACCACGACCAGACCATGCTGCAGCTTGTACTTGAAGCAGGATATCTCCCACCACCATGACCACACCATGCTGCAGCTTGTACTTGATGCAGGATATCTCCCACCACCATGACCAGATCATGCTGCAGCTTGTACTTGAAGCAGGATATCTCCCACCACCATGACCAGACCATGCTGCAGCTTGTACTTGATGCAGGATATATCCCACCACCATGACCAGACCATGCTGCAGCTTGTACTTGATGCAGGATATCTCCAACCACCACGACCAGACCATGCTGTATCTTGTACTTGAAGCAGGATATCTCCCACCACCACGACCAGATCATGCTGCAGCTTGTACTTGATGCAGGATATCTCCCACCACCATGACCAGATCATGCTGCAGCTTGTACTTGATGCAGGATATCTCCCACCACCATGACCAGATCATGCTGCAGCTTGTACTTGAAGCAGGATATCTCCCACCACCATGACCAGATCATGCTGTATCTTGTACTTGATGCAGGATATCTCCAACCACCACGACCAGACCATGCTGTATCTTGTACTTGAAGCAGGATATCTCCCACCACCATGACCAGATCATGCTGCAGCTTGTACTTGATGCAGGATATCTCCAACCACCACGACCAGACCATGCTGTATCTTGTACTTGAAGCAGGATATCTCCCACCACCATGACCAGACTATGCTGCAGCTTGTACTTGATGCAGGATATATCCCACCACCATGACCAGACCATGCTGCAGCTTGTACTTGATGCAGGATATCTCCCACCACCATGACCAGACCATGCTGCAGCTTGTACTTGATGCAGGATATCTCCCACCACCATGACCAGATCATGCTGCAGCTTGTACTTGAAGCAGGATATCTCCCACCACCATGACCAGACCATGCTGCAGCTTGTACTTGATGCAGGATATCTCCCACCACCATGACCAGATCATGCTGCAGCTTGTACTTGAAGCAGGATATCTCCCACCACCACGACCAGACCATGCTGCAGCTTGTACTTGATGCAGGATATCTCCCACCACCATAACCAGACCATGCTGCAGCTTGTACTTGATGCAGGATATCTCCCACCACCATGACCAGACCATGCTGCAGCTTGTACTTGAAGCAGGATATCTCCCACCACCATGACCAGACCATGCTGCAGCTTGTACTTGATGCAGGATATCTCCCACCACCATGACCAGACCATGCTGCAGCTTGTACTTGAAGCAGGATATCTCCCACCACCATGACCAGACCATGCTGCAGCTTGTACTTGATGCAGGATATCTCCCACCACCATGACCAGACCATGCTGCAGCTTGTACTTGATGCAGGATATCTCCCACCACCATGACCAGACCATGCTGCAGCTTGTACTTGAAGCAGGATATCTCCCACCACCATGAACAGACCATGCTGCAGCTTGTACTTGAAGCAGGATATCTCCCACCACCATGACCAGACCATGCTGCAGCTTGTACTTGAAGCAGGATATCTCCCACCACCATGACCAGACCATGCTGCAGCTTGTACTTGATGCAGGATATCTCCCACCACCATGACCAGACCATGCTGCATCTTGAACTTGATGCAGGATATCTCCCACCACCATGACCAGACCATGCTGCATCTTGTACTTGAAGCAGGATATCTCCCACCACCATGACCAGACCATGCTGCAGCTTGTACTTGAAGCAGGATATCTCCCACCACCATGAACAGACCATGCTGCAGCTTGTACTTGAAGCAGGATATCTCCCACCACCATGACCAGACCATGCTGCAGCTTGTACTTGATGCAGGATATCTCCCACCACCATGACCAGACCATGCTGCAGCTTGTACTTGATGCAGGATATCTCCCACCACCATGACCAGATCATGCTGCAGCTTGTACTTGATACAGGATATCTCCCACCACCATGACCAGACTATGCTGCAGCTTGTACTTGAAGCAGGATATCTCCCACCACCATGACCAGATCATGCTGCAGCTTGTACTTGAAGCAGGATATCTCCCACCACCATGACCAGATCATGCTGCAGCTTGTACTTGAAGCAGGATATCTCCCACCACCATGACCAGATCATGCTGCAGCTTGTACTTGAAGCAGGATATCTCCCACCACCATGACCAGACCATGCTGCAGCTTGTACTTGAAGCAGGACATCTCCCACCACCACGACCAGACCATGCTGCAGCTTGTACTTGAAGCAGGATATCTCCCACCACCATGACCAGACCATGCTGCAGCTTGTACTTGATGCAGGATATCTCCCACCACCATGACCAGACCATGCTGCAGCTTGTACTTGATGCAGGATATCTTCCACCACCATGACCAGATCATGCTGTATCTTGTACTTGAAGCAGGATATCTCCCACCACCATGACCAGATCATGCTGCAGCTTGTACTTGATGCAGGATATCTCCCACCACCATGACCAGACCATGCTGCAGCTTGTACTTGATGCAGGATATCTCCCACCACCATGACCAGACCATGCTGCAGCTTGTACTTGAAGCAGGATATCTCCCACCACCATGACCAGACCATGCTGCATCTTGTACTTGAAGCAGGATATCTCCCACCACCATGACCAGACCATGCTGCAGCTTGTACTTGAAGCAGGATATCTCCCACCACCATGAACAGATCATGCTGTAGCTTGTACTTGAAGCAGGATATCTCCCACCACCATGACCAGACCATGCTGCAGCTTGTACTTGATGCAGGATATCTCCCACCACCATGACCAGACCATGCTGCAGCTTGTACTTGATGCAGGATATCTCCCACCACCATGACCAGACCATGCTGCAGCTTGTACTTGAAGCAGGATATCTCCCACCACCATGACCAGATCATGCTGCAGCTTGTACTTGATGCAGGATATCTCCCACCACCATGACCAGATCATGCTGCAGCTTGTACTTGAAGCAGGATATCTCCCACCACCATGACCAGATCATGCTGCAGCTTGTACTTGAAGCAGGATATCTCCCAACACCATGACCAGACCATGCTGCATCTTGTACTTGAAGCAGGATATCTCCCACCACCATGACCAGATCATGCTGCAGCTTGTACTTGAAGCAGGATATCTTCCACCACCATGACCAGATCATGCTGCAGCTTGTACTTGAAGCAGGATATCTCCCACCACCATGACCACACCATGCTGCAGCTTGTACTTGATGCAGGATATCTCCCACCACCATGACCAGACCATGCTGCAGCTTGTACTTGATGCAGGATATCTCCCACCACCACGACCAGACCATGCTGCAGCTTGTACTTGAAGCAGGATATCTCCAACCACCACGACCAGACCATGTTGCAGCTTGTACTTGAAGCAGGATATCTCCCACCACCATGACCAGATCATGCTGCAGCTTGTACTTGAAGCAGGATATCTCCCACCACCATGACCACACCATGCTGCAGCTTGTACTTGATGCAGGATATCTCCCACCACCATGACCAGACCATGCTGCAGCTTGTACTTGATGCAGGATATCTTCCACCACCATGACCAGATCATGCTGTATCTTGTACTTGAAGCAGGATATCTCCCACCACCATGACCAGATCATGCTGCAGCTTGTACTTGATGCAGGATATCTCCCACCACCATGACCAGACCATGCTGCAGCTTGTACTTGATGCAGGATATCTCCCACCACCATGACCAGACCATGCTGCAGCTTGTACTTGAAGCAGGATATCTCCCACCACCATGACCAGACCATGCTGCATCTTGTACTTGAAGCAGGATATCTCCCACCACCATGACCAGACCATGCTGCAGCTTGTACTTGAAGCAGGATATCTCCCACCACCATGAACAGATCATGCTGTAGCTTGTACTTGAAGCAGGATATCTCCCACCACCATGACCAGACCATGCTGCAGCTTGTACTTGATGCAGGATATCTCCCACCACCATGACCAGACCATGCTGCAGCTTGTACTTGATGCAGGATATCTCCCACCACCATGACCAGACCATGCTGCAGCTTGTACTTGAAGCAGGATATCTCCCACCACCATGACCAGATCATGCTGCAGCTTGTACTTGATGCAGGATATCTCCCACCACCATGACCAGATCATGCTGCAGCTTGTACTTGAAGCAGGATATCTCCCACCACCATGACCAGATCATGCTGCAGCTTGTACTTGAAGCAGGATATCTCCCAACACCATGACCAGACCATGCTGCATCTTGTACTTGAAGCAGGATATCTCCCACCACCATGACCAGATCATGCTGCAGCTTGTACTTGAAGCAGGATATCTTCCACCACCATGACCAGATCATGCTGCAGCTTGTACTTGAAGCAGGATATCTCCCACCACCATGACCACACCATGCTGCAGCTTGTACTTGATGCAGGATATCTCCCACCACCATGACCAGACCATGCTGCAGCTTGTACTTGATGCAGGATATCTCCCACCACCACGACCAGACCATGCTGCAGCTTGTACTTGAAGCAGGATATCTCCAACCACCACGACCAGACCATGTTGCAGCTTGTACTTGAAGCAGGATATCTCCCACCACCATGACCAGATCATGCTGCAGCTTGTACTTGAAGCAGGATATCTCCCACCACCATGACCACACCATGCTGCAGCTTGTACTTGATGCAGGATATCTCCCACCACCATGACCAGACCATGTTGCAGCTTGTACTTGAAGCAGGATATCTCCCACCACCATGACCACACCATGCTGCAGCTTGTACTTGATGCAGGATATCTCCCACCACCATGACCACACCATGCTGCAGCTTGTACTTGAAGCAGGATATCTCCAACCACCACGACCAGACCATGTTGCAGCTTGTACTTGAAGCAGGATATCTCCCACCACCATGACCAGATCATGCTGCAGCTTGTACTTGATGCAGGATATCTCCCACCACCATGACCAGATCATGCTGCAGCTTGTACTTGAAGCAGGATATCTCCCACCACCATGACCAGACCATGCTGCAGCTTGTACTTGAAGCAGGATATCTCCCACCACCATGACCAGATCATGCTGCATCTTGTACTTGAAGCAGGATATCTCCCACCACCATGACCAGATCATGCTGCAGCTTGTACTTGAAGCAGGATATCTCCCACCACCATGACCACACCATGCTGCAGCTTGTACTTGATGCAGGATATCTCCCACCACCATGACCAGACCATGCTGCAGCTTGTACTTGATGCAGGATATCTCCCACCACCACGACCAGACCATGCTGCAGCTTGTACTTGATGCAGGATATCTTCCACCACCATGACCAGATCATGCTGCATCTTGTACTTGATGCAGGATATCTCCCACCACCATGACCAGACCATGCTGCAGCTTGTACTTGATGCAGGATATCTCCCACCACCACGACCAGACCATGCTGCAGCTTGTACTTGATGCAGGATATCTCCCACCACCATGACCAGACTATGCTGCAGCTTGTACTTGATGCAGGATATCTCCCACCACCATGACCAGACCATGCTGTAGCTTGTACTTGATGCAGGATATCTCCCACCACCATGACCAGACCATGTTGCAGCTTGTACTTGAAGCAGGATATCTCCCACCACCATGACCAGATCATGCTGCAGCTTGTACTTGAAGCAGGATATCTCCCACCACCATGACCAGATCATGCTGCAGCTTGTACTTGAAGGAGGATATCTTCCACCACCATGACCAGATCATGCTGCAGCTTGTACTTGAAGCAGGATATCTCCCACCACCATGACCACACCATGCTGCAGCTTGTACTTGATGCAGGATATCTCCCACCACCATGACCAGACCATGCTGCAGCTTGTACTTGATGCAGGATATCTCCCACCACCACGACCAGACCATGCTGCAGCTTGTACTTGAAGCAGGATATCTCCCACCACCATGACCAGACCATGCTGCAGCTTGTACTTGAAGCAGGATATCTCCCACCACCATGACCACACCATGCTGCAGCTTGTACTTGATGCAGGATATCTCCCACCACCATGACCAGATCATGCTGCAGCTTGTACTTGAAGCAGGATATCTCCCACCACCATGACCACACCATGCTGCAGCTTGTACTTGAAGCAGGATATCTCCCACCACCATGACCACACCATGCTGCAGCTTGTACTTGAAGCAGGATATCTCCAACCACCACGACCAGACCATGTTGCAGCTTGTACTTGATGCAGGATATCTCCCACCACCATGACCAGATCATGCTGCAGCTTGTACTTGATGCAGGATATCTCCCACCACCATGACCAGATCATGCTGCAGCTTGTACTTGAAGCAGGATATCTCCCACCACCATGACCAGATCATGCTGCATCTTGTACTTGAAGCAGGATATCTCCCACCACCATGACCACACCATGCTGCAGCTTGTACTTGATGCAGGATATCTCCCACCACCATGACCAGATCATGCTGCAGCTTGTACTTGAAGCAGGATATCTCCCACCACCATGACCACACCATGCTGCAGCTTGTACTTGATGCAGGATATCTCCCACCACCATGACCAGACCATGCTGCAGCTTGTACTTGATGCAGGATATCTCCCACCACCACGACCAGACCATGCTGCAGCTTGTACTTGATGCAGGATATCTCCCACCACCATGACCAGACCATGCTGCAGCTTGTACTTGAAGCAGGATATCTCCCACCACCATGACCACACCATGCTGCAGCTTGTACTTGATGCAGGATATCTCCCACCACCATGACCAGACCATGCTGCATCTTGTACTTGAAGCAGGATATCTCCCACCACCATGACCACACCATGCTGCAGCTTGTACTTGATGCAGGATATCTCCCACCACCATGACCAGATCATGCTGCAGCTTGTACTTGAAGCAGGATATCTCCCACCACCATGACCACACCATGCTGCAGCTTGTACTTGATGCAGGATATCTCCCACCACCACGACCAGATCATGCTGCAGCTTGTACTTGAAGCAGGATATCTCCCACCACCATGACCAGATCATGCTGCATCTTGTACTTGAAGCAGGATATCTCCCACCACCATGACCAGACCATGTTGCAGCTTGTACTTGAAGCAGGATATCTCCCACCACCATGACCACACCATGCTGCAGCTTGTACTTGAAGCAGGATATCTCCCACCACCATGACCAGACCATGTTGCAGCTTGTACTTGAAGCAGGATATCTCCCACCACCATGACCAGACCATGCTGCAGCTTGTACTTGATCCAGGATATCTCCCACCACCATGACCAGACCATGCTGCAGCTTGTACTTGAAGCAGGATATCTCCCACCACCATGACCAGACCATGCTGCATCTTGTACTTGAAGCAGGATATCTCCCACCACCATGACCAGATCATGCTGCATCTTGTACTTGATGCAGGATATCTTCCACCACCATGACCAGATCATGCTGCAGCTTGTACTTGAAGCAGGATATCTCCCACCACCATGACCAGACCATGCTGCAGCTTGTACTTGATGCAGGATATCTCCCACCACCATGACCAGATCATGCTGCAGCTTGTACTTGAAGCAGGATATCTCCCACCACCATGACCAGATCATGCTGCAGCTTGTACTTGAAGCAGGATATCTCCCACCACCATGACCAGATCATGCTGCAGCTTGTACTTGAAGCAGGATATCTCCCACCACCATGACCAGATCATGCTGCAGCTTGTACTTGAAGCAGGATATCTCCCACCACCATGACCAGACCATGTTGCAGCTTGTACTTGAAGCAGGATATCTCCCACCACCATGACCAGATCATGCTGCAGCTTGTACTTGAAGCAGGATATCTCCCACCACCATGACCAGACCATGTTGCAGCTTGTACTTGATGCAGGATATCTCCCACCACCATGACCAGATCATGCTGCATCTTGTACTTGAAGCAGGATATCTCCCACCACCATGACCAGATCATGCTGCAGCTTGTACTTGAAGCAGGATATCTCCCACCACCATGACCAGACCATGCTGCAGCTTGTACTTGATGCAGGATATCTCCCACCACCATGACCAGACCATGCTGCAGCTTGTACTTGAAGCAGGATATCTCCCACCACCATGACCAGACCATGCTGCAGCTTGTACTTGATGCAGGATATCTCCCACCACCATGACCAGACCATGCTGCAGCTTGTACTTGAAGCAGGATATCTCCCACCACCATGACCAGATCATGCTGCAGCTTGTACTTGAAGCAGGATATCTCCCACCACCATGACCAGACCATGCTGCAGCTTGTACTTGAAGCAGGATATCTCCCACCACCATGACCAGATCATGCTGCAGCTTGTACTTGAAGCAGGATATCTCCCACCACCATGACCAGACCATGCTGCAGCTTGTACTTGATGCAGGATATCTCCCACCACCACGACCAGACCATGCTGCATCTTGTACTTGATGCAGGATATCTCCCACCACCACGACCAGACCATGCTGCATCTTGTACTTGATGCAGGATATCTCCCACCACCACGACCAGACCATGCTGCAGCTTGTACTTGAAGCAGGATATCTCCCACCACCATGACCAGACCATGCTGCATCTTGTACTTGATGCAGGATATCTCCCACCACCATGACCAGACCATGCTGCAGCTTGTACTTGATGCAGGATATCTCCCACCACCACGACCAGACCATGCTGCATCTTGTACTTGAAGCAGGATATCTCCCACCACCATGACCAGACCATGCTGCAGCTTGTACTTGATGCAGGATATCTCCCACCACCATGACCAGATCATGCTGCAGCTTGTACTTGAAGCAGGATATCTCCCACCACCATGACCAGACCATGCTGCAGCTTGTACTTGATGCAGGATATCTCCCACCACCATGACCAGACCATGCTGCAGCTTGTACTTGAAGCAGGATATCTCCCACCACCACGACCAGAACATGCTGCATCTTGTACTTGAAGCAGGATATCTCCCACCACCATGACCAGACCATGCTGCAGCTTGTACTTGATGCAGGATATCTCCCACCACCACGACCAGACCATGCTGCATCTTGTACTTGAAGCAGGATATCTCCCACCACCATGACCAGACCATGCTGCAGCTTGTACTTGAAGCAGGATATCTCCCACCACCATGACCAGACCATGCTGCAGCTTGTACTTGATGCAGGATATCTCCCACCACCATGACCAGATCATGCTGCATCTTGTACTTGAAGCAGGATATCTCCCACCACCACGACCAGAACATGCTGCAGCTTGTACTTGAAGCAGGATATCTCCCACCACCATGACCAGACCATGCTGCAGCTTGTACTTGATGCAGGATATCTCCCACCACCATGACCAGATCATGCTGCAGCTTGTACTTGAAGCAGGATATCTCCCACCACCATGACCAGATCATGCTGCAGCTTGTACTTGATGCAGGATATCTCCCACCACCATGACCAGACCATGCTGCAGCTTGTACTTGATGCAGGATATCTCCCACCACCATGACCAGATCATGCTGCAGCTTGTACTTGATGCAGGATATCTCCCACCACCATGACCAGACCATGCTGCAGCTTGTACTTGATGCAGGATATCTCCCACCACCATGACCAGACCATGCTGCAGCTTGTACTTGATGCAGGATATCTCCCACCACCACGACCAGACCATGCTGCATCTTGTACTTGAAGCAGGATATCTCCCACCACCATGACCAGACCATGCTGCAGCTTGTACTTGAAGCAGGATATCTCCCACCACCATGACCAGACCATGCTGCAGCTTGTACTTGATGCAGGATATCTCCCACCACCATGACCAGATCATGCTGCATCTTGTACTTGAAGCAGGATATCTCCCACCACCACGACCAGAACATGCTGCAGCTTGTACTTGAAGCAGGATATCTCCCACCACCATGACCAGACCATGCTGCAGCTTGTACTTGATGCAGGATATCTCCCACCACCATGACCAGACCATGCTGCAGCTTGTACTTGATGCAGGATATCTCCCACCACCACGACCAGACCATGCTGCATCTTGTACTTGAAGCAGGATATCTCCCACCACCATGACCAGACCATGCTGCAGCTTGTACTTGAAGCAGGATATCTCCCACCACCATGACCAGACCATGCTGCAGCTTGTACTTGATGCAGGATATCTCCCACCACCATGACCAGATCATGCTGCAGCTTGTACTTGAAGCAGGATATCTCCCACCACCATGACCAGACCATGCTGCAGCTTGTACTTGAAGCAGGATATCTCCCACCACCATGACCAGATCATTCTGCAGCTTGTACTTGAAGCAGGATATCTCCCACCACCATGACCAGACCATGCTGCAGCTTGTACTTGAAGCAGGATATCTCCCACCACCACGACCAGACCATGCTGCAGCTTGTACTTGATGCAGGATATCTCCCACCACCATGACCAGATCATGCTGCAGCTTGTACTTGAAGCAGGATATCTCCCACCACCATGACCAGACCATGCTGCAGCTTGTACTTGAAGCAGGATATCTCCCACCACCATGACCAGACCATGCTGCAGCTTGTACTTGATGCAGGATATCTCCCACCACCATGACCAGACCATGCTGCAGCTTGTACTTGATGCAGGATATCTCCCACCACCATGACCAGATCATGCTGCAGCTTGTACTTGAAGCAGGATATCTCCCACCACCATGACCAGACCATGCTGCAGCTTGTACTTGAAGCAGGATATCTCCCACCACCATGACCAGACCATGCTGCAGCTTGTACTTGATGCAGGATATCTCCCACCACCACGACCAGACCATGCTGCATCTTGTACTTGAAGCAGGATATCTCCCACCACCATGACCAGACCATGCTGCAGCTTGTACTTGAAGCAGGATATCTCCCACCACCATGACCAGACCATGCTGCAGCTTGTACTTGATGCAGGATATCTCCCACCACCATGACCAGATCATGCTGCATCTTGTACTTGAAGCAGGATATCTCCCACCACCACGACCAGAACATGCTGCAGCTTGTACTTGAAGCAGGATATCTCCAACCACCACGACCAGACCATGCTGCAGCTTGTACTTGATGCAGGATATCTCCCACCACCATGACCAGACCATGCTGCAGCTTGTACTTGATGCAGGATATCTCCCACCACCACGACCAGACCATGCTGCATCTTGTACTTGAAGCAGGATATCTCCCACCACCATGACCAGACCATGCTGCAGCTTGTACTTGAAGCAGGATATCTCCCACCACCATGACCAGACCATGCTGCAGCTTGTACTTGATGCAGGATATCTCCCACCACCATGACCAGATCATGCTGCAGCTTGTACTTGAAGCAGGATATCTCCCACCACCATGACCAGACCATGCTGCAGCTTGTACTTGAAGCAGGATATCTCCCACCACCATGACCAGATCATGCTGCAGCTTGTACTTGAAGCAGGATATCTTCCACCACCATGACCAGACCATGCTGCAGCTTGTACTTGATGCAGGATATCTCCCACCACCATGACCAGATCATGCTGCAGCTTGTACTTGAAGCAGGATATCTCCCACCACCATGACCAGACCATGCTGCAGCTTGTACTTGAAGCAGGATATCTCCCACCACCATGACCAGATCATGCTGCAGCTTGTACTTGATGCAGGATATCTCCCACCACCATGACCAGACCATGCTGCAGCTTGTACTTGAAGCAGGATATCTCCCACCACCATGACCAGACCATGCTGCAGCTTGTACTTGATGCAGGATATCTCCCACCACCATGACCAGACCATGCTGCAGCTTGTACTTGATGCAGGATATCTCCCACCACCATGACCAGACCATGCTGCATCTTGTACTTGATGCAGGATATCTCCCACCACCATGACCAGACCATGCTGCAGCTTGTACTTGAAGCAGGATATCTCCCACCACCATGACCAGACCATGCTGCAGCTTGTACTTGATGTTGACACAAACCGACTGTAAGTTGACAGTAAAAGTTGTAACATACGAAACAATCTGCAGCGAATATTCAGTTTGATTGAGTTGGAATTGTCAATGTCCAGTGTTTGTATCTACTTCTTCCATTTGTATAGGCTACTATGCCTTTAAGTCAGTTACCATATTTTAATTTAATTACATGTTTGACCTATACCTTGCTGGCTGTTTATTATTCAAGATTGCACGAATTGTTGTGCAGAATTTCTGCTACAGAAAAGGAATCCTCCTAATGAGGACATAAAGGGAAAGAGTTATTGATAACCGAGACATGTTGCATGGACAGCGAACAAATTGAACACCCGCTCGAAAAAAGAAAACTTCAACCAACACTTTGAGGGCTTACAAAGCATAGGTGTTCCTCTTTTCGAATGTTAGTCACTAAATCGCTTGAAACAGAATTATAGATGAATGGATTGAAGGTATTTCAAAGAGAAAGTGTTGTGTTTGCAGTTTGCAGTTTGCATCAGCACAAAGATCAACTTTATGGTGATTCAGCCGATGTTATTAATGTAGGCAGAATGATAAGAAAGCTAAAATGTGTTTGAACATTTGAATAGCGTTTGGTAAAAAACGACTGTCCATTGGCATTGGGTTTCTAACAAATTCATCCCTTTAGAATCCTCTCCAGAGAGCAACATCATCCGAGGCATATATTCAATTAGAAGCTACGAAGGTGTTGTAACACATACAGCAAACAGTCCAACAGGTATTGATGTAACAAGGACGTGACTGGTTGAAGGAAACGCGTTGCTAAAAAACAATCTTCCATGATCTTCTTATGACAAATTGGAATGGGAAATTGATGTTTATTATATCTGCCCCTGGTAATCAAGTGGATGCGTATATTTTACACCAGCCGTTTTATTCATCAAACGGAAAGTGCTAGAAGCTAAAACTGTGCTAAAAAGTGCATGAAACTTGCAACGTTTATTCACTGCTGTTATGATTAATTAATATATTTAATCAATTGTTATCTGAAGTATTACCTTTAAATGCTGAATTAGATGTTTATTATTGTTGAGGAGATTTAGCCAAATCTGGGACACCAAACTTAGAAAAGTATATCAATATAATTTTCAAAACTAAAACTGAAATTTCAGACTATATGCTTGAAGAGCCAAAGAGTCCGTCGGTAAGGTAAAAATAATATTTTTAGAATTATAAAGTACCTGAACACTTAACTTGGTATGTTTAATAAACATTCTGAAGTGTATTTTGAAGTATATTGGACACTTATGATAGCAGGTTTTGTATTAGTGTTCCATGTGTATGTATTAGACTCACTATTTTGCTTTAACCATTCACAGGTACATGTATAGTTACTGTCAGTGATATCATCGGATTCATGGCTTCGATGAACTTTACATGTATAGTTACTGTCAGTGATATCATCGGATTCATGGCTACGATGAACTTTGCATGTATAGTTACTGTCAGTGATATCATCGGATTCATGGCTTCAATGAACTTTACATGTATAGTTACTGTCAGTGATATCATCGGATTCATGGCTTCGATGAACTTAACATGTATAGTTACTGTCAGTGATATCATCGGATTCATGGCTTCGATGAACTTTGCATGTATAGTTACTGTCAGTGATATCATCGGATTCATGGCTTCGATGAACTTTGCATGTATAGTTACTGTCAGTGATATCATCGGATTCATGGCTTCGATGAACTTTGCATGTATAGTTACTGTCAGTGATATCATCGGATTCATGGCTTCGATGAACTTTGCATGTATAGTTACTGTCAGTGATATCTTCGGATTCATGGCTTCGATGAACTTTGCATGTATAGTTACTGTCAGTGATATCATCGGATTCATGGCTTCGATGAACTTTGCATGTATAGTTACTGTCAGTGATATCATCGGATTCATGGCTTCGATGAACTTTGCATGTATAGTTACTGTCAGTGATATCATCGGATTCATGGCTTCGATGAACTTTGCATGTATAGTTACTGTCAGTGATATCATCGGATTCATGGCTTCGATGAACTTTGCATGTATAGTTACTGTCAGTGATATCATCGGATTCATGGCTTCGATGAACTTTGCATGTATAGTTACTGTCAGTGATATCATCGGATTCATGGCTTCGATGAACTTTGCATGTATAGTTACTGTCAGTGATATCATCGGATTCATGGCTTCGATGAACTTTGCATGTATAGTTACTGTCAGTGATATCTTCGGATTCATGGCTTCGATGAACTTTGCATGTATAGTTACTGTCAGTGATATCATCGGATTCATGGCTTCGACGAACTTTGCATGTATAGTTACTGTCAGTGATATCATCGGATTCATGGCTTCGATGAACTTTGCATGTATAGTTACTGTCAGTGATATCATCGGATTCATGGCTTCGATGAACTTTGCATGTATAGTTACTGTCAATGATATCATCGGATTCATGGCTTCGACGAACTTTGCATGTATAGTTACTGTCAGTGATATCATCGGATTCATGGCTTCGATGAACTTTGCATGTATAGTTACTGTCAGTGATATCATCGGATTCATGGCTTCGATGAACTTTGCATGTATAGTTACTGTCAGTGATATCATCGGATTCATGGCTTCGATGAACTGTGCATGTATAGTTACTGTCAGTGATATCATCGGATTCATGGCTTCGATGAACTTTGCATGTATAGTTACTGTCAGTGATATCATCGGATTCATGGCTTCGATGAACTTTGCATGTATAGTTACTGTCAGTGATATCATCGGATTCATGGCTTCGATGAACTTTGCATGTATAGTTACTGTCAATGATATCATCGGATTCATGGCTTCGACGAACTTTGCATGTATAGTTACTGTCAGTGATATCATCGGATTCATGGCTTCGATGAACTTTGCATGTATAGTTACTGTCAGTGATATCATCGGATTCATGGCTTCGACGAACTTTGCATGTATAGTTACTGTCAGTGATATCATCGGATTCATGGCTTCGATGAACTTTGCATGTATAGTTACTGTCAGTGATATCATCGGATTCATGGCTTCGACGAACTTTGCATGTATAGTTACTGTCAGTGATATCATCGGATTCATGGCTTCGATGAACTTTGCATGTATAGTTACTGTCAGTGATATCATCGGATTCATGGCTTCGATGAACTTTGCATGTATAGTTACTGTCAGTGATATCATCGGATTCATGGCTTCGATGAACTTTGCATGTATAGTAACTGTCAGTGATATCATCGGATTCATGGCTTCGACGAACTTTGCATGTATAGTTACTGTCAGTGATATCATCGGATTCATGGCTTCGACGAACTTTGCATGTATAGTTACTGTCAGTGATATCATCGGATTCATGGCTTCGATGAACTTTGCATGTATAGTTACTGTCAGTGATATCATCGGATTCATGGCTTCGATGAACTTTGCATGTATAGTTACTGTCAGTGATATCATCGGATTCATGGCTTCGATGAACTTTGCATGTATAGTAACTGTCAGTGATATCATCGGATTCATGGCTTCGACGAACTTTGCATGTATAGTTACTGTCAGTGATATCATCGGATTCATGGCTTCGATGAACTTTGCATGTATAGTTACTGTCAGTGATATCTTCGGATTCATGGCTTCGATGAACTTTGCATGTATAGTTATTGTCAGTGATATCATCGGATTCATGGCTTCGATGAACTTTGCATGTATAGTTACTGTCAGTGATATCATCGGATTCATGGCTTCGATGAACTTTGCATGTATAGTTACTGTCAGTGATATCATCGGATTCATGGCTTCGATGAACTTTGCATGTATAGTTACTGTCAGTGATATCATCGGATTCATGGCTTCGATGAACTTTACATCTGACAAAAGAGAAAAGTCGTAAAGTACCTAGAAAAAACTACCAAATAACCGCTAATAACTTATGGTAAATATAGATTTTGGTAAATATTTTCATTTGAAAAACCCGCAATATTTACCGTTATTCATTACCTGCAAACATCCAGATAACTATAACTAAATGTACTCATGTTGATTAGCTATGTTTAATTAGTATCGTATAACTGCATTGTGTTAATATATCAATTACAAGTTGAATTTTAAAGTCATTCAATTACAACTGTGTTTTTCTTAACCAGCAAACTGTGTCTGATGATTATTATTTTGCCTTAGGACGGGGACAATCATGTTACATCACATTACACCAACTTCAAAACGATAAATTAAGATGTTCGTTTTATTATGGACATCCACTCTTCCTGGTTTGAGCAGTATTCCTTCTTAAGATAGATCGGTATATGACGTGACCGAACCAAATCATGAACACACCTTCTTCTCCTAGAAACAGATTCTACCCCAATCATGGTTGTTAGAGAACAGATTAGTCCTAAATAACGCAACGCCTGTCAATAATAACATGACGTGGATTACTTCCTGCTCCACGCTGACATGTTATCCACAAAGTTATAAATCTATCTATCATTATCACAGGATTTGGCGTGATCCTTTTTCGTCTTTTCTGCAAAAATATCCTATGTTGGTTGATACTGATATTCCGCAAATTGGTTTGGACAAATCACGTTGAAAAGATAATCTTCTACCAAACTTTTTACCTCTTTACAGTCGCAACTTACGGATATATGGCAGGATTAACTCTTAATGTTAACATTAATGTTGGTTCTAGTTATGTAATGATGTCAAGTTTTGAGATGTTAAAAAAAAGGATTCATATCACAAACACCGCACCATGATCGAGTTTAGTTCACTCTCTTATTATGTACAACTAATTATGTTTGGATACATAAAATATGGATATATCAGAGAAACTGTTTGCGCGTTATCAAATCGTGAATGTATACCTTTACTGACTGTATCTGCAAGTATCATGACCACAGCATGATACACAAGCATTCCAGTAGCTTTGTAAGTCGATATTCAACTCTTTGAATCAGAATTGTTAAAGCAATTTTATCGGGTGAAATATTCATTAAATAGGATCCTAGCTTATACATTTGAAATCTTACGTAAAAGTAACTAAAAGGCAGATTGAAGTGGGGAAATCAGATATGCTCCTTGAAATTTGACTCATAATATAATAAAAACATGGATATTATTTCGAAACTACCTAAATCTGTTCTAATCGTTTTCAAGGGTTCTTACTTCTTGAACTAGAATTGAATGCTATTTCACTTGCAAATACTGCATAAATTTATTGAATAATTGATAATGTTATCGTTGGCTTTTTGTACAGATCTTCAGAAAATACATTGTGATTTCAATGTTATACATCGTTATTGTCATGACAAACACGATTTGTTAAAGAGACTGTTTGTTTCTTGTCAAATAAAGACAAATATACCATACAATTAGATTTACTCAAGAATTGTCGCGTCTATCACTTTAACAGGAACTCAATCTTGTTTTGTTTCTGACTTTTCAGATATCTTGTCAAGGCTGAGTTACATTTCGCCCGCTCATGTCACAGATGTGTGGTAATACACAGACTACGAGAAACTAATCTGTCGTAAACTGAACTAAGATGGCGATGCTTGTAATAAGTCAGGTAAACATGAGATAATCATTTACCCTATATGTAGGTCATATACAGTTATATAAAGACCAACATGCAACATACTGTCTTTGATCAGGCGATGTTTTTGTGACGTCAAACCAGTGGACATGTACGTAGATATTATACATATATCAAATTGCTACAACTGCATTGTTTTTTCATTATTTTAGAATTTGGATATAAACATACAGTGTTTGAAAATCACGGGCATATAACGGAATGATTATAGCTCTAAATTTAATTTAGTCAAACACGAACTTTAGCTGTTTCAGGTCTACTTTTGATAGCTTTCAGATTTAGAAGCTAAATGATTTATTTGGTGCCATAATAACAACAATGGATCATTTCAAAACCACATTCGTGCATGTAAGCATTTGGAGAATTATCCATTCGCTATCGTTGCTTGGTAACAAGTGTATTCTTGCGATTAGCACGAACTAGACAGAGCACTGTGTAATCAAATTATACTGTCTCTGATTTTTCACAGTAGCCAATCAGATATTACCGGGTAAAAGCAAATGTACACCTGATGTCTTACAAGTCGATGAACAGTACAGTAGTTACTTGTTACATGTGACTTCCATGGGCTTGTGAGTTCAAAATTGTTCTATATTTATATATCTCCTGATCAAGTAACAACAGACACTAATGTGATTGGCTAAGGAAGTAGAATAGTTGGGAACTAAGATTTAAATTTCTAAATGGAGATAACCCAATGTTTAATTGTGAAAAAACTTTCCCATTGATATTTTGCCTTGGTACTTCACTTGGAGTTAGAACAGAATATAACACAAACTAATTGTTGACCAAATTGGAGATAGAACAAATGGCCTAGTGACAGAATATAACACAAACTAATTGTTGACCAAATTGGAGATAGAACAAATGGCCTAGTGACAGAATATAACACAAACTAATTGTTGACCAAATTGGAGATAGAACAAATGGCCTAGTGACAGAATATAACACAAACTAATTGTTGACCAAATTGGAGATAGAACAAATGGCCTAGTGACAGAATATAACACGAACTAATTGTTGACCAAATTGGAGATAGAACAAATGGCCTAGTGACAGAATATAACACAAACTAATTTTTGACAAAATTGGAGATAGAACAAATGGCCTAGTGACAGAATATAACACAAACTAATTGTTGACCAAATTGGAGATATAACAAATGGCCTAGTGACAGAATATAACACAAACTAATTGTTGACCAAATTGGAGATAGAACAAATGGCCTAGTGACAGAATATAACACAAACTAATTTTTGACCAAATTGGAGATAGAATAAATGGCCTAGTGACAGAATATAACACGAACTAATTGTTGACCAAATTGGAGATAGAACAAATGGCCTAGTGACAGAATATAACACAAACTAATTTTTGACAAAATTGGAGATAGAACAAATGGCCTAGTGACAGAATATAACACAAACTAATTGTTGACCAAATTGGAGATATAACAAATGGCCTAGTGACAGAATATAACACAAACTAATTGTTGACCAAATTGGAGATAGAACAAATGGCCTAGTGACAGAATATAACACAAACTAATTGTTGACCAAATTGGAGATAGAACAAATGGCCTAGTGACAGAATATAACACGAACTAATTGTTGACCAAATTGGAGATAGAACAAATGGCCTAGTGACAGAATATAACACAAACTAATTTTTGACAAAATTGGAGATAGAACAAATGGCCTAGTGACAGAATATAACACAAACTAATTGTTGACCAAATTGGAGATATAACAAATGGCCTAGTGACAGAATATAACACAAACTAATTGTTGACCAAATTGGAGATAGAACAAATGGCCTAGTGACAGAATATAACACAAACTAATTTTTGACCAAATTGGAGATAGAATAAATGGCCTAGTGACAGAATATAACACGAACTAATTGTTGACCAAATTGGAGATAGAACAAATGGCCTAGTGACAGAATATAACACAAACTAATTTTTGACAAAATTGGAGATAGAACAAATGGCCTAGTGACAGAATATAACACAAACTAATTGTTGACCAAATTGGAGATATAACAAATGGCCTAGTGACAGAATATAACACAAACTAATTGTTGACCAAATTGGAGATAGAACAAATGGCCTAGTGACAGAATATAACACAAACTAATTTTTGACCAAATTGGAGATAGAATAAATGGCCTAGTGACAGAATATAACACGAACTAATTGTTGACCAAATTGGAGATAGAACAAATGGCCTAATGACAGAATATAACACAAACTAATTGTTGACCAAATTGGAGATAGAACAAATGGCCTAGTGACAGAATATAACACAAACTAATTGTTGACCAAATTGGAGATAAAACAAATGGCCTAGTGACAGAATATAACACAAACTAATTGTTGACCAAATTGGTGATAGAAAAAATGGCCTAGTGACAGAATATAACACAAACTAATTGTTGACCAAATAGGAGATAGAACAAATGGCCTAGTGACAGAATATAACACAAACTAATTGTTGACCAAATTGGAGATAGAACAAATGGCCTAGTGACAGAATATAACACAAACTAATTTTTGACCAAATTGGAGATAGAACAAATGGCCTAGTGACAGAATATAACACAAACTAATTTTTGACCAAATTGGAGATAGAACAAATGGCCTAGTGACAGAATATAACACAAACTAATTTTTGACCAAATTGGAGATAGAACAAATGGCCTAGTGACAGAATATAACACAAACTAATTTTTGGCCAAATTGGAGATAGAACAAATGGCCTAGTGACAGAATATAACACAAACTAATTTTTGACCAAATTGGATATAGAACAAATGGCCTAGTGACAGAATATAACACAAACTAATTGTTGACCAAATTGGAGATAGAACAAATGGCCTAGTGACAGAATATAACACAAACTAATTTTTGACCAAATTGGAGATAGAACAAATGGCCTAGTGACAGAATATAACACAAACTAATTGTTGACCAAATCGGTGATAAAACAAATGGCCTAGTGACAGAATATAACAAAAACTAATTGTTGACCAAATTGGAGATAAAACAAATGGCCTAGTGACAGAATATAACACAAACTAATTGTTGACCAAATTGGAGATAGAACAAATGGCCTAGTGAAAAATATAACACAAACTAATTTTTGACAAAATTGGAGATAGAACAAATGGCCTAGTGACAGAATATAACACAAACTAATTGTTGACCAAATTGGAGATATAACAAATGGCCTAGTGACAGAATATAACACAAACTAATTGTTGACCAAATTGGAGATAGAACAAATGGCCTAGTGACAGAATATAACACAAACTAATTTTTGACCAAATTGGAGATAGAATAAATGGCCTAGTGACAGAATATAACACGAACTAATTGTTGACCAAATTGGAGATAGAACAAATGGCCTAATGACAGAATATAACACAAACTAATTGTTGACCAAATTGGAGATAGAACAAATGGCCTAGTGACAGAATATAACACAAACTAATTGTTGACCAAATTGGAGATAAAACAAATGGCCTAGTGACAGAATATAACACAAACTAATTGTTGACCAAATTGGAGATAGAACAAATGGCCTAGTGACAGAATATAACACAAACTAATTGTTGACCAAATTGGAGATAGAACAAATGGCCTAGTGACAGAATATAACACAAACTAATTGTTGACCAAAGAGGAGATAGAACAAATGGCCTAGTGACAGAATATAACACAAACTAATTGTTGACCAAATTGGAGATAGAACAAATGGCCTAGTGACAGAATATAACACAAACTAATTGTTGACCAAATTGGAGATAGAACAAATGGCCTAGTGACAGAATATAACACAAACTAATTTTTGACAAAATTGGAGATAGAACAAATGGCCTAGTGACAGAATATAACACAAACTAATTGTTGACCAAATTGGAGATATAACAAATGGCCTAGTGACAGAATATAACACAAACTAATTGTTGACCAAATTGGAGATAGAATAAATGGCCTAGTGACAGAATATAACACGAACTAATTGTTGACCAAATTGGAGATAGAACAAATGGCCTAATGACAGAATATAACACAAACTAATTGTTGACCAAATTGGAGATAGAACAAATGGCCTAGTGACAGAATATAACACAAACTAATTTTTGACCAAATTGGAGATAGAATAAATGGCCTAGTGACAGAATATAACACGAACTAATTGTTGACCAAATTGGAGATAGAACAAATGGCCTAATGACAGAATATAACACAAACTAATTGTTGACCAAATTGGAGATAGAACAAATGGCCTAGTGACAGAATATAACACAAACTAATTGTTGACCAAATTGGAGATAAAACAAATGGCCTAGTGACAGAATATAACACAAACTAATTGTTGACCAAATTGGTGATAGAAAAAATGGCCTAGTGACAGAATATAACACAAACTAATTGTTGACCAAATAGGAGATAGAACAAATGGCCTAGTGACAGAATATAACACAAACTAATTGTTGACCAAATTGGAGATAGAACAAATGGCCTAGTGACAGAATATAACACAAACTAATTTTTGACCAAATTGGAGATAGAACAAATGGCCTAGTGACAGAATATAACACAAACTAATTTTTGACCAAATTGGAGATAGAATAAATGGCCTAGTGACAGAATATAACACGAACTAATTGTTGACCAAATTGGAGATAGAACAAATGGCCTAGTGACAGAATATAACACAAACTAATTGTTGACCAAATTGGAGATAAAACAAATGGCCTAGTGACAGAATATAACACAAACTAATTGTTGACCAAATTGGAGATGGAACAAATGGCCTAGTGACAGAATATAACACAAACTAATTGTTGACCAAATTGGAGATAGAACAAATGGCCTAGTGACAGAATATAACACAAACTAATTGTTGACCAAAGAGGAGATAGAACAAATGGCCTAGTGACAGAATATAACACAAACTAATTGTTGACCAAATTGGAGATAGAACAAATGGCCTAGTGACAGAATATAACACAAACTAATTGTTGACCAAATTGGAGATAGAACAAATGGCCTAGTGACAGAATATAACACAAACTAATTGTTGACCAAATTGGAGATAAAACAAATGGCCTAGTGACAGAATATAACACAAACTAATTGTTGACCAAATTGGTGATAGAAAAAATGGCCTAGTGACAGAATATAACACAAACTAATTGTTGAACAAATAGGAGATAGAACAAATGGCCTAGTGACAGAATATAACACAAACTAATTGTTGACCAAATTGGAGATAGAACAAATGGCCTAGTGACAGAATATAACACAAACTAATTTTTGACCAAATTGGAGATAGAACAAATGGCCTAGTGACAGAATATAACACAAACTAATTTTTGACCAAATTGGAGATAGAACAAATGGCCTAATGACAGAATATAACACAAACTAATTGTTGACCAAATTGGAGATAGAACAAATGGCCTAGTGACAGAATATAACACAAACTAATTTTTGACCAAATTGGAGATAGAACAAATGGCCTAGTGACAGAATATAACACAAACTAATTTTTGACCAAATTGGTGATAGAAAAAATGGCCTAGTGACAGAATATAACACAAACTAATTGTTGAACAAATAGGAGATAGAACAAATGGCCTAGTGACAGAATATAACACAAACTAATTTTTGACCAAATTGGAGATAGAACAAATGGCCTAGTGACAGAATATAACACAAACTAATTGTTGACCAAATTGGTGATAGAAAAAATGGCCTAGTGACAGAATATAACACAAACTAATTGTTGAACAAATAGGAGATAGAACAAATGGCCTAGTGACAGAATATAACACAAACTAATTGTTGACCAAATTGGAGATAGAACAAATGGCCTAGTGACAGAATATAACACAAACTAATTTTTGACCAAATTGGAGATAGAACAAATGGCCTAGTGACAGAATATAACACAAACTAATTTTTGACCAAATTGGAGATAGAACAAATGGCCTAGTGACAGAATATAACACAAACTAATTTTTGACCAAATTGGAGATAGAACAAATGGCCTAGTGACAGAATATAACACAAACTAATTTTTGACCAAATTGGAGATAGAACAAATGGCCTAGTGACAGAATATAACACAAACTAATTTTTGGCCAAATTGGAGATAGAACAAATGGCCTAGTGACAGAATATAACACAAACTAATTGTTGACCAAATTGGAGATAGAACAAATGGCCTAGTGACAGAATATAACACAAACTAATTTTTGACCAAATTTGAGATAGAACAAATGGCCTAGTGACAGAATATAACACAAACTAATTTTTGACCAAATTGGAGATAGAACAAATGGCCTAGTGACAGAATATAACACAAACTAATTTTTGACCAAATTGGAGATAGAACAAATGGCCTAGTGACAGAATATAACACAAACTAATTGTTGACCAAATTGGAGATAGAACAAATGGCCTAGTGACAGAATATAACACAAACTAATTTTTGGCCAAATTGGAGATAGAACAAATGGCCTAGTGACAGAATATAACACAAACTAATTTTTGACCAAATTGGATATAGAACAAATGGCCTAGTGACAGAATATAACACAAACTAATTGTTGACCAAATTGGAGATAGAACAAATGGCCTAGTGACAGAATATAACACAAACTAATTTTTGACAAAATTGGAGATAGAACAAATGGCCTAGTGACAGAATATAACACAAACTAATTGTTGACCAAATCGGTGATAAAACAAATGGCCTAGTGACAGAATATAACAAAAACTAATTGTTGACCAAATTGGAGATAAAACAAATGGCCTAGTGACAGAATATAACACAAACAAATTGTTGACCAAATTGGAGATAGAACAAATGGCCTAGTGAAAAATATAACACAAACTAATTTTTGACAAAATTGGAGATAGAACAAATGGCCTAGTGACAGAATATAACACAAACTAATTGTTGACCAAATTGGAGATATAACAAATGGCCTAGTGACAGAATATAACACAAACTAATTGTTGACCAAATTGGAGATAGAACAAATGGCCTAGTAACAGAATATAACACAAACTAATTTTTGACCAAACTGGAGATAGAATAAATGGCCTAGTGACAGAATATAACACGAACTAATTGTTGACCAAATTGGAGATAGAACAAATGGCCTAGTGACAGAATATAACACAAACTAATTTTTGACAAAATTGGAGATAGAACAAATGGCCTAGTGACAGAATATAACACAAACTAATTGTTGACCAAATTGGAGATAGAACAAATGGCCTAGTGACAGAATATAACACAAACTAATTGTTGACCAAATTGGAGATAGAACAAATGGCCTAGTGACAGAATATAACACAAACTAATTGTTGACCAAATAGGAGATAGAACAAATGGCCTAGTGACAGAATATAACACAAACTAATTGTTGACCAAATTGGAGATAGAACAAATGGCCTAGTGACAGAATATAACACAAACTAATTGTTGACCAAATTGGAGATAGAACAAATGGCCTAGTGACAGAATATAACACAAACTAATTTTTGACAAAATTGGAGATAGAACAAATGGCCTAGTGACAGAATATAACACAAACTAATTGTTGACCAAATTGGAGATATAACAAATGGCCTAGTGACAGAATATAACACAAACTAATTTTTGACCAAATTGGAGATAGAACAAATGGCCTAGTGACAGAATATAACACAAACTAATTTTTGGCCAAATTGGAGATAGAACAAATGGCCTAGTGACAGAATATAACACAAACTAATTTTTGACCAAATTGGATATAGAACAAATGGCCTAGTGACAGAATATAACACAAACTAATTGTTGACCAAATTGGAGATAGAACAAATGGCCTAGTGACAGAATATAACACAAACTAATTTTTGACAAAATTGGAGATAGAACAAATGGCCTAGTGACAGAATATAACACAAACTAATTGTTGACCAAATCGGTGATAAAACAAATGGCCTAGTGACAGAATATAACAAAAACTAATTGTTGACCAAATTAGAGATAAAACAAATGGCCTAGTGACAGAATATAACACAAACTAATTGTTGACCAAATTGGAGATAGAACAAATGGCCTAGTGAAAAATATAACACAAACTAATTTTTGACAAAATTGGAGATAGAACAAATGGCCTAGTGACAGAATATAACACAAACTAATTGTTGACCAAATTGGAGATATAACAAATGGCCTAGTGACAGAATATAACACAAACTAATTTTTGACAAAATTGGAGATAGAACAAATGGCCTAGTGACAGAATATAACACAAACTAATTTTTGACCAAATTGGAGATAGAATAAATGGCCTAGTGACAGAATATAACACGAACTAATTGTTGACCAAATTGGAGATAGAACAAATGGCCTAATGACAGAATATAACACAAACTAATTGTTGACCAAATTGGAGATAGAACAAATGGCCTAGTGACAGAATATAACACAAACTAATTGTTGACCAAATTGGAGATATAACAAATGGCCTAGTGACAGAATATAACACAAACTAATTGTTGACCAAATTGGAGATAGAACAAATGGCCTAGTGACAGAATATAACACAAACTAATTGTTGACCAAATTGGAGATAGAACAAATGGCCTAGTGACAGAATATAACACAAACTAATTGTTGACCAAAGAGGAGATAGAACAAATGGCCTAGTGACAGAATATAACACAAACTAATTGTTGACCAAATTGGAGATAGAACAAATGGCCTAGTGACAGAATATAACACAAACTAATTGTTGACCAAATTGGAGATAGAACAAATGGCCTAGTGACAGAATATAACACAAACTAATTTTTGACAAAATTGGAGATAGAACAAATGGCCTAGTGACAGAATATAACACAAACTAATTGTTGACCAAATTGGAGATAGAACAAATGGCCTAGTGACAGAATATAACACAAACTAATTTTTGACAAAATTGGAGATAGAACAAATGGCCTAGTGACAGAATATAACACAAACTAATTGTTGACCAAATTGGAGATAGAACAAATGGCCTAGTGACAGAATATAACACAAACTAATTTTTGACCAAATTGGATATAGAACAAATGGCCTAGTGACAGAATATAACACAAACTAATTGTTGACCAAATTGGAGATAGAACAAATGGCCTAGTGACAGAATATAACACAAACTAATTTTTGACAAAATTGGAGATAGAACAAATGGCCTAGTGACAGAATATAACACAAACTAATTGTTGACCAAATCGGTGATAAAACAAATGGCCTAGTGACAGAATATAACACAAACTAATTTTTGACCAAATTGGAGATAGAATAAATGGCCTAGTGACAGAATATAACACAAACTAATTGTTGACCAAATTGGAGATAGAACAAATGGCCTAGTGACAGAATATAACACAAACTAATTGTTGACCAAATTGGAGATAGAACAAATGGCCTAGTGACAGAATATAACACAAACTAATTTTTGACCAAATTGGATATAGAACAAATGGCCTAGTGACAGAATATAACACAAACTAATTGTTGACCAAATTGGAGATAGAACAAATGGCCTAGTGACAGAATATAACACAAACTAATTGTTGACCAAATTGGAGATAGAACAAATGGCCTAGTGACAGAATATAACACAAACTAATTTTTGACCAAATTGGATATAGAACAAATGGCCTAGTGACAGAA
This sequence comes from Gibbula magus, assembly GCA_936450465.1. NCBI lineage: Eukaryota > Metazoa > Mollusca > Gastropoda > Trochida > Trochidae > Gibbula > Gibbula magus. The sequence continues at coordinate 79,707,168 of OW388296.1, forward strand.
TATAACACAAACTAATTGTTGACCAAATTGGAGATAGAACAAATGGCCTAGTGACAGAATATAACACAAACTAATTGTTGACCAAATTGGAGATAGAACAAATGGCCTAGTGACAGAATATAACACAAACTAATTTTTGACCAAATTGGATATAGAACAAATGGCCTAGTGACAGAATATAACACAAACTAATTGTTGACCAAATTGGAGATAGAACAAATGGCCTAGTGACAGAATATAACACAAACTAATTTTTGACAAAATTGGAGATAGAACAAATGGCCTAGTGACAGAATATAACACAAACTAATTGTTGACCAAATCGGTGATAAAACAAATGGCCTAGTGACAGAATATAACACAAACTAATTTTTGACCAAATTGGAGATAGAATAAATGGCCTAGTGACAGAATATAACACAAACTAATTGTTGACCAAATTGGAGATAGAACAAATGGCCTAATGACAGAATATAACACAAACTAATTGTTGACCAAATTGGAGATAGAACAAATGGCCTAGTGACAGAATATAACACAAACTAATTGTTGACCAAATTGGAGATAAAACAAATGGCCTAGTGACAGAATATAACACAAACTAATTGTTGACCAAATTGGAGATAGAACAAATGGCCTAGTGACAGAATATAACACAAACTAATTGTTGACCAAATTGGAGATAGAACAAATGGCCTAGTGACAGAATATAACACAAACTAATTGTTGACCAAAGAGGAGATAGAACAAATGGCCTAGTGACAGAATATAACACAAACTAATTGTTGACCAAATTGGAGATAGAACAAATGGCCTAGTGACAGAATATAACACAAACTAATTTTTGACAAAATTGGAGATAGAACAAATGGCCTAGTGACAGAATATAACACAAACTAATTGTTGACCAAATTGGAGATAGAACAAATGGCCTAGTGACAGAATATAACACAAACTAATTTTTGACAAAATTGGAGATAGAACAAATGGCCTAGTGACAGAATATAACACAAACTAATTGTTGACCATATTGGAGATAGAACAAATGGCCTAGTGACAGAATATAACACAAACTAATTTTTGACCAAATTGGATATAGAACAAATGGCCTAGTGACAGAATATAACACAAACTAATTGTTGACCAAATTGGAGATAGAACAAATGGCCTAGTGACAGAATATAACACAAACTAATTTTTGACAAAATTGGAGATAGAACAAATGGCCTAGTGACAGAATATAACACAAACTAATTGTTGACCAAATCGGTGATAAAACAAATGGCCTAGTGACAGAATATAACAAAAACTAATTGTTGACCAAATTAGAGATAAAACAAATGGCCTAGTGACAGAATATAACACAAACTAATTGTTGACCAAATTGGAGATAGAACAAATGGCCTAGTGAAAAATATAACACAAACTAATTTTTGACAAAATTGGAGATAGAACAAATGGCCTAGTGACAGAATATAACACAAACTAATTGTTGACCAAATTGGAGATATAACAAATGGCCTAGTGACAGAATATAACACAAACTAATTGTTGACCAAATTGGAGATAGAACAAATGGCCTAGTGACAGAATATAACACAAACTAATTTTTGACCAAATTGGAGATAGAATAAATGGCCTAGTGACAGAATATAACACGAACTAATTGTTGACCAAATTGGAGATAGAACAAATGGCCTAATGACAGAATATAACACAAACTAATTCTTGACCAAATTGGAGATAGAACAAATGGCCTAGTGACAGAATATAACACAAACTAATTGTTGACCAAATTGGAGATAAAACAAATGGCCTAGTGACAGAATATAACACAAACTAATTGTTGACCAAATTGGAGATAGAACAAATGGCCTAGTGACAGAATATAACACAAACTAATTGTTGACCAAATTGGAGATAGAACAAATGGCCTAGTGACAGAATATAACACAAACTAATTGTTGACCAAAGAGGAGATAGAACAAATGGCCTAGTGACAGAATATAACACAAACTAATTGTTGACCAAATTGGAGATAGAACAAATGGCCTAGTGACAGAATATAACACAAACTAATTGTTGACCAAATTGGAGATAAAACAAATGGCCTAGTGACAGAATATAACACAAACTAATTGTTGACCAAATTGGATATAGAACAAATGGCCTAGTGACAGAATATAACACAAACTAATTGTTGACCAAATTGGAGATAGAACAAATGGCCTAGTGACAGAATATAACACAAACTAATTTTTGACAAAATTGGAGATAGAACAAATGGCCTAGTGACAGAATATAACACAAACTAATTGTTGACCAAATCGGTGATAAAACAAATGGCCTAGTGACAGAATATAACAAAAACTAATTGTTGACCAAATTAGAGATAAAACAAATGGCCTAGTGACAGAATATAACACAAACTAATTGTTGACCAAATTGGAGATAGAACAAATGGCCTAGTGAAAAATATAACACAAACTAATTTTTGACAAAATTGGAGATAGAACAAATGGCCTAGTGACAGAATATAACACAAACTAATTGTTGACCAAATTGGAGATATAACAAATGGCCTAGTGACAGAATATAACACAAACTAATTGTTGACCAAATTGGAGATAGAACAAATGGCCTAGTGACAGAATATAACACAAACTAATTTTTGACCAAATTGGAGATAGAATAAATGGCCTAGTGACAGAATATAACACGAACTAATTGTTGACCAAATTGGAGATAGAACAAATGGCCTAATGACAGAATATAACACAAACTAATTGTTGACCAAATTGGAGATAGAACAAATGGCCTAGTGACAGAATATAACACAAACTAATTGTTGACCAAATTGGAGATAAAACAAATGGCCTAGTGACAGAATATAACACAAACTAATTGTTGACCAAATTGGAGATAGAACAAATGGCCTAGTGACAGAATATAACACAAACTAATTGTTGACCAAATTGGAGATAGAACAAATGGCCTAGTGACAGAATATAACACAAACTAATTGTTGACCAAAGAGGAGATAGAACAAATGGCCTAGTGACAGAATATAACACAAACTAATTGTTGACCAAATTGGAGATAGAACAAATGGCCTAGTGACAGAATATAACACAAACTAATTGTTGACCAAATTGGAGATAAAACAAATGGCCTAGTGACAGAATATAACACAAACTAATTGTTGACCAAATTGGAGATAGAACAAATGGCCTAGTGACAGAATATAACACAAACTAATTGTTGACCAAATTGGAGATAGAACAAATGGCCTAGTGACAGAATATAACACAAACTAATTGTTGACCAAAGAGGAGATAGAACAAATGGCCTAGTGACAGAATATAACACAAACTAATTGTTGACCAAATTGGAGATAGAACAAATGGCCTAGTGACAGAATATAACACAAACTAATTGTTGACCAAATTGGAGATAGAACAAATGGCCTAGTGACAGAATATAACACAAACTAATTTTTGACAAAATTGGAGATAGAACAAATGGCCTAGTGACAGAATATAACACAAACTAATTGTTGACCAAATTGGAGATAGAACAAATGGCCTAGTGACAGAATATAACACAAACTAATTTTTGACCAAATTGGATGTAGAACAAATGGCCTAGTGACAGAATATAACACAAACTAATTGTTGACCAAATTGGAGATAGAACAAATGGCCTAGTGACAGAATATAACACAAACTAATTTTTGACCAAATTGGAGATAGAACAAATGGCCTAGTGACAGAATATAACACAAACTAATTGTTGACCAAATCGGTGATAAAACAAATGGCCTAGTGACAGATTATAACAAAAACTAATTGTTGACCAAATTAGAGATAAAACAAATGGCCTAGTGACAGAATATAACACAAACTAATTGTTGACCAAATTGGAGATAGAACAAATGGCCTAGTGAAAAATATAACACAAACTAATTTTTGACAAAATTGGAGATAGAACAAATGGCCTAGTGACAGAATATAACACAAACTAATTTTTGACCAAATTGGAGATAGAACAAATGGCCTAGTGACAGAATATAACACAAACTAATTGTTGACCAAATTGGAGATAGAACAAATGGCCTAGTGACAGAATATAACACAAACTAATTTTTGACCAAATTGGATATAGAACAAATGGCCTAGTGACAGAATATAACACAAACTAATTGTTGACCAAATTGGAGATAGAACAAATGGCCTAGTGACAGAATATAACACAAACTAATTTTTGACAAAATTGGAGATAGAACAAATGGCCTAGTGACAGAATATAACACAAACTAATTGTTGACCAAATCGGTGATAAAACAAATGGCCTAGTGACAGAATATAACAAAAACTAATTGTTGACCAAATTAGAGATAAAACAAATGGCCTAGTGACAGAATATAACACAAACTAATTGTTGACCAAATTGGAGATAGAACAAATGGCCTAGTGAAAAATATAACACAAACTAATTTTTGACAAAATTGGAGATAGAACAAATGGCCTAGTGACAGAATATAACACAAACTAATTGTTGACCAAATTGGAGATATAACAAATGGCCTAGTGACAGAATATAACACAAACTAATTGTTGACCAAATTGGAGATAGAACAAATGGCCTAGTGACAGAATATAACACAAACTAATTGTTGACCAAATTGGAGATAGAATAAATGGCCTAGTGACAGAATATAACACGAACTAATTGTTGACCAAATTGGAGATAGAACAAATGGCCTAATGACAGAATATAACACAAACGAATTGTTGACCAAATTGGAGATAGAACAAATGGCCTAGTGACAGAATATAACACAAACTAATTGTTGACCAAATTGGAGATAAAACAAATGGCCTAGTGACAGAATATAACACAAACTAATTGTTGACCAAATTGGAGATAGAACAAATGGCCTAGTGACAGAATATAACACAAACTAATTGTTGACCAAATTGGAGATAGAACAAATGGCCTAGTGACAGAATATAACACAAACTAATTGTTGACCAAAGAGGAGATAGAACAAATGGCCTAGTGACAGAATATAACACAAACTAATTGTTGACCAAATTGGAGATAGAACAAATGGCCTAGTGACAGAATATAACACAAACTAATTGTTGACCAAATTGGAGATAAAACAAATGGCCTAGTGACAGAATATAACACAAACTAATTGTTGACCAAATTGGAGATAGAACAAATGGCCTAGTGACAGAATATAACACAAACTAATTGTTGACCAAATTGGAGATAGAACAAATGGCCTAGTGACAGAATATAACACAAACTAATTGTTGACCAAAGAGGAGATAGAACAAATGGCCTAGTGACAGAATATAACACAAACTAATTGTTGACCAAATTGGAGATAGAACAAATGGCCTAGTGACAGAATATAACACAAACTAATTGTTGACCAAATTGGAGATAGAACAAATGGCCTAGTGACAGAATATAACACAAACTAATTTTTGACAAAATTGGAGATAGAACAAATGGCCTAGTGACAGAATATAACACAAACTAATTGTTGACCAAATTGGAGATAGAACAAATGGCCTAGTGACAGAATATAACACAAACTAATTTTTGACAAAATTGGAGATAGAACAAATGGCCTAGTGACAGAATATAACACAAACTAATTGTTGACCAAATTGGAGATAGAACAAATGGCCTAGTGACAGAATATAACACAAACTAATTTTTGACCAAATTGGATATAGAACAAATGGCCTAGTGACAGAATATAACACAAACTAATTGTTGACCAAATTGGAGATAGAACAAATGGCCTAGTGACAGAATATAACACAAACTAATTTTTGACAAAATTGGAGATAGAACAAATGGCCTAGTGACAGAATATAACACAAACTAATTGTTGACCAAATCGGTGATAAAACAAATGGCCTAGTGACAGATTATAACAAAAACTAATTGTTGACCAAATTAGAGATAAAACAAATGGCCTAGTGACAGAATATAACACAAACTAATTGTTGACCAAATTGGAGATAGAACAAATGGCCTAGTGAAAAATATAACACAAACTAATTTTTGACAAAATTGGAGATAGAACAAATGGCCTAGTGACAGAATATAACACAAACTAATTGTTGACCAAATTGGAGATATAACAAATGGCCTAGTGACAGAATATAACACAAACTAATTGTTGACCAAATTGGAGATAGAACAAATGGCCTAGTGACAGAATATAACACAAACTAATTTTTGACCAAATTGGAGATAGAATAAATGGCCTAGTGACAGAATATAACACGAACTAATTGTTGACCAAATTGGAGATAGAACAAATGGCCTAATGACAGAATATAACACAAACTAATTGTTCACCAAATTGGAGATAGAACAAATGGCCTAGTGACAGAATATAACACAAACTAATTGTTGACCAAATTGGAGATAAAACAAATGGCCTAGTGACAGAATATAACACAAACTAATTGTTGACCAAATTGGAGATAGAACAAATGGCCTAGTGACAGAATATAACACAAACTAATTTTTGACAAAATTGGAGATAGAACAAATGGCCTAGTGACAGAATATAACACAAACTAATTGTTGACCAAATCGGTGATAAAACAAATGGCCTAGTGACAGATTATAACAAAAACTAATTGTTGACCAAATTAGAGATAGAACAAATGGCCTAGTGACAGAATATAACACAAACTAATTGTTGACCAAATTGGAGATAGAACAAATGGCCTAGTGAAAAATATAACACAAACTAATTTTTGACAAAATTGGAGATAGAACAAATGGCCTAGTGACAGAATATAACACAAACTAATTTTTGACCAAATTGGAGATAGAACAAATGGCCTAGTGACAGAATATAACACAAACTAATTGTTGACCAAATTGGAGATAGAACAAATGGCCTAGTGACAGAATATAACACAAACTAATTTTTGACCAAATTGGATATAGAACAAATGGCCTAGTGACAGAATATAACACAAACTAATTGTTGACCAAATTGGAGATAGAACAAATGGCCTAGTGACAGAATATAACACAAACTAATTTTTGACAAAATTGGAGATAGAACAAATGGCCTAGTGACAGAATATAACACAAACTAATTGTTGACCAAATCGGTGATAAAACAAATGGCCTAGTGACAGAATATAACAAAAACTAATTGTTGACCAAATTGGAGATAAAACAAATGGCCTAGTGACAGAATATAACACAAACTAATTGTTGACCAAATTGGAGATAGAACAAATGGCCTAGTGAAAAATATAACACAAACTAATTTTTGACAAAATTGGAGATAGAACAAATGGCCTAGTGACAGAATATAACACAAACTAATTGTTGACCAAATTGGAGATATAACAAATGGCCTAGTGACAGAATATAACACAAACTAATTGTTGACCAAATTGGAGATAGAACAAATGGCCTAGTGACAGAATATAACACAAACTAATTTTTGACCAAATTGGAGATAGAATAAATGGCCTAGTGACAGAATATAACACGAACTAATTGTTGACCAAATTGGAGATAGAACAAATGGCCTAATGACAGAATATAACACAAACTAATTGTTGACCAAATTGGAGATAGAACAAATGGCCTAGTGACAGAATATAACACAAACTAATTGTTGACCAAATTGGAGATAAAACAAATGGCCTAGTGACAGAATATAACACAAACTAATTGTTGACCAAATTGGAGATAGAACAAATGGCCTAGTGACAGAATATAACACAAACTAATTGTTGACCAAATTGGAGATAGAACAAATGGCCTAGTGACAGAATATAACACAAACTAATTGTTGACCAAAGAGGAGATAGAACAAATGGCCTAGTGACAGAATATAACACAAACTAATTGTTGACCAAATTGGAGATAGAACAAATGGCCTAGTGACAGAATATAACACAAACTAATTGTTGACCAAATTGGAGATAAAACAAATGGCCTAGTGACAGAATATAACACAAACTAATTGTTGACCAAATTGGAGATAGAACAAATGGCCTAGTGACAGAATATAACACAAACTAATTGTTGACCAAATTGGAGATAGAACAAATGGCCTAGTGACAGAATATAACACAAACTAATTGTTGACCAAAGAGGAGATAGAACAAATGGCCTAGTGACAGAATATAACACAAACTAATTGTTGACCAAATTGGAGATAGAACAAATGGCCTAGTGAAAAATATAACACAAACTAATTTTTGACAAAATTGGAGATAGAACAAATGGCCTAGTGACAGAATATAACACAAACTAATTTTTGACCAAATTGGAGATAGAACAAATGGCCTAGTGACAGAATATAACACAAACTAATTGTTGACCAAATTGGAGATAGAACAAATGGCCTAGTGACAGAATATAACACAAACTAATTTTTGACCAAATTGGATATAGAACAAATGGCCTAGTGACAGAATATAACACAAACTAATTGTTGACCAAATTGGAGATAGAACAAATGGCCTAGTGACAGAATATAACACAAACTAATTTTTGACAAAATTGGAGATAGAACAAATGGCCTAGTGACAGAATATAACACAAACTAATTGTTGACCAAATCGGTGATAAAACAAATGGCCTAGTGACAGAATATAACAAAAACTAATTGTTGACCAAATTAGAGATAAAACAAATGGCCTAGTGACAGAATATAACACAAACTAATTGTTGACCAAATTGGAGATAGAACAAATGGCCTAGTGAAAAATATAACACAAACTAATTTTTGACAAAATTGGAGATAGAACAAATGGCCTAGTGACAGAATATAACACAAACTAATTGTTGACCAAATTGGAGATATAACAAATGGCCTAGTGACAGAATATAACACAAACTAATTGTTGACCAAATTGGAGATAGAACAAATGGCCTAGTGACAGAATATAACACAAACTAATTTTTGACCAAATTGGAGATAGAATAAATGGCCTAGTGACAGAATATAACACGAACTAATTGTTGACCAAATTGGAGATAGAACAAATGGCCTAATGACAGAATATAACACAAACTAATTGTTGACCAAATTGGAGATAGAACAAATGGCCTAGTGACAGAATATAACACAAACTAATTGTTGACCAAATTGGAGATAAAACAAATGGCCTAGTGACAGAATATAACACAAACTAATTGTTGACCAAATTGGAGATAGAACAAATGGCCTAGTGACAGAATATAACACAAACTAATTGTTGACCAAATTGGAGATAGAACAAATGGCCTAGTGACAGAATATAACACAAACTAATTGTTGACCAAAGAGGAGATAGAACAAATGGCCTAGTGACAGAATATAACACAAACTAATTGTTGACCAAATTGGAGATAGAACAAATGGCCTAGTGACAGAATATAACACAAACTAATTGTTGACCAAATTGGAGATAAAACAAATGGCCTAGTGACAGAATATAACACAAACTAATTGTTGACCAAATTAGAGATAGAACAAATGGCCTAGTGACAGAATATAACACAAACTAATTGTTGACCAAATTGGAGATAGAACAAATGGCCTAGTGACAGAATATAACACAAACTAATTGTTGACCAAAGAGGAGATAGAACAAATGGCCTAGTGACAGAATATAACACAAACTAATTGTTGACCAAATTGGAGATAGAACAAATGGCCTAGTGACAGAATATAACACAAACTAATTGTTGACCAAATTGGAGATAGAACAAATGGCCTAGTGACAGAATATAACACAAACTAATTTTTGACAAAATTGGAGATAGAACAAATGGCCTAGTGACAGAATATAACACAAACTAATTGTTGACCAAATTGGAGATAGAACAAATGGCCTAGTGACAGAATATAACACAAACTAATTTTTGACAAAATTGGAGATAGAACAAATGGCCTAGTGACAGAATATAACACAAACTAATTGTTGACCAAATTGGAGATAGAACAAATGGCCTAGTGACAGAATATAACACAAACTAATTTTTGACCAAATTGGATATAGAACAAATGGCCTAGTGACAGAATATAACACAAACTAATTGTTGACCAAATTGGAGATAGAACAAATGGCCTAGTGACAGAATATAACACAAACTAATTTTTGACAAAATTGGAGATAGAACAAATGGCCTAGTGACAGAATATAACACAAACTAATTGTTGACCAAATCGGTGATAAAACAAATGGCCTAGTGACAGATTATAACAAAAACTAATTGTTGACCAAATTAGAGATAAAACAAATGGCCTAGTGACAGAATATAACACAAACTAATTGTTGACCAAATTGGAGATAGAACAAATGGCCTAGTGAAAAATATAACACAAACTAATTTTTGACAAAATTGGAGATAGAACAAATGGCCTAGTGACAGAATATAACACAAACTAATTGTTGACCAAATTGGAGATATAACAAATGGCCTAGTGACAGAATATAACACAAACTAATTGTTGACCAAATTGGAGATAGAACAAATGGCCTAGTGACAGAATATAACACAAACTAATTTTTGACCAAATTGGAGATAGAATAAATGGCCTAGTGACAGAATATAACACGAACTAATTGTTGACCAAATTGGAGATAGAACAAATGGCCTAATGACAGAATATAACACAAACTAATTGTTCACCAAATTGGAGATAGAACAAATGGCCTAGTGACAGAATATAACACAAACTAATTGTTGACCAAATTGGAGATAAAACAAATGGCCTAGTGACAGAATATAACACAAACTAATTGTTGACCAAATTGGAGATAGAACAAATGGCCTAGTGACAGAATATAACACAAACTAATTGTTGACCAAATTGGAGATAGAACAAATGGCCTAGTGACAGAATATAACACAAACTAATTGTTGACCAAAGAGGAGATTGAACAAATGGCCTAGTGACAGAATATAACACAAACTAATTGTTGACCAAATTGGAGATAGAACAAATGGCCTAGTGACAGAATATAACACAAACTAATTGTTGACCAAATTGGAGATAGAACAAATGGCCTAGTGACAGAATATAACACAAACTAATTTTTGACCAAATTGGAGATAGAACAAATGGCCTAGTGACAGAATATAACACAAACTAATTGTTGACCAAATTGGAGATATAACAAATGGCCTAGTGACAGAATATAACACAAACTAATTGTTGACAAAATTGGAGATAGAATAAATGGCCTAGTGACAGAATATAACACGAACTAATTGTTGACCAAATTGGAGATAGAACAAATGGCCTAATGACAGAATATAACACAAACTAATTGTTGACCAAATTGGAGATAGAACAAATGGCCTAGTGACAGAATATAACACAAACTAATTTTTGACCAAATTGGAGATAGAACAAATGGCCTAGTGACAGAATATAACACAAACTAATTGTTGACCAAATTGGAGATAGAACAAATGGCCTAGTGACAGAATATAACACAAACTAATTTTTGACCAAATTGGAGATAGAACAAATGGCCTAGTGACAGAATATAACACAAACTAATTTTTGACCAAATTGGAGATAGAACAAATGGCCTAGTGACAGAATATAACACAAACTAATTTTTGACCAAATTGGAGATAGAACAAATGGCCTAGTGACAGAATATAACACAAACTAATTTTTGGCCAAATTGGAGATAGAACAAATGGCCTAGTGACAGAATATAACACAAACTAATTTTTGACCAAATTGGATATAGAACAAATGGCCTAGTGACAGAATATAACACAAACTAATTGTTGACCAAATTGGAGATAGAACAAATGGCCTAGTGACAGAATATAACACAAACTAATTTTTGACAAAATTGGAGATAGAACAAATGGCCTAGTGACAGAATATAACACAAACTAATTGTTGACCAAATCGGTGATAAAACAAATGGCCTAGTGACAGAATATAACAAAAACTAATTGTTGACCAAATTGGAGATAAAACAAATGGCCTAGTGACAGAATATAACACAAACTAATTTTTGACCAAATTGGAGATAGAACAAATGGCCTAGTGAAAAATATAACACAAACTAATTTTTGACAAAATTGGAGATAGAACAAATGGCCTAGTGACAGAATATAACACAAACTAATTGTTGACCAAATTGGATATAGAACAAATGGCCTAGTGACAGAATATAACACAAACTAATTGTTGACCAAATTGGAGATTGAACAAATGGCCTAGTGACAGAATATAACACAAACTAATTTTTGACAAAATTGGAGATAGAACAAATGGCCTAGTGACAGAATATAACACAAACTAATTGTTGACCAAATCGGTGATAAAACAAATGGCCTAGTGACAGAATATAACAAAAACTAATTGTTGACCAAATTGGAGATAAAACAAATGGCCTAGTGACAGAATATAACACAAACTAATTGTTGACCAAATTGGAGATAGAACAAATGGCCTAGTGAAAAATATAACACAAACTAATTTTTGACAAAATTGGAGATAGAACAAATGGCCTAGTGACAGAATATAACACAAACTAATTGTTGACCAAATTGGAGATATAACAAATGGCCTAGTGACAGAATATAACACAAACTAATTTTTGACCAAATTGGAGATAGAACAAATGGCCTAGTGACAGAATATAACACAAACTAATTGTTGACCAAATCGGTGATAAAACAAATGGCCTAGTGACAGATTATAACAAAAACTAATTGTTGACCAAATTAGAGATAAAACAAATGGCCTAGTGACAGAATATAACACAAACTAATTGTTGACCAAATTGGAGATAGAACAAATGGCCTAGTGAAAAATATAACACAAACTAATTTTTGACAAAATTGGAGATAGAACAAATGGCCTAGTGACAGAATATAACACAAACTAATTTTTGACCAAATTGGAGATAGAACAAATGGCCTAGTGACAGAATATAACACAAACTAATTGTTGACCAAATTGGAGATAGAACAAATGGCCTAGTGACAGAATATAACACAAACTAATTTTTGACCAAATTGGATATAGAACAAATGGCCTAGTGACAGAATATAACACAAACTAATTGTTGACCAAATTGGAGATAGAACAAATGGCCTAGTGACAGAATATAACACAAACTAATTTTTGACCAAATTGGAGATAGAACAAATGGCCTAGTGACAGAATATAACACAAACTAATTGTTGACCAAATCGGTGATAAAACAAATGGCCTAGTGACAGATTATAACAAAAACTAATTGTTGACCAAATTAGAGATAAAACAAATGGCCTAGTGACAGAATATAACACAAACTAATTGTTGACCAAATTGGAGATAGAACAAATGGCCTAGTGAAAAATATAACACAAACTAATTTTTGACAAAATTGGAGATAGAACAAATGGCCTAGTGACAGAATATAACACAAACTAATTGTTGACCAAATTGGAGATATAACAAATGGCCTAGTGACAGAATATAACACAAACTAATTGTTGACCAAATTGGAGATAGAACAAATGGCCTAGTGACAGAATATAACACAAACTAATTTTTGACCAAATTGGAGATAGAATAAATGGCCTAGTGACAGAATATAACACGAACTAATTGTTGACCAAATTGGAGATAGAACAAATGGCCTAATGACAGAATATAACACAAACTAATTGTTGACCAAATTGGAGATAGAACAAATGGCCTAGTGACAGAATATAACACAAACTAATTGTTGACCAAATTGGAGATAAAACAAATGGCCTAGTGACAGAATATAACACAAACTAATTGTTGACCAAATTGGAGATAGAACAAATGGCCTAGTGACAGAATATAACACAAACTAATTGTTGACCAAATTGGAGATAGAACAAATGGCCTAGTGACAGAATATAACACAAACTAATTGTTGACCAAAGAGGAGATAGAACAAATGGCCTAGTGACAGAATATAACACAAACTAATTGTTGACCAAATTGGAGATAGAACAAATGGCCTAGTGACAGAATATAACACAAACTAATTGTTGACCAAATTGGAGATAAAACAAATGGCCTAGTGACAGAATATAACACAAACTAATTGTTGACCAAATTGGAGATAGAACAAATGGCCTAGTGACAGAATATAACACAAACTAATTGTTGACCAAATTGGAGATAGAACAAATGGCCTAGTGACAGAATATAACACAAACTAATTGTTGACCAAAGAGGAGATAGAACAAATGGCCTAGTGACAGAATATAACACAAACTAATTGTTGACCAAATTGGAGATAGAACAAATGGCCTAGTGACAGAATATAACACAAACTAATTGTTGACCAAATTGGAGATAGAACAAATGGCCTAGTGACAGAATATAACACAAACTAATTTTTGACAAAATTGGAGATAGAACAAATGGCCTAGTGACAGAATATAACACAAACTAATTGTTGACCAAATTGGAGATAGAACAAATGGCCTAGTGACAGAATATAACACAAACTAATTTTTGACAAAATTGGAGATAGAACAAATGGCCTAGTGACAGAATATAACACAAACTAATTGTTGACCAAATTGGAGATAGAACAAATGGCCTAGTGACAGAATATAACACAAACTAATTTTTGACCAAATTGGATATAGAACAAATGGCCTAGTGACAGAATATAACACAAACTAATTGTTGACCAAATTGGAGATAGAACAAATGGCCTAGTGACAGAATATAACACAAACTAATTTTTGACAAAATTGGAGATAGAACAAATGGCCTAGTGACAGAATATAACACAAACTAATTGTTGACCAAATCGGTGATAAAACAAATGGCCTAGTGACAGATTATAACAAAAACTAATTGTTGACCAAATTAGAGATAAAACAAATGGCCTAGTGACAGAATATAACACAAACTAATTGTTGACCAAATTGGAGATAGAACAAATGGCCTAGTGAAAAATATAACACAAACTAATTTTTGACAAAATTGGAGATAGAACAAATGGCCTAGTGACAGAATATAACACAAACTAATTGTTGACCAAATTGGAGATAGAACAAATGGCCTAGTGACAGAATATAACACAAACTAATTGTTGACCAAATTGGAGATAGAACAAATGGCCTAGTGACAGAATATAACACAAACTAATTTTTGACCAAATTGGAGGTAGAATAAATGGCCTAGTGACAGAATATAACACGAACTAATTGTTGACCAAATTGGAGATAGAACAAATGGCCTAATGACAGAATATAACACAAACTAATTGTTCACCAAATTGGAGATAGAACAAATGGCCTAGTGACAGAATATAACACAAACTAATTGTTGACCAAATTGGAGATAAAACAAATGGCCTAGTGACAGAATATAACACAAACTAATTGTTGACCAAATTGGAGATAGAACAAATGGCCTAGTGACAGAATATAACACAAACTAATTGTTGACCAAATTGGAGATAGAACAAATGGCCTAGTGACAGAATATAACACAAACTAATTGTTGACCAAAGAGGAGATTGAACAAATGGCCTAGTGACAGAATATAACACAAACTAATTGTTGACCAAATTGGAGATAGAACAAATGGCCTAGTGACAGAATATAACACAAACTAATTGTTGACCAAATTGGAGATAGAACAAATGGCCTAGTGACAGAATATAACACAAACTAATTTTTGACCAAATTGGAGATAGAACAAATGGCCTAGTGACAGAATATAACACAAACTAATTGTTGACCAAATTGGAGATATAACAAATGGCCTAGTGACAGAATATAACACAAACTAATTGTTGACCAAATTGGAGATAGAATAAATGGCCTAGTGACAGAATATAACACGAACTAATTGTTGACCAAATTGGAGATAGAACAAATGGCCTAATGACAGAATATAACACAAACTAATTGTTGACCAAATTGGAGATAGAACAAATGGCCTAGTGACAGAATATAACACAAACTAATTTTTGACCAAATTGGAGATAGAACAAATGGCCTAGTGACAGAATATAACACAAACTAATTGTTGACCAAATTGGAGATAGAACAAATGGCCTAGTGACAGAATATAACACAAACTAATTTTTGGCCAAATTGGAGATAGAACAAATGGCCTAGTGACAGAATATAACACAAACTAATTTTTGACCAAATTGGATATAGAACAAATGGCCTAGTGACAGAATATAACACAAACTAATTTTTGACCAAATTGGAGATAGAACAAATGGCCTAGTGACAGAATATAACACAAACTAATTTTTGACAAAATTGGAGATAGAACAAATGGCCTAGTGACAGAATATAACACAAACTAATTGTTGACCAAATCGGTGATAAAACAAATGGCCTAGTGACAGAATATAACAAAAACTAATTGTTGACCAAATTGGAGATAAAACAAATGGCCTAGTGACAGAATATAACACAAACTAATTTTTGACCAAATTGGAGATAGAACAAATGGCCTAGTGAAAAAATAACACAAACTAATTTTTGACAAAATTGGAGATAGAACAAATGGCCTAGTGACAGAATATAACACAAACTAATTGTTGACCAAATTGGATATAGAACAAATGGCCTAGTGACAGAATATAACACAAACTAATTGTTGACCAAATTGGAGATAGAACAAATGGCCTAGTGACAGAATATAACACAAACTAATTTTTGACAAAATTGGAGATAGAACAAATGGCCTAGTGACAGAATATAACACAAACTAATTGTTGACCAAATCGGTGATAAAACAAATGGCCTAGTGACAGAATATAACAAAAACTAATTGTTGACCAAATTGGAGATAAAACAAATGGCCTAGTGACAGAATATAACACAAACTAATTGTTGACCAAATTGGAGATAGAACAAATGGCCTAGTGAAAAATATAACACAAACTAATTTTTGACAAAATTGGAGATAGAACAAATGGCCTAGTGACAGAATATAACACAAACTAATTGTTGACCAAATTGGAGATATAACAAATGGCCTAGTGACAGAATATAACACAAACTAATTTTTGACCAAATTGGAGATAGAACAAATGGCCTAGTGACAGAATATAACACAAACTAATTTTTGACCAAATTGGAGATAGAATAAATGGCCTAGTGACAGAATATAACACGAACTAATTGTTGACCAAATTGGAGATAGAACAAATGGCCTAGTGACAGAATATAACACAAACTAATTGTTGACCAAATTGGAGATATAACAAATGGCCTAGTGACAGAATATAACACAAACTAATTTTTGACCAAATTGGAGATAGAACAAATGGCCTAGTGAAAAATATAACACAAACTAATTTTTGACCAAATTGGAGATAGAATAAATGGCCTTGTGACAGAATATAACACGAACTAATTGTTGACCAAATTGGAGATAGAACAAATGGCCTAATGACAGAATATAACACAAACTAATTGTTGACCAAATTGGAGATAGAACAAATGGCCTAGTGACAGAATATAACACAAACTAATTGTTGACCAAATTGGAGATAAAACAAATGGCCTAGTGACAGAATATAACACAAACTAATTGTTGACCAAATTGGTGATAGAAAAAATGGCCTAGTGACAGAATATAACACAAACTAATTGTTGACCAAATAGGAGATAGAACAAATGGCCTAGTGACAGAATATAACACAAACTAATTGTTGACCAAATTGGAGATAGAACAAATGGCCTAGTGACAGAATATAACACAAACTAATTTTTGACAAAATTGGAGATAGAACAAATGGCCTAGTGACAGAATATAACACAAACTAATTGTTGACCAAATCGGTGATAAAACAAATGGCCTAGTGACAGAATATAACAAAAACTAATTGTTGACCAAATTGGAGATAAAACAAATGGCCTAGTGACAGAATATAACACAAACTAATTGTTGACCAAATTGGAGATAGAACAAATGGCCTAATGACAGAATATAACACAAACTAATTGTTCACCAAATTGGAGATAGAACAAATGGCCTAGTGACAGAATATAACACAAACTAATTGTTGACCAAATTGGAGATAAAACAAATGGCCTAGTGACAGAATATAACACAAACTAATTGTTGACCAAATTGGAGATAGAACAAATGGCCTAGTGACAGAATATAACACAAACTAATTGTTGACCAAATTGGAGATAGAACAAATGGCCTAGTGACAGAATATAACACAAACTAATTGTTGACCAAAGAGGAGATTGAACAAATGGCCTAGTGACAGAATATAACACAAACTAATTGTTGACCAAATTGGAGATAGAACAAATGGCCTAGTGACAGAATATAACACAAACTAATTGTTGACCAAATTGGAGATAGAACAAATGGCCTAGTGACAGAATATAACACAAACTAATTTTTGACCAAATTGGAGATAGAACAAATGGCCTAGTGACAGAATATAACACAAACTAATTGTTGACCAAATTGGAGATATAACAAATGGCCTAGTGACAGAATATAACACAAACTAATTGTTGACCAAATTGGAGATAGAATAAATGGCCTAGTGACAGAATATAACACGAACTAATTGTTGACCAAATTGGAGATAGAACAAATGGCCTAATGACAGAATATAACACAAACTAATTGTTGACCAAATTGGAGATAGAACAAATGGCCTAGTGACAGAATATAACACAAACTAATTTTTGACCAAATTGGAGATAGAACAAATGGCCTAGTGACAGAATATAACACAAACTAATTGTTGACCAAATTGGAGATAGAACAAATGGCCTAGTGACAGAATATAACACAAACTAATTTTTGGCCAAATTGGAGATAGAACAAATGGCCTAGTGACAGAATATAACACAAACTAATTTTTGACCAAATTGGATATAGAACAAATGGCCTAGTGACAGAATATAACACAAACTAATTGTTGACCAAATTGGAGATAGAACAAATGGCCTAGTGACAGAATATAACACAAACTAATTTTTGACAAAATTGGAGATAGAACAAATGGCCTAGTGACAGAATATAACACAAACTAATTGTTGACCAAATCGGTGATAAAACAAATGGCCTAGTGACAGAATATAACACAAACTAATTGTTGACCAAATTGGAGATAAAACAAATGGCCTAGTGACAGAATATAACACAAACTAATTTTTGACCAAATTGGAGATAGAACAAATGGCCTAGTGAAAAAATAACACAAACTAATTTTTGACAAAATTGGAGATAGAACAAATGGCCTAGTGACAGAATATAACACAAACTAATTGTTGACCAAATTGGATATAGAACAAATGGCCTAGTGACAGAATATAACACAAACTAATTGTTGACCAAATTGGAGATAGAACAAATGGCCTAGTGACAGAATATAACACAAACTAATTTTTGACAAAATTGGAGATAGAACAAATGGCCTAGTGACAGAATATAACACAAACTAATTGTTGACCAAATCGGTGATAAAACAAATGGCCTAGTGACAGAATATAACAAAAACTAATTGTTGACCAAATTGGAGATAAAACAAATGGCCTAGTGACAGAATATAACACAAACTAATTGTTGACCAAATTGGAGATAGAACAAATGGCCTAGTGAAAAATATAACACAAACTAATTTTTGACAAAATTGGAGATAGAACAAATGGCCTAGTGACAGAATATAACACAAACTAATTGTTGACCAAATTGGAGATATAACAAATGGCCTAGTGACAGAATATAACACAAACTAATTTTTGACAAAATTGGAGATAGAACAAATGGCCTAGTGACAGAATATAACACAAACTAATTTTTGACCAAATTGGAGATAGAATAAATGGCCTAGTGACAGAATATAACACGAACTAATTGTTGACCAAATTGGAGATAGAACAAATGGCCTAATGACAGAATATAACACAAACTAATTGTTGACCAAATTGGAGATATAACAAATGGCCTAGTGACAGAATATAACACAAACTAATTTTTGACCAAATTGGAGATAGAACAAATGGCCTAGTGAAAAATATAACACAAACTAATTTTTGACCAAATTGGAGATAGAATAAATGGCCTTGTGACAGAATATAACACGAACTAATTTTTGACCAAATTGGAGATAGAACAAATGGCCTAGTGACAGAATATAACACAAACTAATTGTTGACCAAATTGGAGATAGAACAAATGGCCTAGTGACAGAATATAACACAAACTAATTGTTGACCAAATTGGAGATAAAACAAATGGCCTAGTGACAGAATATAACACAAACTAATTGTTGACCAAATTGGTGATAGAAAAAATGGCCTAGTGACAGAATATAACACAAACTAATTGTTGACCAAATAGGAGATAGAACAAATGGCCTAGTGACAGAATATAACACAAACTAATTGTTGACCAAATTGGAGATAGAACAAATGGCCTAGTGACAGAATATAACACAAACTAATTTTTGACAAAATTGGAGATAGAACAAATGGCCTAGTGACAGAATATAACACAAACTAATTGTTGACCAAATCGGTGATAAAACAAATGGCCTAGTGACAGAATATAACAAAAACTAATTGTTGACCAAATTGGAGATAAAACAAATGGCCTAGTGACAGAATATAACACAAACTAATTGTTGACCAAATTGGAGATAGAACAAATGGCCTAGTGAAAAATATAACACAAACTAATTTTTGACAAAATTGGAGATAGAACAAATGGCCTAGTGACAGAATATAACACAAACTAATTGTTGACCAAATTGGAGATAGAACAAATGGCCTAGTGACAGAATATAACACAAACTAATTTTTGACCAAATTGGAGATAGAACAAATGGCCTAGTGACAGAATATAACACAAACTAATTTTTGACCAAATTGGAGATAGAACAAATGGCCTAGTGACAGAATATAACACGAACTAATTGTTGACCAAATTGGAGATAGAACAAATGGCCTAATGACAGAATATAACACAAACTAATTGTTGACCAAATTGGAGATAGAACAAATGGCCTAGTGACAGAATATAACACAAACTAATTGTTGACCAAATTGGAGATAAAACAAATGGCCTAGTGACAGAATATAACACAAACTAATTGTTGACCAAATTGGTGATAGAAAAAATGGCCTAGTGACAGAATATAACACAAACTAATTGTTGACCAAATAGGAGATAGAACAAATGGCCTAGTGACAGAATATAACACAAACTAATTGTTGACCAAATTGGAGATAGAACAAATGGCCTAGTGACAGAATATAACACAAACTAATTTTTGACAAAATTGGAGATAGAACAAATGGCCTAGTGACAGAATATAACACAAACTAATTGTTGACCAAATCGGTGATAAAACAAATGGCCTAGTGACAGAATATAACACAAACTAATTGTTGACCAAATTGGAGATAAAACAAATGGCCTAGTGACAGAATATAACACAAACTAATTGTTGACCAAATTGGAGATAGAACAAATGGCCTAGTGAAAAATATAACACAAACTAATTTTTGACAAAATTGGAGATAGAACAAATGGCCTAGTGACAGAATATAACACAAACTAATTGTTGACCAAATTGGAGATATAACAAATGGCCTAGTGACAGAATATAACACAAACTAATTTTTGACCAAATTGGAGATAGAACAAATGGCCTAGTGACAGAATATAACACAAACTAATTTTTGACCAAATTGGAGATAGAATAAATGGCCTAGTGACAGAATATAACACGAACTAATTGTTGACCAAATTGGAGATAGAACAAATGGCCTAATGACAGAATATAACACAAACTAATTGTTGACCAAATTGGAGATATAACAAATGGCCTAGTGACAGAATATAACACAAACTAATTTTTGACCAAATTGGAGATAGAACAAATGGCCTAGTGAAAAATATAACACAAACTAATTTTTGACCAAATTGGAGATAGAATAAATGGCCTTGTGACAGAATATAACACGAACTAATTGTTGACCAAATTGGAGATAGAACAAATGGCCTAGTGACAGAATATAACACAAACTAATTGTTGACCAAATTGGAGATAGAACAAATGGCCTAGTGACAGAATATAACACAAACTAATTGTTGACCAAATTGGAGATAAAACAAATGGCCTAGTGACAGAATATAACACAAACTAATTGTTGACCAAATTGGTGATAGAAAAAATGGCCTAGTGACAGAATATAACACAAACTAATTGTTGACCAAATAGGAGATAGAACAAATGGCCTAGTGACAGAATATAACACAAACTAATTGTTGACCAAATTGGAGATAGAACAAATGGCCTAGTGACAGAATATAACACAAACTAATTTTTGACCAAATTGGAGATAGAACAAATGGCCTAGTGACAGAATATAACACAAACTAATTTTTGACCAAATTGGAGATAGAACAAATGGCCTAGTGACAGAATATAACACAAACTAATTGTTGACCAAATTGGAGATAGAACAAATGGCCTAGTGACAGAATATAACACAAACTAATTTTTGACCAAATTGGAGATAGAACAAATGGCCTAGTGACAGAATATAACACAAACTAATTTTTGACCAAATTGGAGATAGAACAAATGGCCTAGTGACAGAATATAACACAAACTAATTTTTGACCAAATTGGAGATAGAACAAATGGCCTAGTGACAGAATATAACACAAACTAATTTTTGGCCAAATTGGAGATAGAACAAATGGCCTAGTGACAGAATATAACACAAACTAATTTTTGACCAAATTGGATATAGAACAAATGGCCTAGTGACAGAATATAACACAAACTAATTGTTGACCAAATTGGAGATAGAACAAATGGCCTAGTGACAGAATATAACACAAACTAATTTTTGACAAAATTGGAGATAGAACAAATGGCCTAGTGACAGAATATAACACAAACTAATTGTTGACCAAATCGGTGATAAAACAAATGGCCTAGTGACAGAATATAACACAAACTAATTTTTGACCAAATTGGAGATAGAACAAATGGCCTAGTGACAGAATATAACACAAACTAATTTTTGACCAAATTGGAGATAGAACAAATGGCCTAGTGACAGAATATAACACAAACTAATTTTTGACCAAATTGGAGATAGAACAAATGGCCTAGTGACAGAATATAACACAAACTAATTTTTGGCCAAATTGGAGATAGAACAAATGGCCTAGTGACAGAATATAACACAAACTAATTTTTGACCAAATTGGATATAGAACAAATGGCCTAGTGACAGAATATAACACAAACTAATTGTTGACCAAATTGGAGATAGAACAAATGGCCTAGTGACAGAATATAACACAAACTAATTGTTGACCAAATTGGAGATAGAACAAATGGCCTAGTGACAGAATATAACACAAACTAATTGTTGACCAAATTGGAGATAGAACAAATGGCCTAGTGACAGAATATAACACAAACTAATTTTTGACCAAATTGGAGATAGAACAAATGGCCTAGTGACAGAATATAACACAAACTAATTTTTGACCAAATTGGAGATAGAACAAATGGCCTAGTGACAGAATATAACACAAACTAATTTTTGACCAAATTGGAGATAGAACAAATGGCCTAGTGACAGAATATAACACAAACTAATTTTTGACCAAATTGGAGATAGAACAAATGGCCTAGTGACAGAATATAACACAAACTAATTTTTGGCCAAATTGGAGATAGAACAAATGGCCTAGTGACAGAATATAACACAAACTAATTTTTGACCAAATTGGATATAGAACAAATGGCCTAGTGACAGAATATAACACAAACTAATTGTTGACCAAATTGGAGATAGAACAAATGGCCTAGTGACAGAATATAACACAAACTAATTTTTGACAAAATTGGAGATAGAACAAATGGCCTAGTGACAGAATATAACACAAACTAATTGTTGACCAAATCGGTGATAAAACAAATGGCCTAGTGACAGAATATAACAAAAACTAATTGTTGACCAAATTGGAGATAAAACAAATGGCCTAGTGACAGAATATAACACAAACTAATTGTTGACCAAATTGGAGATAGAACAAATGGCCTAGTGAAAAATATAACACAAACTAATTTTTGACAAAATTGGAGATAGAACAAATGGCCTAGTGACAGAATATAACACAAACTAATTGTTGACCAAATCGGAGATATAACAAATGGCCTAGTGACAGAATATAACACAAACTAATTTTTGACCAAATTGGAGATAGAACAAATGGCCTAGTGACAGAATATAACACAAACTAATTTTTGACCAAATTGGAGATAGAATAAATGGCCTAGTGACAGAATATAACACGAACTAATTGTTGACCAAATTGGAGATAGAACAAATGGCCTAATGACAGAATATAACACAAACTAATTGTTGACCAAATTGGAGATAGAACAAATGGCCTAGTGACAGAATATAACACAAACTAATTGTTGACCAAATTGGAGATAAAACAAATGGCCTAGTGACAGAATATAACACAAACTAATTGTTGACCAAATTGGAGATAGAACAAATGGCCTAGTGACAGAATATAACACAAACTAATTGTTGACCAAATTGGAGATAGAACAAATGGCCTAGTGACAGAATATAACACAAACTAATTGTTGACCAAATAGGAGATAGAACAAATGGCCTAGTGACAGAATATAACACAAACTAATTGTTGACCAAATCGGTGATAAAACAAATGGCCTAGTGACAGAATATAACAAAAACTAATTGTTGACCAAATTGGAGATAAAACAAATGGCCTAGTGACAGAATATAACACAAACTAATTGTTGACCAAATTGGAGATAGAACAAATGGCCTAGTGAAAAATATAACACAAACTAATTTTTGACAAAATTGGAGATAGAACAAATGGCCTAGTGACAGAATATAACACAAACTAATTGTTGACCAAATTGGAGATATAACAAATGGCCTAGTGACAGAATATAACACAAACTAATTTTTGACCAAATTGGAGATAGAACAAATGGCCTAGTGACAGAATATAACACAAACTAATTTTTGACCAAATTGGAGATAGAATAAATGGCCTAGTGACAGAATATAACACGAACTAATTGTTGACCAAATTGGAGATAGAACAAATGGCCTAATAACAGAATATAACACAAACTAATTGTTGACCAAATTGGAGATAGAACAAATGGCCTAGTGACAGAATATAACACAAACTAATTGTTGACCAAATTGGAGATAGAACAAATGGCCTAGTGACAGAATATAACACAAACTAATTGTTGACCAAATTGGAGATAGAACAAATGGCCTAGTGACAGAATATAACACAAACTAATTGTTGACCAAATAGGAGATAGAACAAATGGCCTAGTGACAGAATATATAACAAACTAATTGTTGACCAAATTGGAGATAGAACAAATGGCCTAGTGACAGAATATAACACAAACTAATTGTTGACCAAATTGGAGATAGAACAAATGGCCTAGTGACAGAATATAACACAAACTAATTTTTGACAAAATTGGAGATAGAACAAATGGCCTAGTGACAGAATATAACACAAACTAATTGTTGACCAAATTGGAGATATAACAAATGGCCTAGTGACAGAATATAACACAAACAAATTGTTGACCAAATTGGAGATAGAACAAATGGCCTAGTGACAGAATATAACACAAACTAATTTTTGACCAAATTGGAGATAGAATAAATGGCCTAGTGACAGAATATAACACGAACTAATTGTTGACCAAATTGGAGATAGAACAAATGGCCTAATGACAGAATATAACACAAACTAATTGTTGACCAAATTGGAGATAGAACAAATGGCCTAGTGACAGAATATAACACAAACTAATTGTTGACCAAATTGGAGATAAAACAAATGGCCTAGTGACAGAATATAACACAAACTAATTGTTGACCAAATTGGTGATAGAAAAAATGGCCTAGTGACAGAATATAACACAAACTAATTGTTGACCAAATAGGAGATAGAACAAATGGCCTAGTGACAGAATATAACACAAACTAATTGTTGACCAAATTGGAGATAGAACAAATGGCCTAGTGACAGAATATAACACAAACTAATTTTTGACCAAATTGGAGATAGAACAAATGGCCTAGTGACAGAATATAACACAAACTAATTTTTGACCAAATTGGAGATAGAACAAATGGCCTAGTGACAGAATATAACACAAACTAATTTTTGACCAAATTGGAGATAGAACAAATGGCCTAGTGACAGAATATAACACAAACTAATTTTTGACCAAATTGGATATAGAACAAATGGCCTAGTGACAGAATATAACACAAACTAATTGTTGACCAAATTGGAGATAGAACAAATGGCCTAATGACAGAATATAACACAAACTAATTGTTGACCAAATTGGAGATAGAACAAATGGCCTAGTGACAGAATATAACACAAACTAATTGTTGACCAAATTGGAGATAAAACAAATGGCCTAGTGACAGAATATAACACAAACTAATTGTTGACCAAATTGGTGATAGAAAAAATGGCCTAGTGACAGAATATAACACAAACTAATTGTTGACCAAATAGGAGATAGAACAAATGGCCTAGTGACAGAATATAACACAAACTAATTGTTGACCAAATTGAAGATAGAACAAATGGCCTAGTGACAGAATATAACACAAACTAATTTTTGACCAATTTGGAGATAGAACAAATGGCCTAGTGACAGAATATAACACAAACTAATTTTTGACCAAATTGGAGATAGAACAAATGGCCTAGTGACAGAATATAACACAAACTAATTTTTGACCAAATTGGAGATAGAACAAATGGCCTAGTGACAGAATATAACACAAACTAATTTTTGACCAAATTGGATATAGAACAAATGGCCTAGTGACAGAATATAACACAAACTAATTGTTGACCAAATTGGAGATAGAACAAATGGCCTAGTGACAGAATATAACACAAACTAATTTTTGACAAAATTGGAGATAGAACAAATGGCCTAGTGACAGAATATAAAACAAACTAATTTTTGACCAAATTGGAGATAGAACAAATGGCCTAGTGACAGAATATAACACAAACTAATTGTTGACCAAATTGGAGATAGAACAAATGGCCTAGTGACAGAATATAACACAAACTAATTGTTGACCAAATTGGAGATAGAACAAATGGCCTAGTGACAGAATATAACACAAACTAATTTTTGACCAAATTGGAGATAGAACAAATGGCCTAGTGACAGAATATAACACAAACTAATTTTTGACCAAATTGGAGATAGAACAAATTGCCTAGTGACAGAATATAACACAAACTAATTGTTGACCAAATTGGAGATAGAACAAATGGCCTAGTGACAGAATATAACACAAACTAATTTTTGACCAAATTGGATATAGAACAAATGGCCTAGTGACAGAATATAACACAAACTAATTGCTGACCAAATTGGAGATAGAACAAATGGCCTAGTGACAGAATATAACACAAACTAATTTTTGACAAAATTGGAGATAGAACAAATGGCCTAGTGACAGAATATAAAACAAACTAATTGTTGACCAAATTGGAGATAGAACAAATGGCCTAGTGACAGAATATAACACTAACTAATTGTTGACCAAATTGGAGATAAAACAAATGGCCTAGTGACAGAATATAACACAAACTAATTGTTGACCAAATTGGAGATTGAACAAATGGCCTAGTGACAGAATATAACACAAACTAATTTTTGACCAAATTGCAGATAGAACAAATGACCTAGTGACAGAATATATAACAAACTAATTTTTGACCAAATTGGAGATAGAACAAATGGCCTAGTGACAGAATATAACACAAACTAATTGTTGACCAAATCGGAGATAAAACAAATGGCCTAGTGACAGAATATAACAAAAACTAATTGTTGACCAAATTGGAGATAGAACAAATGGCCTAGTGACAGAATATAACACAAACTAATTGTTGACCAAATTGGAGATATAACAAATGGCCTAGTGACAGAATATAACACAAACTAATTGTTGACCAAATTGGAGATAGACCAAATGGCCTAGTGACAGAATATAACACAAACTAATTGTTGACCAAATTGGAGATAGAACAAATGGCCTAGTGACAGAATATAACACTAACTAATTTTTGACCAAATTGGAGATAGAACAAATGGCCTAGTGACAGAATATAACACAAACTAATTTTTGACCAAATTGGAGATAGAACAAATGGCCTAGTGACAGAATATAAAACAAACTAATTGTTGACCAAATTGGAGATAGAACAAATGGCCTAGTGACAGAATATAACACTAACTAATTGTTGACCAAATTGGAGATAAAACAAATGGCCTAGTGACAGAATATAACACAAACTAATTTTTGACCAAATTGGAGATAGAACAAATGGCCTAGTGACAGAATATAAAACAAACTAATTTTTGACCAAATTGGATATAGAACAAATGGCCTAGTGACAGAATATAACACAAACTAATTGCTGACCAAATTGGAGATAGAACAAATGGCCTAGTGACAGAATATAACACAAACTAATTTTTGACAAAATTGGAGATAGAACAAATGGCCTAGTGACAGAATATAAAACAAACTAATTGTTGACCAAATTGGAGATAGAACAAATGGCCTAGTGACAGAATATAACACTAACTAATTGTTGACCAAATTGGAGATAAAACAAATGGCCTAGTGACAGAATATAACACAAACTAATTGTTGACCAAATTGGAGATTGAACAAATGGCCTAGTGACAGAATATAACACAAACTAATTTTTGACCAAATTGCAGATAGAACAAATGACCTAGTGACAGAATATATAACAAACTAATTTTTGACCAAATTGGAGATAGAACAAATGGCCTAGTGACAGAATATAACACAAACTAATTGTTGACCAAATCGGAGATAAAACAAATGGCCTAGTGACAGAATATAACAAAAACTAATTGTTGACCAAATTGGAGATAGAACAAATGGCCTAGTGACAGAATATAACACAAACTAATTGTTGACCAAATTGGAGATATAACAAATGGCCTAGTGACAGAATATAACACAAACTAATTGTTGACCAAATTGGAGATAGACCAAATGGCCTAGTGACAGAATATAACACAAACTAATTGTTGACCAAATTGGAGATAGAACAAATGGCCTAGTGACAGAATATAACACTAACTAATTTTTGACCAAATTGGAGATAGAACAAATGGCCTAGTGACAGAATATAACACAAACTAATTTTTGACCAAATTGGAGATAGAACAAATGGCCTAGTGACAGAATATAAAACAAACTAATTGTTGACCAAATTGGAGATAGAACAAATGGCCTAGTGACAGAATATAACACTAACTAATTGTTGACCAAATTGGAGATAAAACAAATGGCCTAGTGACAGAATATAACACAAACTAATTTTTGACCAAATTGGAGATAGAACAAATGGCCTAGTGACAGAATATAAAACAAACTAATTTTTGACCAAATTGGATATAGAACAAATGGCCTAGTGACAGAATATAACACAAACTAATTGCTGACCAAATTGGAGATAGAACAAATGGCCTAGTGACAGAATATAACACAAACTAATTTTTGACAAAATTGGAGATAGAACAAATGGCCTAGTGACAGAATATAAAACAAACTAATTGTTGACCAAATTGGAGATAGAACAAATGGCCTAGTGACAGAATATAACACTAACTAATTGTTGACCAAATTGGAGATAAAACAAATGGCCTAGTGACAGAATATAACACAAACTAATTGTTGACCAAATTGGAGATTGAACAAATGGCCTAGTGACAGAATATAACACAAACTAATTTTTGACCAAATTGCAGATAGAACAAATGACCTAGTGACAGAATATATAACAAACTAATTTTTGACCAAATTGGAGATAGAACAAATGGCCTAGTGACAGAATATAACACAAACTAATTGTTGACCAAATCGGAGATAAAACAAATGGCCTAGTGACAGAATATAACAAAAACTAATTGTTGACCAAATTGGAGATAGAACAAATGGCCTAGTGACAGAATATAACACAAACTAATTGTTGACCAAATTGGAGATATAACAAATGGCCTAGTGACAGAATATAACACAAACTAATTGTTGACCAAATTGGAGATAGAACAAATGGCCTAGTGACAGAATATAACACAAACTAATTGTTGACCAAATTGGAGATAGAACAAATGGCCTAGTGACAGAATATAACACTAACTAATTTTTGACCAAATTGGAGATAGAACAAATGGCCTAGTGACAGAATATAACACAAACTAATTTTTGACCAAATTGGAGATAGAACAAATGGCCTAGTGACAGAATATAACACAAACTAATTGTTGACCAAATTGGAGATAGAACAAATGGCCTAGTGACAGAATATAACACAAACTAATTATTGACCAAATTGGAGATAGAACAAATGGCCTAGTGACAGAATATAACACAAACTAATTTTTGACCAAATTGGATATAGAACAAATGGCCTAGTGACAGAATATAACACAAACTAATTGTTGACCAAATTGGAGATAGAACAAATGGCCTAGTGACAGAATATAACACAAACTAATTTTTGACAAAATTGGAGATAGAACAAATGGCCTAGTGACAGAATATAACACAAACTAATTGTTGACCAAATTGGAGATAGAACAAATGGCCTAGTGACAGAATATAACACAAACTAATTGTTGACCAAATTGGAGATAGAACAAATGGCCTAGTGACAGAATATAACACAAACTAATTGTTGACCAAATTGGAGATAGAACAAATGGCCTAGTGACAGAATATAACACAAACTAATTGTTGACCAAATTGGAGATAGAACAAATGGCCTAGTGACAGAATATAACACAAACTAATTTTTGACCAAATTGGAGATAGAACAAATTGCCTAGTGACAGAATATAACACAAACTAATTGTTGACCAAATTGGAGATAGAACAAATGGCCTAGTGACAGAATATAACACAAACTAATTTTTGACCAAATTGGATATAGAACAAATGGCCTAGTGACAGAATATAACACAAACTAATTGCTGACCAAATTGGAGATAGAACAAATGGCCTAGTGACAGAATATAACACAAACTAATTTTTGACAAAATTGGAGATAGAACAAATGGCCTAGTGACAGAATATAAAACAAACTAATTGTTGACCAAATTGGAGATATAACAAATGGCCTAGTGACAGAATATAACACAAACTAATTGTTGACCAAATTGGAGATAGAACAAATGGCCTAGTGACAGAATATAACACTAACTAATTGTTGACCAAATTGGAGATAAAACAAATGGCCTAGTGACAGAATATAACACAAACTAATTGTTGACCAAATTGGAGATTGAACAAATGGCCTAGTGACAGAATATAACACAAAATAATTTTTGACCAAATTGCAGATAGAACAAATGACCTAGTGACAGAATATATAACAAACTAATTTTTGACCAAATTGGAGATAGAACAAATGGCCTAGTGACAGAATATAACACAAACTAATTGTTGACCAAATCGGAGATAAAACAAATGGCCTAGTGACAGAATATAACAAAAACTAATTGTTGACCAAATTGGAGATAGAACAAATGGCCTAGTGACAGAATATAACACAAACTAATTGTTGACCAAATTGGAGATATAACAAATGGCCTAGTGACAGAATATAACACAAACTAATTGTTGACCAAATTGGAGATAGACCAAATGGCCTAGTGACAGAATATAACACAAACTAATTGTTGACCAAATTGGAGATAGAACAAATGGCCTAGTGACAGAATATAACACTAACTAATTTTTGACCAAATTGGAGATAGAACAAATGGCCTAGTGACAGAATATAACACAAACTAATTTTTGACCAAATTGGAGATAGAACAAATGGCCTAGTGACAGAATATAACACAAACTAATTGTTGACCAAATTGGAGATAGAACAAATGGCCTAGTGACAGAATATAACACAAACTAATTGTTGACCAAATTGGAGATAGAACAAATGGCCTAGTGACAGAATATAACACAAACTAATTTTTGACCAAATTGGATATAGAACAAATGGCCTAGTGACAGAATATAACACAAACTAATTGTTGACCAAATTGGAGATAGAACAAATGGCCTAGTGACAGAATATAACACAAACTAATTTTTGACAAAATTGGAGATAGAACAAATGGCCTAGTGACAGAATATAACACAAACTAATTGTTGACCAAATTGGAGATAGAACAAATGGCCTAGTGACAGAATATAACACAAACTAATTGTTGACCAAATTGGAGATAGAACAAATGGCCTAGTGACAGAATATAACACAAACTAATTGTTGACCAAATTGGAGATAGAACAAATGGCCTAGTGACAGAATATAACACAAACTAATTGTTGACCAAATTGGAGATAGAACAAATGGCCTAGTGACAGAATATAACACAAACTAATTTTTGACCAAATTGGAGATAGAACAAATGGCCTAGTGACAGAATATAACACAAACTAATTGTTGACCAAATTGGAGATAGAACAAATGGCCTAGTGACAGAATATAACACAAACTAATTTTTGACCAAATTGGATATAGAACAAATGGCCTAGTGACAGAATATAACACAAACTAATTGCTGACCAAATTGGAGATAGAACAAATGGCCTAGTGACAGAATATAACACAAACTAATTTTTGACAAAATTGGAGATAGAACAAATGGCCTAGTGACAGAATATAAAACAAACTAATTGTTGACCAAATTGGAGATAGAACAAATGGCCTAGTGACAGAATATAACACAAACTAATTGTTGACCAAATTGGAGATAAAACAAATGGCCTAGTGACAGAATATAACACAAACTAATTGTTGACCAAATTGGAGATTGAACAAATGGCCTAGTGACAGAATATAACACTAACTAATTTTTGACCAAATTGCAGATAGAACAAATGACCTAGTGACAGAATATATAACAAACTAATTTTTGACCAAATTGGAGATAGAACAAATGGCCTAGTGACAGAATATAACACAAACTAATTGTTGACCAAATCGGAGATAAAACAAATGGCCTAGTGACATAATATAACAAAAACTAATTGTTGACCAAATTGGAGATAGAACAAATGGCCTAGTGACAGAATATAACACAAACTAATTGTTGACCAAATTGGAGATATAACAAATGGCCTAGTGACAGAATATAACACAAACTAATTGTTGACCAAATTGGAGATAGACCAAATGGCCTAGTGACAGAATATAACACAAACTAATTGTTGACCAAATTGGAGATAGAACAAATGGCCTAGTGACAGAATATAACACTAACTAATTTTTGACCAAATTGGAGATAGAACAAATGGCCTAGTGACAGAATATAACACAAACTAATTTTTGACCAAATTGGAGATAGAACAAATGGCCTAGTGACAGAATATAACACAAACTAATTGTTGACCAAATTGGAGATAGACCAAATGGCCTAGTGACAGAATATAACACAAACTAATTGTTGACCAAATTGGAGATAGAACAAATGGCCTAGTGACAGAATATAACATAAACTAATTTTTGACCAAATTGGATATAGAACAAATGGCCTAGTGACAGAATATAACACAAACTAATTGTTGACCAAATTGGAGATAGAACAAATGGCCTAGTGACAGAATATAACACAAACTAATTTTTGACAAAATTGGAGATAGAACAAATGGCCTAGTGACAGAATATAACACAAACTAATTGTTGACCAAATTGGAGATAGAACAAATGGCCTAGTGACAGAATATAACACAAACTAATTGTTGACCAAATTGGAGATAAAACAAATGGCCTAGTGACAGAATATAACACAAACTAATTGTTGACCAAATTGGAGATAGAACAAATGGCCTAGTGACAGAATATAACACAAACTAATTTTTGACCAAATTGGAGATAGAACAAATGGCCTAGTGACAGAATATATAACAAACTAATTTTTGACCAAATTGGAGATAGAACAAATGGCCTAGTGACAGAATATAACACAAACTAATTGTTGACCAAATTGGAGATAGAACAACGTGGTTCTCATGGGACAAGTTGTATTTTATCCAAATAAACTTTGGAAGAATATTTAAATTTTAAATTTAATTTTTTAACAAAAAATTAAAACCACGTAGAAATAGTATTTGACAGATGACTAAACACCTACACTATTCAGTTTTAAAATATGACGTTGAAAACGTAAGAAAGTTTTAATTGAGTATTGCCCAGTAGGTTATATCTACATAGGAGATACAAACATACACATACAATTAGTTTCAGCAAAATTATTTCTTTTGTGAACATAGCCATGGGAGTTGATAAATCGGTGTTTGGTGTGACTTATGTATTTGGCGTCGTAGTGGAAAAAGAATTGAAACTTAGTTTTAAAACAAAGATTTGTTTACCTTGCCTTGTGAAGAAAAAAACCTCTCTGGGATAGGCGTTACATGTATGTTGCTTAATGTTAGAAATGATTTCAAAACAAGGAAAGATAATATATATATAGAGATTTCAATTTGCGTGATAACATTTGCAAAACAATAGAACGCAAAACTCTAAACTCGATGTAAGATGTATTCTGAAACATTTGACTCAGGTCAACACTTCTTCTTCTGCTGTATACATTTGTACCTATCAATTTTATGTAGTAAGTCAGTTTCATATATGGTACTCTTGCATCGACAAGAAAGACATATTTCCCCATTCCGTTCACTTTCTTGAAACATTGAACACTACAAAGAAACAGAGTGGACTTGACGTATCAAATAAAGAAGTAGTATTTGCAGAGGAGGAAAGCCTTATGTGACAGCTGGTTCCAAGTATATACACTTAATACTTTGTGGAATCGATGTATGTCGTTGTATGTGAGTTAATTCAAAGATAAATAAACAAAAATATCACAAAAGAAAATAGATATATAGAACACATGTTGAGGTAAACGTACTGATTTTTAACAATAAGGTTACAAATTAGAAATACACCCCTCTGAAATTGGAAGTATCACGCATTAATAGACCCAATATTATGTTTCTCATGGTTAAGACAAACCGGTTAATATTTTCAAACTAAGGTGTGACCAACAAACATAACGTGTTCCAATTGCAAGGACAGAAACCACATTTATTGGTAATTTGCAAGACGTCTTCCAGGTAAACAAGTCTCTCTTGTATTTATACCACGGAGATCTACGTTCAGTTAACATATGAACTACAGTATTTAGTTGTCATGGAGCACAGTGGTGTAGTGCTTAGCATGCTTGCCTCTCACGCCAACGGCCCGGGTTCGAATCCCGGTGGAGACACTAAACATTTGTTACCT
This sequence comes from Gibbula magus, assembly GCA_936450465.1. NCBI lineage: Eukaryota > Metazoa > Mollusca > Gastropoda > Trochida > Trochidae > Gibbula > Gibbula magus. The sequence goes on from OW388296.1 coordinate 79,742,626, forward strand.
GGGTCTTATATTGTGTTGTGCCCCTGGGCAAGGCATTTCATCCACATTGAACTCAGTTCACCCAGCTGTTTAAATGGGTACCTGAACATGGGAGGTACGGACCTAAATGGTCGCTCGGAGCGCTTAGTAGCGGCACCGAAAGTACAATTCCTTCAGGGTAATAATTGTACCGCGAGTGCTTGCACTGGATATAAGGCGTTTAAATGTATATTATTATTATTTTATTATTATTAATACAAATGAGATTAATGTATTAATAATAAGTTGGTATGATGAAAGAGAACAAGTTCTATGAATAATGTGACGTTCTAGTGTAGATGCTTATACCATTATCAAGCATGTGAGATAATCCGTCATACAACTGACATCGAGGACGAGAAAAACGCCATTTAGCATTAATAAATTCCATTAACATTAATGCAGGATTAATGAAATAACAACACTGTATTGTTCAGTGTACGATTAAAATCAGGGGACATTAACAAGATATCCTAAAACATCATATACCGTACCATTAGTGAATTTGATTTTACTGTCAGTATTCTAACATCAACGATCAAACAAACAATCTGGGTAGTTGATCTTGATCGTGTCTGCTCCAGTCTGATCCAAGATGGAGGAGTGCATCAGTACACCAGCTACCCAATGTGAGTTGGTACGAGATAGGGAGCTCGCAGTGTTCAGGTCGTTTAATGATATTTATTCATGTACTCAGGCACAGGGGGATCAACAAAATAGATTTTCTCTCTCTCTCTATATATATGTATTTCCCCATAATAACATTAAAGCAGACTAAATACATCATAGAAAACACAAATAAAGTTTATAAAACTATTTCATGAGAAGCGTTTGCTAAGAGAAATATACAAGCTGGATTATTTGTGTCTTGATATAATTTGATAGGATCGTGTAATCAAATAGTGCATTCAGGATGTAAATTTAGTTTCCATCTGGTTCAACGTCAGAAAACCATCGCCTGATCAAAGCCAAAAATATAAGCATCGTCATCTTAGTTCAGTTTACGACAGATTAGTTTCTCGTAGTCTGGTGTTTATTACCACACATCTGTGACATGAGTGGGCGAAATGTGACTCAGTCAACTGCATTAACGAACAGGTTTATCAGTTACCAACATTTACACCCCTTGGGAAGTTATTACTTTTGTTTAAGTTGCAGGTTCTATGCCATCTGCGCAGGTTGGTTATCTCATATAAAACCATATTATCGTACTATATTCACAGACTTCCTACAGGAAAAACGCTTTGGACGAAACTGCAATGACCTACAACTGTGTATAATAAACAATGTAACCCGATTTAGTATATTTATCAGATACACAAAGAATGTAGAACAATATCAAGTACTGTTGTGCAGTAATGAACTAAATGTCTATTACTTTCATGCAGCCAAACCATTTTCTACTTTTTTTTAGAATCCACAGCGTGATTTTGATCTGTACATTGTATTTGCATGTTTCTTGGACCAATTACCGCCGAAAAATCATGGTTAATTTTTTCAAATTTAAGCCAAAAATTGTGTTTACTGGTGTTACGAAAGGTTTCGTAAAAAGAATATCCAAGATAGAATCACGTTTGATAGCTGATATCAAAGCTGGCTATCTGATGAAGTGGATATACACGGTGTTGTGCAGTAATGAGCTAATGTCTATTACTTTCATGCAGCTAAAGCATTTTCTATTTTTTTAAATCTTTTTTTTTTAGAGTCCACAGCGTGATTTTGATCTGTACATTGTATTTGCATGTTTCTTGGACCAATTACCGCCGAAAAATCATGGTTTCAGCACCACCAAAAATTGGAACCAATAAAATTAAAAGAATATTAATTTTTACTGGTATTACGAAAAGTTTCGTAAAACCGAATTTCAAAGATAGAATCACGTCTGATAACTGATATTAAAGCTGACGATCTGATGAAGTGGATAGACACGGTGTTGTGCAGTAATGAGCTAAATGTCTATTACTTTCATGCAGGTAAATCATTTTCTATTTGTTTTTTTAGAGTCCACAGTAGATAATAAAAATATATTAAGGCTACACACATAATGTAACCTCAAGGAGATGCTGATGACGAATCGTTTAAGAAAGCTAATATCAGTCTAAACTAAACGATTATTTTCTGAACGAAATGCATGTGTTTTTGTTGAACAATAACAGCTGTTAACAATTCTTCCAAATGTTTTACTGAAGTAGCTTAATCCTATGCATGCGAGTTTCAAAGATAAACAAACTCTTGTAAAATAACGGAGATGAATTTCTGATCACAAATAAAACAGTTCGTTTGTGGAAAGATGTGCATGTCACACAGTGTTAATTTAAATCAAAGTTTCCGTTCAGCTGTGTATCAGAATTACTTTTTCACGACTTTATTACAGATTATGTTGCAACTGCAACTGCAACTGCGACTGTAATGTCACAATGAATCTGCAAGTTGTAACACCCGAAACAATATGCAGCGAATATTCGATTGGATTTTGTTGGCATTGTCAATTTTCAATGTTTTATCTTCTTATTTCATTTTCATATTAATATACTTGTTTAGTTAGTTGATGTATTAAAAAGGTTTTGGATATTACATTGATAAGATTCACTTTTTATTGGCTTTATCAAGTTTCAATTTGTTTAATTGTTCTGAGCATGTGACAAACAAAATAATTAGTAAAACCATGCTATACATGTATACTACATCCGTCCTTACCAATGTCGACTTTTCTGAAGCCAATTCAGTACTTATTCGCTGATTGAAACTGGTCTACGTTAACGAGGATATAAATATAGTAGCAACACATCAGTCTGTGTCACAAGGGTGAGGAAGCCAGTACCTCGTGAACACACGGAACAATGAACACCACTCTAGTAGTCTGCAATGAAATGTCTTGTATTATAATTGCAACATGAACTCATTAGGGATTATGTGGCGGTGCATGACGTGAGAATAACCCATCATTTACCATGCAATCAGATGGTCCATCTTGTTATAGATTAGTCAAACATTAAATTGACAGTTGCGATACGTTTCGTTAGATAATCGGGTGATCATTAATTTGTAGAAAAATAAGGACAGGAAATTACAGTTACGTAAGACAACTTTATACACGACTGTTCCAGACTGTGAATCATACCTAGCCTGTCTGTGCTAATCAGATGGAGTGTTACAATTTCACAGCAAAACACAAATATCCTCCAATCACATATCTTGTTTGTTTTCTTTAAACATTATTTTATGGATATATTCTCGTATAGTCTTCTTCATTGGTATACCTAATAATACGATATTATGTGAGATATGTCTCTGAATAAGTAAAGACGACTTATTTACCCTGACCCATTACAAGAGCATAGACATATGTATAAGAGTGGTCTGTACATATGACATTTACATGAGGTCTCCCCGCGTCCAATTTGTTAATAGGATGGATTGGAACATGTCGTGAGAGAACTAATTTACAAACAAGGAGATTCGTTTGAAAGGGTGTGTCTATCAAATGTTCAGCTTCCAAGCTCCTGACAAAATACGTTATCTGGACAGTGGTGTAGTTAGGTTTCCATTGAAGACATTTCTGGAAGGGTTATTGTAAGAATTGCTTTTGTTCATTTGTTTGTTTCATTGGCTTAAGCTTTGTATTTAGTTGCGAGTTGTAGATAAACGCCTAAAATTATTATCATGACATTTCAGTGAAAGTTAGTATGGAGCTAAAGAACTGTTCCTATGTCAAATCAGGAAATGACTCAAAAAGAATGTTTGGGTATGTGGAGAATATAATAATTTGACTGGGAATGTAGAGGATACAAAATAATTTGACTTAGTATGAAGAGGATACAAACATAATTTGACTGGATGTGTAGAGAATACAAAAAAATATTTGACTGTGCATAAAGAGGATTTAAATATTGTTTGACTGGGTAGAGGATACAAAACTAATTTGACTTGGTATGTAGAGCATACAAATATTATTTGACTTGCTATGTAGATGATACAACAATAATTTGACTTGGTTTGTAGAGAATACACAAATTATTTGACTGAGTATGTTGAGGATACAACGATTATTTGACTGAGTATGTTGAGGATTCAACGATTATTTGACTGAGTATGTTGAGGATACAACGATTATTTGACTGAGTATGTTGAGGATACAACGATTATTTGACTGAGTATGTTGAGGATACAACGATTATTTGACTGAGTATGTTGAGGATACAGCGATTATTTGACTGGGTATGTAGAGGATAGATAGAGGAATTGAACTATATATATTTAGAAACATACAAGATATTATTTCCCTGAACATTAACATGGCATGCCTTGATAATGCCCAGTACAATGAATATATTCCCCTCGATGTTTCACATAGAGTTCTTTAAAAGCGTCGCATCCATTTAGCTGTTTGATGCCAAGTAAAAGAGTTTAACTAGAGATTAAAACTTGAAATCACAAATGGTAGATTGTAAGACAAATTCGTTATAATAAGTTATGAAGTTGAAAAGGTTCTACGAGTTGCTGTTTTTCTGACGTTTATTTTTTTCTTTAAATTTCTTTTATTAAATAAACGAAATCCTGAACTCACTGAGATTCATTGAATTACAACGCTAGCAGGAGCAAGTAATTTACCAAGAGCTAATACCACACTCTAAGCACGTTCTGTTGAACAATCTGATTCTCTTATATCACTCGTTACCATTCCCAAGTGTGGATTTGTGACTCCGAGATCTTCTGTGTTTCTAGATGAATATCACTGTGTGTAATATATCTCAGACTGAAAAGTTAACTGGGATCTATCTCATACTGTACTGGAAACTTTGAGCAGATATTGGACATTAGGACTTCAACTAGGATCTTGTCGTTCTATACAGACCTCACTTAAACATGACCTTTGCCATTATCATATCAAACCCTTCATAAACCATCAAAGCGAGTTTTCCACTATAGACTATATATTTTGCATAAACCTTACATGGTATGATTCATTTATTATTAACAAACAGTGGCATAAATATGTTCTATTTTCATGAGCACATAAATTAAGTGACTCACTGGATCATAGACATATAGTATATAGTCATTTACTGGAGCTGACAAAGTTTAGGAAATCCTAGAGGATGCAAGCTTGTAGGAATTGATGTGCAGAATTTCTGCTACAGAAAATTATTCCTCTAAATGAGGACATCAAGGGAAAGGTTTCAAAATAACCCTGATAAACAGTGAACGTCCTGCTCCGGAAAGAGGCAACTTCAAACAACCCGTCACGAACTTCAAAACTAATATGAGTTCTAAGCGTTCCTCATTGCGAGCGTAAGTCATTAAATCGCTAACGAGAATTTTGGATGAAGGCATTAAAAGTGTTTAAAGAGATAGAGTTATTGTTGTGTTTTCTCAAATGTCTAGCAGTTACAAAATAAAACCCTTGTTATTTGATTAATGTTAATCGCCGATAGTGAAATAATCTTGAAAGCGGCGTTTGACCCCAACTCATCTCACCTCAATACCATAAATATGTATCTCTTTTAGTTTGAGTCACACGTCGCAATATACACTTTATATAAATGTCATTAACATAATTATCCTTGGATAGCGGGGAGGGGTATTATTTTCTTGTTGCCAGATGTTGTCCTAACACTATTATTCTGCAGGACCGTCTGACAGTAGTGGATGAAATGTATCGCTTCATGACGTGCCAGGAACTAATTCATATCCCAACATTCGTCTTATCTATCTATTATATCAGAAGTGTTTGACAAAAAAGGTTTTTTATACTTCATCTAGACAAGAGTGAAACATGTGAAGCACTTACTTATCCCTATTCCATGCTAACAACACATCTCATATATTAAACATTTTCTCACAAAAACTCTAGTTGAGTGGCGTTAATCTTAAAATTGGTAAACCTTTTCTGCGAATAGTATCGCAGTTAAATTTTAGCTATTCAGCTGCAGTAGCGTCCACCATTGTGTTCAGATCTAGATAGAGACAAGGGAACCTCTGTTAATGATTCAAACAAATTCCACAGTTTATATTTACATGCACCAGTCAAAAGACGGAGACACAGTGTATCAGTGTATCCATTTAGAGAAGTTATGTATAATGTCATCTGTTACTGTTACTTCATGTAAACTTGAAACATTATCCATTTAGAGAAGTTATGTATAATGTCATCTGTTACTGTTACTTCATGTAAACTTGAAACATTATCCATTTAAGAAAATGCACTCAATAATAGATAATATATTTTGATGTTGAAACCAAATTCCACGCCAATGACAGCATATGTCTCAGAAAGGTTGCTAAGGTTTTAAAATACCAGAATTTTTGTTTTTGATATTTGAATGTTTGATGTTGAACGTATACAGTTACTGAAGATGACATTGTTTGATGTTGAACGTATACAGTCAATGAAGACGACAATGTTCGATGTTGAACGTATACAGTCACTGAAGATGATAATGTTTGATGTTGAACGTATACATTCACTGAAGATGATAATGTTTGATGTTGAACGTATACAGTCACTGAAGATGATAATGTTTGATGTTAACAGTATACATTCACTGAAGATGATAATGTTTAATGTTGAACATATACATTCACTGAAGATGATAATGTTCGATGTTGAACATATACATTCACTGAAGATGATAATGTTTGATGTTGAACGTATACATTCACTGAAGATGATAATGTTTAATGTTGAACATATACATTCACTGAAGATGATAATGTTTGATGTTGAACGTATACAGTCACAGAAGATGATACTGTTTGATGTTGAACGTATACAGTCACTGAAGATGACAATTTTTGACGTTGAACGTATACAGTCACTGAAGATGACAATGTTTGATGTTGAACGTATACAGTCACTGAAGATGACAATGTTTGATGTTGAACTTATACAGTCACTGAAGATGACAATGGTTGATGTTGAACGTATACAGTCACTGAAGATGACAATGTTTGATGTTGAACGTATACAGTCACTGAAGATGATAATGTTTGATGTTGAACGTATACAGTTACTGAAGATGACAATGTTTGATGTTGAACGTATACAGTCACTGAAGATGATACTGTTTGATGTTGAACGTATACAGTCACTGAAGATGATAATGTTTAATTTTGAACGTATACAGTCACTGAAGATGATTTTTTTTACGTTGAACGTATACAGTCACTGAAGACGAACAAGTTTGATGTTGAACGTATACAGTCACTGAAGACGACAATGTTTGATGTTGAACGTATACAGTCACTGAAGATGACAATGTTTGATGTTGAACGTTTACAGTCAATGAAGATGACAATGTTTGATGTTGAACGTATAAAGTCACTGAAGACGGCAATGTTTGATGTTGAACGTATACAGTCACTAAAGATGACAATGTTTGATGTTGAACGTATACAGTCACTGAAGACGGCAATGTTTGATGTTGAACGTATACAGTCACTGAAGATGAATTTTTTTACGTTGAACTTATACAGTCACTGAAGACAAAAATGTTTGATGTTGAACGTATACAGTCACTGAAGACGACAATGTTTGATGTTGAACGTATACAGTCACTGAAGACGGCAATGTTTGATGTTGAACGTATACAGTCACTAAAGATGACAATTTTTGATGTTGAACGTATACAGTCACTGGAGACGGCAATGTTTGATGTTGAACGTATACAGTCACTGAAGATGAATTTTTTTTACGTTGAACGTATACAGTCATTGAAGACGAAAATGTTTGATGTTGAACGTATACAGTTACTGAAGACGACAATGTTTGATGTTGAACGTATACAGTCACTGAAGATGACAATGTTTGATGTTGAACGTTTACAGTCAATGAAGATGACAATGTTTGATGTTGAACGTATACAGTCACTGAAGATGATAATGTTCGATGTTGAACGTATACATTCACTGAAGATGACAATGTTCGATGTTGAACGTATACAGACACTGAAGATGACAATGTTTGATGTTGAACGTATACAGTTACTGAAGATGACAATGTTTGATGTTGAACGTATACATTCACTGAAGATGACAATGTTCGATGTTGAACGTATACATTCACTGAAGATGATAATGTTCGATGTTGAACGTATACAGTCACTGAAGATGACAATGTTTGATGTTGAACGTATACAGTTACTGAAGATGACAATGTTTGATGTTGAACGTATACAGTTACTGAAGATGACAATGCTTGATGTTGAACGTATACAGTCACTGAAGACGACAATGTTTGATGTTGAACGTATACAGTCACTGAAGATGATTCTGTTTGATGTTGAACGTATACAGCCACTGAAGATGACAATGTTTGATGTTGAACGTATACAGTCACTGAAGATGATACTGTTTGATGTTGAACGTATACAGCCACTGAAGATGACAATGTTCGATGTTGAACGTATACAGTTACTGAAGATGACAATGTTTGATGTTGAACGTATACAGTCACTAAAGATGACAATGTTTGATGTTGAACGTATACAGTCACTGAAGACGGCAATGTTTGATGTTGAACGTATACAGTCACTGAAGATGAATTTTTTTACGTTGAACTTATACAGTCACTGAAGACAAAAATGTTTGATGTTGAACGTATACAGTCACTGAAGACGACAATGTTTGATGTTGAACGTATACAGTCACTGAAGACGGCAATGTTTGATGTTGAACGTATACAGTCACTAAAGATGACAATTTTTGATGTTGAACGTATACAGTCACTGAAGATGATAATGTTTAATTTTGAACGTATACAGTCACTGAAGATGATTTTTTTTACGTTGAACGTATACAGTCACTGAAGACGAACAAGTTTGATGTTGAACGTATACAGTCACTGAAGACGACAATGTTTGATGTTGAACGTATACAGTCACTGAAGATGACAATGTTTGATGTTGAACGTTTACAGTCAATGAAGATGACAATGTTTGATGTTGAACGTATAAAGTCACTGAAGACGGCAATGTTTGATGTTGAACGTATACAGTCACTAAAGATGACAATGTTTGATGTTGAACGTATACAGTCACTGAAGACGGCAATGTTTGATGTTGAACGTATACAGTCACTGAAGATGAATTTTTTTACGTTGAACTTATACAGTCACTGAAGACAAAAATGTTTGATGTTGAACGTATACAGTCACTGAAGACGACAATGTTTGATGTTGAACGTATACAGTCACTGAAGACGGCAATGTTTGATGTTGAACGTATACAGTCACTAAAGATGACAATTTTTGATGTTGAACGTATACAGTCACTGGAGACGGCAATGTTTGATGTTGAACGTATACAGTCACTGAAGATGAATTTTTTTTACGTTGAACGTATACAGTCACTGAAGACGAAAATGTTTGATGTTGAACGTATACAGTCACTGAAGACGACAATGTTTGATGTTGAACGTATACAGTCACTGAAGATGACAATGTTTGATGTTGAACGTTTACAGTCAATGAAGATGACAATGTTTGATGTTGAACGTATACAGTCACTGAAGATGATAATGTTCGATGTTGAACGTATACAGTCACTGAAGATGACAATGTTCGATGTTGAACGTATACAGACACTGAAGATGACAATGTTTGATGTTGAACGTATACAGTCACTGAAGATGACAATGTTTGATGTTGAACGTATACAGTCACTGAAGATGACAATGTTCGATGTTGAACGTATACATTCACTGAAGATGACAATGTTCGATGTTGAACGTATACAGTCACTGAAGATGACAATGTTTGATGTTGAACGTATACAGTTACTGAAGATGACAATGTTTGATGTTGAACGTATACAGTTACTGAAGATGACAATGCTTGATGTTGAACGTATACAGTCACTGAAGACGACAATGTTTGATGTTGAACGTATACAGTCACTGAAGATGATTCTGTTTGATGTTGAACGTATACAGCCACTGAAGATGACAATGTTTGATGTTGAACGTATACAGTCACTGAAGATGATACTGTTTGATGTTGAACGTATACAGCCACTGAAGATGACAATGTTCGATGTTGAACGTATACAGTTACTGAAGATGACAATGCTTGATGTTGAACGTATACAGTCACTGAAGATGACTGACAGATGAAGGAGCATGCGATTAAGACGTATGCTATAAGCAGAACATGTAGTTGTCGTCGTGAAATAATAGAATCCTATCCTTTTCTCCGTTTTTCACAGGGAAAAGACACGCATATATGACATAATATATATGTCAACTGAATTGACAAATGGAATGTGGAACTTTCCTGAACAAATGTTCAATGTATGTGTATTCTTAGTCATGAACATGAACAATACCGACAAGCAAGATGCTGCGATCAAGGTGCTGCAATCAAGGTGCTGCAATCAAGGTGCTGGGATCAAGGTGCTGCGATCAAGGTGCTGCAATCAAGGTGCTGCGATCAAGGTGCTGCAATCAAGGTGCTGCCATCAAGGTGCTGCAATCAAGGTGCTGCGATCAAGGTGCTGCAATCAAGGTGCTGCGATCAAGATGCTGCAATCAAGGTGCTGCAATCAAGGTGCTGCAATCAAGGTGCTGCAATCAAGGTTCTGCGATCAAGGTGCTGCAATCAAGGTGCTGCGATCAAGGTGCTGCAATCAAGGTGCTGCCATCAAGGTGCTGCAATCAAGGTGCTGCGATCAAGGTGCTGCAATCAAGGTTCTGCGATCAAGGTGCTGCAATCAAGGTGCTGCGATCAAGGTGCCGCGATAAAAGCGTGTAGTCATAAGTCACTTTCGACAGCAATAGAACATTCTTCAACTTTGTGTGAAATCCATGGATCCTTCAACGTAAAATGTATATAAGACTATTGGATATTCAGATTAGCACGATAAAAAAATCACTCATCACTCCAACAGGAGAGAGAGAGAGAGAGACAGAGACAGAGAGACAGAGAGACAGAGAGACAGAGAGAGAGAGAGAGAGAGAGAGAGAGAGAGAGAGAGAGAGAGAGAGAGAGATAGAGACAGAGAGAGAGACAGAGAGAGAGAGAGAGAGAGAGAGAGAGAGAGAGAGAGAGAGAGAGAGAGAGAGGGGGAGAGAGAGAGAGAGAGAGAGAGAGAGAGAGAGAGAGAGAGAGACAGAGAGACAGAGAGACAGAGAGAGACAGAGAGACAGACAGAGACAGAGACAGAGAGAGAAAGGGGCTACTGCCGACTCGATGGTTTGACAGTAATGTTTGGAGTCAAGGAAGTCAATGAAGGATACTACTTGTAGGTACACTTTCTTTATATATATATATATATATATATATATAAATAAAAAAGAGTCGTTTCTCACGTGAAGTAAGGTTATATATAGAAAAGAGTAAACATCAGATGGGTTTGACTGGATCAATCTTCTTTAATACGATGAGCTCATTTCGACCAGTATATCGGTCTTTTCAAGTATGTTTAGACAAGTGGAAGATCGCATATATATATACATGAACAAGAACAATAAATAATTACAACATCAATATCCTTACATGGCAGTAGGACATGGTCATTGTTTGATAATCACGCACGTCATAATTGCCTTGAGCACACTAATTGGGTGTGACTCTAGAACAATGCAGCCTTGTGAGGATCAATGGGTCTGCCTCATTAATCACTAGGTAGACACAAGCAATAATTTACAGGTAATCACTTCCTTCTGTGAACTAACTGTTAAGTGAGGGGCAGTATTTTTTTATAAAAAATGCTTCTTGGGTTTCTAAAGTTAAGCTTGAATTGTCTGATTTGGAAAATACTTTAGATTAGTTTTTACATGTTTTTCATGGGAACTTCTGAAGTGGAGATAAAGCTGTGTATCTGTAGGTTTGTGGTAAATGTCAGTATTCCTGTTGATTAGGTTTTGGTGTTGGTGTAAATTTCAAACCTAATTTTAGAACTTTGATCTGAGTTTCAGTTAGTTCACATGAAGAAAGATTGATTACCTTGGGGGTTGATTGTGGTTCGTTGCAGTCGACTGTGATGTTTTCCTTTGGCTGTTCCCTAAAAAAGGGAGGGCACATCTCTTTATGAAACCATCCTTTGTACCGCTGCCCACATATGTAGTTTTGTCTCTAAAGGATGTCTTTGATCTTGTTTGGCGGTCTGTATGCTGCTGGGATATTGTTGGGGTCACAGGAGAAGGTGTGGGCTGTTCATCATTATAGCAGTTGGATGTTTGTAGGTCCTCAAGTTTTTCCAATGTTGGATCCGTCGCTCTGATTCTGTTGTTATATATATATATATATATATTTAACATATGCTACCAATTTTATAAATATACTAAGTTTAATTACAACCAATCGATATATTTTTAAAAATTAACAACTTTCTTGTAACTTTTTAAAGATGAATTTCATAAGAACAGGAAGATTTTCTAGATAACAACGTCTTTAATGTGAAAATACACGACGTTTCGGAGTACATACTCACTCAGTTGGAATGTAAGGAAAAAACAAAATATGATACATTCCACGTCGTGCATTTTTACACTGAAGAAGTTGTAATCAAGAAAATATTCGTGTTCATATGTATACCACTTCTAAATGCCCTTCCAATACCTATGCATTTCATGTGAATTGTAATCAGCTGATTGGTATGTGAGCGATACTGTGACAGAGACTAGATCGATGTTTCAGGATGATCTCGCTCCTTTCATGCAGTCGCCATGCCATACAGGTGATTTACATACAGTCGTCATGCCATACAGGTGATTTACATACAGTCGTCATGCCATACAGGTGATTTACATACAGTCGCCATGCCATACAGGTGATTTACATGCAGTCGCCATGCCATACAGGTGATTTACATACAGTCGTCATGCCATACAGGTGATTTACATACAGTCGTCATGCCATACAGGTGATTTACATACAGTCGTCATGCCATACAGGTGATTTACATACAGTCGCCATGCCATACAGGTGATTTACATGCAGTCGCCATGCCATACAGGTGATTTACATACAGTCGTCATGCCATACAGGTGATTTACATACAGTCGTCATGCCATACAGGTGATTTACATGCAGTCGCCATGCCATACAGGTGATTTACATACAGTCGCCATGCCATACAGGTGATTTACATGCAGTCGTCATGCCATACAGGTGATTTACATGCAGTCGCCATGACATACAGGTGATTTACATACAGTCGTCATGCCATACAGGTGATTTACATGCAGTCGCCATGCCATACAGGTTATTTACATACAGTCGCCATGCCATACAGGTGATTTACATGCAGTCGTCATGCCATACAGGTGATTTACATGCAGTCGCCATGCCATACAGGTGATTTACATGCAGTCGTCATGCCATACAGGTGATTTACATACAGTCGTCATGCCACACAGGTGATTTACATACAGTCGTCATGGCATACAGGTGATTTACATGCAGTCGTCATGCCATACAGGTGATTTACAAACATTCGTCATGCCATACAGGTGATTTACATACAGTCGTCATGCCATACAGGTGATTTACATGCAGTCGTCATGCCATACATGTGATTTACATGCAGTCATCATGCCATACAGGTGATTTACATGCAGTCGCCATGCCATACAGGTGATTTACATACAGTCGCCATGCCATACAGGTGATTTACATGCAGTCGTCATGCCATACAGGTGATTTACATACAGTCGTCATGCCATACAGGTGATTTACATACAGTCGTCATGCCATACAGGTGATTTACATGCAGTCGTCATGCCATGCAGGTGATTTACATGCAGTCGTCATGCCATACAGGTGATTTACATGCAGTCGTCATGCCATACAGGTGATTTACATGCAGTCGTCATGCCATACAGGTGATTTACATGCAGTCGTCATGCCATACAGGTGATTTACATGCAGTCGTCATGCCATACAGGTGATTTACATGCAGTCGTCATGCCATACAGGTGATTTACATGCAGTCGTCATGCCATACAGGTGATTTACATGCAGTCGTCATGCCATACAGGTGATTTACATGCAGTCGTCATGCCATACAGGTGATTTACATGCAGTCGTCATGCCATACAGGTGATTTACATGCAGTCGTCATGCCATACAGGTGATTTACATGCAGTCGTCAAGCCATACAGGTGATTTACATGCAGTCGTCATGCCATACAGGTGATTCACATGCAGTCGTCATGCCATACAGGTGATTTACATGCAGTCGTCATGCCATACAGGTGATTTACACCGCTCTTTGTGTACTTCTCCCTGGAACACAATACTAATTGTATCAAGACAAATACCAATCAATTCAAACACAACACAGCAACACGTTTCAATAGCCTTTATTTAATTACAACGATTATTCAATGTGTTCTCTACACTGGTGACTCCCCGGCTCCTCACTTCCACGATGCACCAGGAGTCAGAGCTGAGTGGAATACTTCCAGCGACTGCTCCCTGTCACGGGATTGTGCTACATTCCAGCATCCAGTGCCACTACAACTTGCACATTTCTATCATTCAAAACAAATACGAGCTCAGAACTTTGGTCTCAATTTGTAAGTTGAAAGAAAACAACCTTTTTCTGAAAGACTTCGATCTGAACGGAAAATGAACCTTTTTTTAAAAAGGTAGAAATCCGTCGCTGTTTGTTCAAATTCTGCTGGTTGTCCACAAAGGGGAAGAATCGATTACAAGCCAATTGTGTTTCTCGCCAGTTCCATGTTAAAGTGAAATGTGACGCGGTGCTGTGAGAGAAGAAGATCACGATCACCGCAGCTAGGTGGCACTGTGTGTGGCGCCCTCTCACGGTGAGCGAATCGATGTGTTTGCAGAGTTGTTTGTCCTTGTTGTGAGTAGAGTCAACAGGTTGCAATTGGGGAGAGAGAGAGGGGGGTGGGTAACGGGTGAGTCTGGGGACGAGGGAAGTGATGGAAACAAGAACGATTGACAAAAGTAATAGCCCACAATATCTCTTCCACGACTTCGCACATGCTATTAGAGAGTATTCACTAGACATCTCTCCATTTGACATGTCCTCATCTACACGATTCACTTACATTAGCGGTTACCAACTTGTGGGAATTCTTCACTGCAAGAATATAATTAAATAAACTGGAATGAACCAAAGTAGGCTACAATTAGACACATGTATATGTTTAACGTACATGTTAGATGCACACACGCCTACATGGTACGTAGACGTAGGTGAACTGATATGCTAAAACATGTTTAAGCGTGTACAGGTCAAACACATTTGCAAGCTTGAAATCATGTAAACACATCTAAACAAACGTGGTAGACACATCTAAACATACGTGGTAGACACATCTAAACATACGTTGTATGTGAACCGATATGTTGAAAACATGTATAAGCTTGTAAAACTACATGTTCAGGTTAAAATAATTTGAAAGCTTGAAATCATGTGAACACATGTAAACATACATGTATACATATCTAAACATACGTGGTAGACGTATATAAATCGATACGTTGAAAAAAAGATTGTAAACCAAATGGTAGATATATGTGAATGCTTGTAACCTTCATGTTAAATATAGATGATTAACCAAGTGTGTTTCCGTATCATTAATATCATATTTTTGGAATAAAAATTGTATTATGCGAGCCTTTGGCGAGCATAATACATTTTTTTTTTATTCCAAATATATGATATTAATGATACGGAAACACACGAGGTTAATAATCTCTTTATCATATTATGTCATTATTAAAATAAGCGTTTTGTTGTGTAAAAGTGGTAAGAGACTTGACCCAGTTTTAGCGGAGTAATTTCATAGACGGTACATCAAAGTGACGGTCACGACATCGGCTGTGAAGTGCCTAGAAATAGTTCTTAATCAAAACAATTTAAAAACACGATGTGCGCGATTCTTTCAAAAATAAACAATTGATCCTTGATTCTTGTTCATGGAGATATTTTCAATCAGTTCATAAGCATCTATCTAATAATTAAAAAGCACTCATTCATAAATCACTTGGGTCACGCTAGTAGAACAAGGGAGGTAACTCTAATTTTAACGTTTTGGAAGCTGCGTTGCAGGGTTGATTCGGATTGCTGCATAACAGTATCTTTCACACTTTAACGGTAGTGAGGTGGGGTTGTTTCTTTGGTTTATGACTATAAGTACCTATTAATGTATCTAATACCGTATGATCAGCCCTCAAGAACTGCCAAAGTGCTAGTGCAATCATTTTGAACACAGGACACTGCAGCTACATGCTGATGCTGTTAGTCAATAGCGCACTGAAGTTTTGAATGATTTTTAAAACAAATCTACAATTATCTTGACTTTGTTAAAACTATAAATTCACTGTACCATATCAGATGATTTCGTGTTTTCGAATATCCATTCATTCAAGCGGAAATACGCGGGTAAACTCCCGGTTACGCTTTTCAATGATTCGTAAACAGTTTTAGGATTCGCATGGAAAGAGTGGAATTTTGCGAAAGTAGTTCGTGTAATTGACCTTTGACCTGTTTTGCATATTTATCAGATTTGGATACCAAGTTTATCAGATTGCTTTATTGCATCGATAACACCCTCAATTATATGATAAACACATGTACAAGCTTGCAAACCTTCATGTTAGACACTTGTGAAATCAATGTTTATATTCTGCAAATGCGTTGTTTACTTCAGTAATATAAAGTGGACTTCCTAAGGAATTATAAGAAGTTTACATGCATCTATAACGTTTAATTAAACTAAACGTAGACAACAAACATGGTTGTTACTGTAAATGTATTTGGGCCACAAACACTTACAGTTTATAAATTACGATTTATCTTTTGGGATTGCTTTCCGAACTTTCAGGGCGACATTTTTTAAATATCTAAAATAAGCAGAAAACAATCCAATATCAACACATTTAATACTTTCATCCAAAAAGATAATGCACAATGTAACAACATTGCGAGTGTCACCCCATTGTTGTATGTTCAAACCATATTAAGCTTCTCGTGAAAAGGCGCTATGTAAACACTTTGGTCAGCTAACTAGAGAAAGATATTGTTAGCGCCAGTCACAAGTTGTCATAATGCATTAAACCCTATTGAAACAAGATAATATCTTCCTGTTTGGAATTTCCAGAAATGTGACTTATTGAAGAAAAACCTCCGATGTTGCACATGAGTTAACGTCGGGGTCGAGGCTGTCGGCACGCTGTGTCGTAGCTCTATAGCCTGGTCTGTCAACAAACTGTTTGTCTGTTTGTCTGTTTGTCTGTACCTGAATCTTCGTCTAACGGCGGCTAATGCTATGGACAGGCCTTACCACAGAGTCGACAGTCGGGGGATGCTTTAAAGTTTACCAGGAAAGTTTATTTATCCAGCGATTGAACACTGAACAAACTGTTCGAACCTGTCCAGCTAACAGTGTTGTGTGGGGTTCAACTCTGGTCAGCGTGTCGGGGTGTGTTGGCACAGAGCAGGAAAGGAAGGATGTAGCCAAGTGTTTGGAAAGTATATAACCTGTGGATATATAACATTACGGTCGTGAAGGAAAAGCTGTCACCAGGAATGTACCTGTAATCAATGCATCAACAGGTAAGCGTTTAATTTAATTCCATCTTGACACTGTTCTTTACCCCTGTGTCTGGTGTGGCTGTGAGTAAATGTCGTCTGTTGATCGGATCGCTCCATCTACCTGGACGGCTGCCACCTGGATAAACTGTATTTACCTGGATACACTGCATCTAACTTGATACAATACAATTACTGGATACTTTATATTTATCTGGAAACATTACATCTATCTGCGCACTCTGTTCACCTTTGCACACCGATCTTGTATGCACCTATGATATGACGCGAGTGGACGGGTTTAGAGTTGAAGTGACGTCACAGCTGTAACTACATTCTCTTCCAACCTTTTAAGGCAACATGGCAGACATTTACAAAAGAGGCAATTAAAGAGAATAATAGCTCTTCCCTGATGCTTTACTCAACAGTAAATGATGTTGAAGGGTGGGGCACCACTCTACATTTCGCCCACTCTTCCTCACGCTACCAACCCAACTGTCACCAATACACGGCCCGCCCATGTATATGCAGTTACATATGGAATTACTTCCATTGTTTATTCACGGGATCGATTTTAAAGAAGACCCTTTCTCTGCAGTATATCCTCCTGGTAATCTTCATGGTTGCTTGTACGCCTTAGTGTATCCGAGTTTATTTATTATTACTATTGAATTAGTGCGATGTTGATGTAGTTCATAGTATCTGTCTGTATGTCTGTTTTGTGATAGCCATTGCTGCTCATTTTGCGATGAATTATATGGATGGTTAATGATGCTGTTTTAACTATGGAAGAGATGAACTAGAGAGATCATTATAATGCTGTGTTAACTATGTAACTTATGATATATAGTGATCATTAATGATGCTGGTTAAACTGTGTAAGTTGAAATATAGGGATCATTATAATGCTGGTTAAACTATATAAGTGATGAAAAATAGTGATCATTATAATGCTGGTTAAACTATGGAAATGATGAAATATAGCGATCATTATAATGCTGTTTTAACTATGTAAGTGATGAAATATAGCGATCATTATAATGCTGGTTAAAATATGTAAGTGATGAAATATAGCGATCATTATAATGCTGCTTAAACAATGTAAGTGATGAAATATAGCGATCATTATAATGCTGGTTAAACTATGGAAATGATGAAATATAGCGATCATTATAATGCTGGTTAAACTTTGTAAGTGATGAAATATAGTGATCATTATAATGCTGGTAAAACTATGGAAATGATGAAATATAGCGATTATTATAATGCTGGTTAAACTGTGTAAGTGATGAAATAGAGTTATCATTATAATGCTGGTAAAACTATGTAAGTGATGAAATATAGTGATCATTATAATGCTGGTTAAAATATGTAAGTGATGAAATATAGCGATCATTATAATGCTGGTTAAACTATGTAAGTGATGAAATATAGCGATCATTATAATGCTGGTTAAACTATGGAAATGATGAAATATAGCGATCATTATAATGCTGGTAAACTATGTAGGTGATGAAATATAGTGATCATTATAATGCTGGTAAAACTATGGAAATGATGAAATATAGCGATCATTATAATGCTGGTTAAACTGTGTAAGTGATGAAATAGAGTGATCATTATAATGCTGGTTAAACCATGTAAGTGATGAAATATAGCGATCATTATAATGCTGGTTAAAATATGTAAGTGATGAAATATAGTGATCATTATAATGCTGGTAAACTATGTAGGTGATGAAATATAGTGATCATTATAATGCTGGTAAACTATGTAGGTGATGAAATATAGTGATCATTATAATGCTGGTAAACTATGTAGGTGATGAAATATAGTGATCATTATAATGCTGGTAAACTATGTAGGTGATGAAATATAGTGATCATTATAATGCTGGTAAACTATGTAAGTGATGAAATATAGTGATCATTATAATGCTGTTTAAACTGTGGAAATGATTAAATATAGTGATCATTATAATGCTGATAAACTATGTAGGTGATGAAATATAGTGATCATTATAATGTTGGTTAAACTATGTAAGTGATGAAATATATTGATCATTATAATGCTGGTAAACTATGTAGGTGATGAAATATAGTGATCATTATAATGCTGGTAAACTATGTAGGTGATGACATATAGTGATCATTATAATGCTGGTAAACTATGTAGGTGATGAAATATAGTGATCATTATAATGCTGGTTAAACTATGGACATGATGAAATATAGCGATCATTATAATGCTGGTTAAACTATGTAAGTGATGAAATATAGCGATCATTATAATGCTGGTTAAAATATGTAAGTGATGAAATATAGTGATCATTATAATGCTGGTTAAACCATGTAAGTGGTGAAATATAGTGATCATTATAATGCTGGTTAAACTGTGTAAGTAATGAAATATAGTGATCATTATAATGTTGGTTAAACTATGTAAGTGATGAAATATAGTGATCATTATAATGATGGTTTAACTATGGAAATGATTAAATATAGCGATCATTATAATGCTTGTAAAACTGTGTAAGTGATGGCATGTAGTGATAATTATAATGCTGGTAAACTATGTAGGTGATGAAATATAGCGATCATTATAATGTTGGTTAAACTATGTAAGTGATGAAATATAGTGATCATTATAATGATGGTTAAACTATGGAAATAATTAAAAATAGCGATCATTATAATGCTGGTAAACTATGGAAATGATGAAATATAGCGATCATTATAATGCTGGTTAAACTATGGAAATGATGAAATATAGCGATCATTATAATGCTGGTTAAACCATGTAAGTGATGAAATATAGTGATCATTATAATGCTGGTAAACCATGTAAGTGATGAAATATAGTGATCAATATAATGCTGGTTAAACTATGTAGGTGATGAAATATAGTGATCATTATAATGCTGGTAAACTATGTAAGTGATGAAATATAGTGATCATTATAATGCTGGTAAACTATGTAAGTGGTGAAATATAGCGATCATTATAATGCTGGTTAAACTATGTAGGTGATGAAATATAGCGATCATTATAATGCTGGTAAACCATGTAAGTGATGAAATATAGTGATCATTATAATGCTGGTTAAACTGTGTAAGTGATGGCATGTAGTGATAATTATAATGCTGCTAAACTGTGTAAGTGGTGAAATATAGTGATCATTATAATGCTGGTTAAACAATGTAAGTGGTGAAATATAGTGATCAATATAATGCTGGTTAAACTGTGTAAGTGATGAAATATATCGATCATTATAATGCTGGTTAAACTATGGAAATGATGAAATATAGCGATCATTATAATGCTGGTTAAACCATGTAAGTGATGAAATATAGTGATCATTATAATGCTGGTTAAACAATGTAAGTGGTGAAATATAGTGATCAATATAATGCTGGTTAAACTGTGTAAGTGATGAAATATATCGATCATTATAATGTTGGTTAAACTGTGTAAGTGGTGAAATATAGCGATCATTATAATGCTGGTCAAACTATGTAAGTGATGAAATATAGAGATCATTATAATGCTGGTTAAACTGTGTAAGTGATGAAATATAGTGATCATTATAATGCTGGTAAACTATGTAGGTGATGAAATATAGTGATCATTATAATGCTGGTTAAACTGTGTAAGTGGTGAAATATAGTGATCATTATAATGCTGGTTAAACTGTGTAAGTGATGAACTAGAGAGATCATTATAATGATGGTTAAACTATGGAAATGATTAAATATAGCGATCATTATAATGCTGGTAAACTATGGAAATGATGAAATATAGCGATCATTATAATGCTGGTTAAACTATGGAAATGATGAAATATAGTGATCATTATAATGCTGGTTAAACCATGTAAGTGATGAAATATAGTGATCAATATAATGCTGGTTAAACTGTGTAAGTGGTGAAATATAGTGATCAATATAATGCTGGTTAAACTGTGTAAGTGGTGAAATATAGTGATCAATGTAATGCTGGTAAAACTATGTAAGTGATGAAATATAGTGATCATTATAATGATGGTTAAACTGCGAAGTGATGAAATATAGTGATCATTATAATGCTGCTAAACTGTGTAAGTGATGAAATATAGCGATCATTATGATGCTGGTTAAACTATGTAAGTAGTGAAATAAAGCGATCATTATAATGCTGGTTAAACCATGTAAGTGATGAAATATAGCGATCATTATGATGCTGGTTAAACTATGTAAGTGATGAAATATAGTGATCATTATAATGATGGTTAAACTATGGAAATGATTAAATATAGCGATCATTATAACGCTGGTAAACTATGGAAATGATGAAATATAGCGATCATTATAATGCTTGTAAAACTGTGTAAGTGATGGCATGTAGTGATAATTATAATGCTGGTAAACTATGTAGGTGATGAAATATAGCGATCATTATAATGTTGGTTAAACTATGTAAGTGATGAAATATAGTGATCATTATAATGATGGTTAACTATGGAAATGATTAAATATAGCGATCATTATAATGCTGGTAAACTATGGAAATGATGAAATATAGCGATCATTATAATGCTGGTTAAACTATGGAAATGATGAAATATAGCGATCATTTTAATGCTGGTTAAACTATGGAAATGATGAAAAATAGTTATCATTATAATGCTGGTAAACTATGTAAATGATGAAATATAGCGATCATTATTATGCTGGTTAAACTGTGTAAGTGATGAAATATAGCGATCATTATAATTCTGGTTAAACTATGGAAATGATGAAATATATACTGATCATTATAATGCTGGTTAAACTATGGAAATGATGAAATATAGCGATCATTATAATGCTGGTTAAACTGTGTAAGTGATGAAATATAGTGATCATTATAATGCTGGTTAAACTGTGTAAGTGATGAAATATAGTGATGTGATCATTATAATGCTGGTAAACCATGTAAGTGATGAACTAGAGAGATCATTATAATGCTGGTTAAACTGTGTAAGTGATGAAATATAGTGATCATTATAATGCTGGTTAAACTGTGTAAGTGATGAAATATAGTGATCATTATAATGCTGGCAAACCATGTAAGTGATGAAATATAGTGATCATTATAATGCTGGTAAACCATGTAAGTGATGGCATGTAGTGATAATTATAATTCTTGTAAAACTGTGTAAGTGATGGCATGTAGTGATACTTATAATGCTGGTAAACTATGTAGGTGATGAAATATAGCGATCATTATAATGCTGGTTAAACTGTGTAAGTGATGAACTAGAGAGATCATTATAATGCTGGCAAACCATGTAAGTGATGAAATATAGTGATCATTATAATGCTTGTAAAACTGTGTAAGTGATGGCATGTAGTGATAATTATAATGCTGCTAAACTATGTAGGTGATGAAATATAGTGATCATTATAATGCTGGTAAACTATGTAGGTGATTAAATATAGTGATCATTATAATGCTGGTTAAACCATGTAAGTGATGAAATATAGTGATCATTATAATGCTTGTAAAACTGTGTAAGTGATGGCATGTAGTGATAATTATAATGCTGGTAAACTATGTAGGTGATGAAATATAGTGATCATTATAATGCTGGTAAACTATGTAGGTGATTAAATATAGTGATCATTATAATGCTGGTAAACTATGTAGGTGATGAAATATATTGATCATTATAATGCTGGTAAACTATGTAGATGATGAAATATAGCGATCATTATAATGCTGGTTAAACCATGTAAGTGATGAAATATAGTGATCATTATAATGTTGGTTAAACTATGTAAGAGATGAAATATAGCGATCATTATAATGTTGGTTAAACTATGTAAGTGATGAAATATAGTGATCATTATAATGCTGGTAAACTATGTAGGTGATGAAATATATTGATCATTATAATCCTGGTAAACTATGTAGGTGATGAAATATAGCGATCATTATAATGCTGGTTAAACCATGTAAGTGATGAAATATAGTGATCATTATAATGTTGGTTAAACTATGTAAGAGATGAAATATAGCGATCATTATAATGTTGGTTAAACTATGTAAGTGATGAAATATAGTGATCATTATAATGCTGGTAAACTATGTAGGTGATGAAATATATTGATCATTATAATGCTGGTAAACTATGTAGGTGATGAAATATAGTGATCATTATAATGCTGGTTAAACCATGTAAGTGATGAAATATAGTGATCATTATAATGCTGGTTAAACCATGTAAGTAATGAAATATAGTGATCATTATAATGTTGGTTAAACTATGTAAGTGATGACATACAGTAATCATTATAATGCTGCTAAACTATGTAGGTGATGAAATATAGTGATCATTATAATGCTGGTAAACTATGTAGGTGATTAAATATAGTGATCATTATAATGCTGGTAAACTATGTAGGTGATGAAATATATTGATCATTATAATGCTGGTAAACTATGTAGGTGATGAAATATAGCGATCATTATAATGCTGGTTAAACCATGTAAGTGGTGAAATATAGTGATCAATATAATGCTGGTAAACTATGTAGGTGATGAAATATAGTGATCATTATAATGCTGGTAAACTATGTAGGTGATTAAATATTGTGATCATTATAATGCTGGTAAACTATGTAGGTGATGAAATATATTGATCATTATAATGCTGGTAAACTATGTAGGTGATGAAATATAGCGATCATTATAATGCTGGTTAAACCATGTAAGTGGTGAAATTTAGTGATCAATATAATGCTGGTAAACCAACCATGTAAGTGATGAAATATAGCGATCATTATAAAGCTGGTTAAACTATGTAAGTGATGAAATATAGTGATCATTATAATGTTGGTTAAACTGTGTAAGTGATGAAATATAGCGATCATTATAATGCTGGTTAAACTGTGTAAGTGATGAAATATAGTGATCATTATAATGCTGGTAAACTATGTAGGTGATGAAATATAGTGATCATTATAATGTTGGTTAAACTGTGTAAGTGATGAAATATAGTGATCATTATAATGCTGGTAAACCATGTAAGTGATGAAATATATTGATCATTATAATGCTGGTAAAACTATGTAAGTGGTGAAATATAGCGATCATTATAATGTTGGTTAAACTGTGTAAGTGATGAAATATAGTGATCATTATAATGCTGGTAAACCATGTAAGTGATGAAATATAGTGATCAATATAATGCTGGTAAACTATGTAGGTGATGAAATATATTGATCATTATAATGTTGGTTAAACTGTGTAAGTGATGAAATATATTGATCATTATAATGCTGGTTAACTATGTAAGTGGTGAAATATAGAGATCATTATAATGCTGGTAAACCATGTAAGTGATGAAATATAGTGATCAATATAATGCTGGTAAACTATGTAGGTGATGAAATATATTGATCATTATAATGTTGGTTAAACTGTGTAAGTGATGAAATATAGCGATCATTATAATGCTGGTAAACCATGTAAGTGATGAAATATAGTGATCATTATAATGCTGGTAAACCATGTAAGTGATGAAATATAGCGATCATTATAATGCTGGTTAAACTATGGAAATGATGAAATATAGTGATCATTATAATGCTGGTTAAACTGTGTAAGTGATGGAATATAGTGATCATTATAATGCTGGTTAAACTGTGTAAGTGATGAAATATAGCGATCATTATAATGCTGGTAAACTATGTAAGTGATGAAATATAGTGATCATTATAATGCTGGTTAAACTGTGTAAGTGATGAAATATAGCGATCATTATAATGCTGGTAAACCATGTAAGTGATGAAATATAGTGATCAATATAATGTTGGTTAAACTATGTAGGTGATGAAATATAGTGATCATTATAATGCTGGTTAAACTGTGTAAGTGATGAAATATAGCGATCATTATAATGCTGGTAAACCATGTAAGTGATGAAATATAGTGATCAATATAATGTTGGTTAAACTATGTAGGTGATGAAATATAGTGATCATTATAATGCTGGTTAAACTGTGTAAGTGATGAAATATAGTGATCATTATAATGCTGGTAAACTATGTAAGTGATGAAATATAGTGATCATTATAATCTTGGTTAAACTATGTAGGTGATGAAATATAGTGATCATTATAATGCTGGTTAAACCATGTAAGTGGTGAAATATAGTGATCATTATAATGCTTGTAAAACCATGTAAGTGGTGAAATATAGTGATCATTATAATGTTGGTTAAACTATGTAAGTGATGAAATATAGTGATCATTATAATGCTGGTTAAACTGTGTGAGTGATGAACTAGAGAGATCAATATAATGCTGCTAAACTATGTAAGTGATGAAATATAGCGATCATTATAATGCTGGTTAAACTATGTAAGTGATGAAATATAGCGATCATTATAATGCTGGTTAAACTGTGTAAGTGATGAAATATAGTGATCATTATAATGCTGGTAAACCATGTAAGTGATGAAATATAGTGATCAATATAATGCTGGTAAACTATGTAGGTGATGAAATATATTGATCATTATAATGTTGGTTAAACTGTGTAAGTGATGAAATATATTGATCATTATAATGCTGGTTAACTATGTAAGTGGTGAAATATAGAGATCATTATAATGCTGGTAAACCATGTAAGTGATGAAATATAGTGATCAATATAATGCTGGTAAACTATGTAGGTGATGAAATATATTGATCATTATAATGTTGGTTAAACTGTGTAAGTGATGAAATATAGCGATCATTATAATGCTGGTAAACCATGTAAGTGATGAAATATAGTGATCATTATAATGCTGGTAAACCATGTAAGTGATGAAATATAGCGATCATTATAATGCTGGTTAAACTATGGAAATGATGAAATATAGTGATCATTATAATGCTGGTTAAACTGTGTAAGTGATGAAATATAGTGATCATTATAATGCTGGTAAACTGTGTAAGTGATGAAATATAGTGATCATTATAATGCTGGTAAACTGTGTAAGTGATGAAATATAGTGATCATTATAATGCTGGTAAACTATGTAAGTGGTGAAATATAGTGATCATTATAATGCTGGTAAACTGTGTAAGTGATGAAATATAGTGATCATTATAATGCTGGTAAACTGTGTAAGTGATGAAATATAGTGATCATTATAATGCTGGTAAACTGTGTAAGTGATGAAATATAGTGATCATTATAATGCTGGTAAACTATGTAAGTGATGAAATATAGCGATCATTATAATGCTGGTAAACCATGTAAGTGATGAAATATAGTGATCATTATAATGCTGGTTAAACTGTGTAAGTGATGAAATATAGTGATCATTATAATGCTGGTAAAACTATGGAAATGATGAAATATAGTGATCATTATAATGCTGGTTAAACTGTGTGAGTGATGAACTAGAGAGATCAATATAATGCTGCTAAACTATGTAAGTGATGAAATATAGCGATCATTATGATGCTGGTTAAACTATGTAAGTAGTGAAATAAAGCGATCATTATAATGCTGGTTAAACTATGTAAGTGATGAAATATAGCGATCATTATAATGCTGGTTAAACTATGGAAATGATGAAATATAGCGATCATTATAATGCTGGTTAAACTGTGTAAGTGATGAAATATAGTGATCATTATAATGCTGGTAAACCATGTAAGTGATGAACTAGAGAGATCATTATAATGCTGGTTAAACTGTGTAAGTGATGAAATATAGTGATCATTATAATGCTGGTTAAACTATGTAAGTGATGAACTAGAGAGATCATTATAATGCTGGTTAAACTGTGTAAGTGATGAAATATAGTGATCATTATAATGCTGGTTAAACTGTGTAAGTGATGAAATATAGCGATCATTATAATGCTGGTAAACTATGTAAGTGATGAAATATAGTGATCATTATAATGCTGGTTAAACTGTGTAAGTGATGAAATATAGCGATCATTATAATGCTGGTAAACCATGTAAGTGATGAAATATAGTGATCAATATAATGTTGGTTAAACTATGTAGGTGATGAAATATAGTGATCATTATAATGCTGGTTAAACTGTGTAAGTGATGAAATATAGCGATCATTATAATGCTGGTAAACCATGTAAGTGATGAAATATAGTGATCAATATAATGTTGGTTAAACTATGTAGGTGATGAAATATAGTGATCATTATAATGCTGGTTAAACTGTGTAAGTGATGAAATATAGTGATCATTATAATGCTGGTAAACTATGTAAGTGATGAAATATAGTGATCATTATAATCTTGGTTAAACTATGTAGGTGATGAAATATAGTGATCATTATAATGCTGGTTAAACCATGTAAGTGGTGAAATATAGTGATCATTATAATGCTTGTAAAACCATGTAAGTGGTGAAATATAGTGATCATTATAATGTTGGTTAAACTATGTAAGTGATGAAATATAGTGATCATTATAATGCTGGTTAAACTGTGTGAGTGATGAACTAGAGAGATCAATATAATGCTGCTAAACTATGTAAGTGATGAAATATAGCGATCATTATAATGCTGGTTAAACTATGTAAGTGATGAAATATAGCGATCATTATAATGCTGGTTAAACTGTGTAAGTGATGAAATATAGTGATCATTATAATGCTGGTAAACCATGTAAGTGATGAACTAGAGAGATCATTATAATGCTGGTAAACTATGTGAGTGATGAACTAGAGAGATCAATATAATGCTGCTAAACTATGTAAGTGATGAAATATAGCGATCATTATAATGCTGGTTAAACCATGTAAGTGATGAAATATAGTGATCATTATAATGCTGGTAAACCATGTAAGTGATGAACTAGAGAGATCATTATAATGCTGGTTAAACTGTGTGAGTGATGAACTAGAGAGATCAATATAATGCTGCTAAACTATGTAAGTGATGAAATATAGTGATCATTATGATGCTGGTTAAACTATGTAAGTGATGAAATATAGCGATCATTATAATGCTATTAAACTATGTAAGTGATGAAATATAGCGATCATTATAATGTTGGTTAAACTATGTAAGTAGTGAAATATAGCGATCATTATAATGCTGGTTAAACTATGTAAGTGATGAAATATAGCGATCATTATAATGCTGCTAAACTATGTAAGTGATGAAATATAGTGATCATTATAATGCTGGTAAACTATGTAAGTGATGAAATATAGCGATCATTTTAATGTTGGTTAAACTATGTAAGTAGTGAAATATAGCGATCATTATAATGCTGGTTAAACTATGTAAGTGATGAACTAGAGAGATCAATATAATGCTGGTAAACTATGTAAGTGATGAAATATAGTGATCATTATAATGCTGGTTAAACTGTGTGAGTGATGAACTAGAGAGATCATTATGATGCTGCTAAACTATGTAAGTGATGAAATATAGCGATCATTATGATGCTGGTTAAACTATGTAAGTGATGAAATATAGCGATCATTATAATGCTGGTAAAACTGTGTGAGTGATGAACTAGAGAGATCAATATAATGCTGGTAAACTATGTAAGTGATGAAATATAGCGATCATTATAATGCTGGTAAAACTGTGTGAGTGATGAACTAGAGAGATCAATATAATGCTGGTAAACTATGTAAGTGATGAAATATAGTGATCATTATAATGCTGGTTAAACTGTGTGAGTGATGAACTAGAGAGATCAATATAATGCTGCTAAACTATGTAAGTGATGAAATATAGTGATCATTATGATGCTGGTTAAACTATGTAAGTGATGAAATATAGCGATCATTATAATGCTGGTAAACTATGTAAGTGATGAAATATAGCGATCATTATAATGTTGGTTAAACTATGTAAGTAGTGAAATATAGCGATCATTATAATGCTGGTTAAACTATGTAAGTGATGAAATATAGCGATCATTATAATGCTGCTAAACTATGTAAGTGATGAAATATAGTGATCATTATGATGCTGGTTAAACTATGTAAGTGATGAAATATAGCGATCATTATAATGCTGGTAAACTATGTAAGTGATGAAATATAGCGATCATTATAATGTTGGTTAAACTATGTAAGTAGTGAAATATAGCGATCATTATAATGCTGGTTAAACTATGTAAGTGATGAACTAGAGAGATCAATATAATGCTGGTAAACTATGTAAGTGATGAAATATAGTGATCATTATAATGCTGGTTAAACTGTGTGAGTGATGAACTAGAGAGATCATTATGATGCTGCTAAACTATGTAAGTGATGAAATATAGCGATCATTATGATGCTGGTTAAACTATGTAAGTGATGAAATATAGCGATCATTATGATGCTGGTTAAACTATGTAAGTAGTGAAATAAAGCGATCATTATAATGCTGGTTAAACTATGTAAGTAGTGAAATATAGCGATCATTATAATGCTGGTTAAACTATGTAAGTGATGGAATATAGCGATCATTATAATGCTGGTTAAACTATGTAAGTGATGAAATATAGCGATCATTATAATGCTGGTTAAACTGTGTAAGTGATGAAATATAGCGATCATTATAATGCTGCTAAACTATGTAAGTGATGAAATATAGCAAGTATTATAATGCTGCTAAACTATGTAAGTGATGAAATATAGCGATCATTATGATGCTGGTTAAACTATGTAAGTGATGAAATATAGCGATCATTATGATGCTGGTTAAACTATGTAAGTAGTGAAATAAAGCGATCATTGTAATGCTGGTTAAACTATGTAAGTAGTGAAATATAGCGATCATTATAATGCTGGTTAAACTATGTAAGTGATGAAATATAGCGATCATTATAATGCTGGTTAAACTATGTAAGTGATGAAATATAGCGATCATTATAATGCTGGTTAAACTGTGTAAGTGATGAAATATAGCGATCATTATAATGCTGCTAAACTATGTAAGTGATGAAATATAGCGATCATTATAATGCTGCTAACCTATGTAAGTGATGAAATATAGCGATCATTATGATGCTGGTTAAACTATGTAAGTGATGAAATATAGCGATCATTATGATGCTGGTTAAACTATGTAAGTAGTGAAATAAAGCGATCATTATAATGCTGGTTAAACTATGTAAGTAGTGAAATATAGCGATCATTATAATGCTGGTTAAACTATGTAAGTGATGAAATATAGCGATCATTATAATGCTGGTTAAACTATGTAAGTGATGAAATATAGCGATCATTATAATGCTGGTTAAACTGTGTAAGTGATGAAATATAGCGATCATTATAATGCTGGTTAAACTGTGTAAGTGATGAAATATAGTGATCATTATAATGCTGGTAAACTATGTAAGTAGTGAAATAAAGCGATCATTATAATGCTGGTTAAACTATGTAAGTGATGAAATATAGCGATCATTATAATGCTGGTTAAACTATGGAAATGATGAAATATAGCGATCATTATAATGCTGGTTAAACTGTGTAAGTGATGAAATATAGTGATCATTATAATGCTGGTTAAACTGTGTAAGTGATGAAATATAGCGATCATTATAATGCTGGTAAACTATGTAAGGGATGAAATATAGCGATCATTATAATGCTGGTTAAACTGTGTAAGTGATGAAATATAGCGATCATTATAATGCTGCTAAACTATGTAAGTGATGAAATATAGTGATCATTATAATGCTGCTAAACTATGTAAGTGATGAAATATAGCGATCATTATAATGCTGGTTAAACCATGTAAGTGATGAAATATAGCGATCATTATAATGCTGGTTAAACCATGTAAGTGATGAAATATAGCGATCATTATAATGCTGGTAAACTATGTAAGTGATGAAATATAGCGATCATTATAATGCTGGTAAAACTGTGTGAGTGATGAACTAGAGAGATCAATATAATGCTGGTAAACTATGTAAGTGATGAAATATAGTGATCATTATAATGCTGGTTAAACTGTGTGAGTGATGAACTAGAGAGATCAATATAATGCTGCTAAACTATGTAAGTGATGAAATATAGTGATCATTATGATGCTGGTTAAACTATGTAAGTGATGAAATATAGCGATCATTATAATGCTGGTAAACTTTGTAAGTGATGAAATATAGCGATCATTATAATGTTGGTTAAACTATGTAAGTAGTGAAATATAGCGATCATTATAATGCTGGTTAAACTATGTAAGTGATGAAATATAGCGATCATTATAATGCTGCTAAACTATGTAAGTGATGAAATATAGTGATCATTATGATGCTGGTTAAACTATGTAAGTGATGAAATATAGCGATCATTATAATGCTGGTAAACTATGTAAGTGATGAAATATAGCGATCATTATAATGTTGGTTAAACTATGTAAGTAGTGAAATATAGCGATCATTATAATGCTGGTTAAACTATGTAAGTGATGAACTAGAGAGATCAATATAATGCTGGTAAACTATGTAAGTGATGAAATATAGTGATCATTATAATGCTGGTTAAACTGTGTGAGTGATGAACTAGAGAGATCATTATGATGCTGCTAAACTATGTAAGTGATGAAATATAGCGATCATTATGATGCTGGTTAAACTATGTAAGTGATGAAATATAGCGATCATTATGATGCTGGTTAAACTATGTAAGTAGTGAAATATAGCGATCATTATAATGCTGGTTAAACTATGTAAGTGATGAAATATAGCGATCATTATAATGCTGGTTAAACTGTGTAAGTGATGAAATATAGCGATCATTATAATGCTGGTTAAACTGTGTAAGTGATGAAATATAGCGATCATTATAATGCTGGTTAAACTGTGTAAGTGATGAAATATAGTGATCATTATAATGCTGGTAAACTATGTAAATAGTGAAATAAAGCGATCATTATAATGCTGGTTAAACTATGTAAGTAGTGAAATATAGCGATCATTATAATGCTGGTTAAACTATGTAAGTGATGAAATATAGCGATCATTATAATGCTGGTTAAACTATGTAAGTGATGAAATATAGCGATCATTATAATGCTGGTTAAACTGTGTAAGTGATGAAATATAGCGATCATTATAATGCTGCTAAACTATGTAAGTGATGAAATATAGCGATCATTATAATGCTGCTAAACTATGTAAGTGATGAAATATAGCGATCATTATGATGCTGGTTAAACTATGTAAGTGATGAAATATAGCGATCATTATGATGCTGGTTAAACTATGTAAGTAGTGAAATAAAGCGATCATTGTAATGCTGGTTAAACTATGTAAGTAGTGAAATATAGCGATCATTATAATGCTGGTTAAACTATGTAAGTGATGAAATATAGCGATCATTATAATGCTGGTTAAACTATGTAAGTGATGAAATATAGCGATCATTATAATGCTGGTTAAACTGTGTAAGTGATGAAATATAGCGATCATTATAATGCTGCTAAACTATGTAAGTGATGAAATATAGCGATCATTATAATGCTGCTAACCTATGTAAGTGATGAAATATAGCGATCATTATGATGCTGGTTAAACTATGTAAGTGATGAAATATAGCGATCATTATGATGCTGGTTAAACTATGTAAGTAGTGAAATAAAGCGATCATTATAATGCTGGTTAAACTATGTAAGTAGTGAAATATAGCGATCATTATAATGCTGGTTAAACTATGTAAGTGATGAAATATAGCGATCATTATAATGCTGGTTAAACTATGTAAGTGATGAAATATAGCGATCATTATAATGCTGGTTAAACTGTGTAAGTGATGAAATATAGCGATCATTATAATGCTGGTTAAACTGTGTAAGTGATGAAATATAGTGATCATTATAATGCTGGTAAACTATGTAAGTAGTGATATAAAGCGATCATTATAATGCTGGTTAAACTATGTAAGTGATGAAATATAGCGATCATTATAATGCTGGTTAAACTATGGAAATGATGAAATATAGCGATCATTATAATGCTGGTTAAACTGTGTAAGTGATGAAATATAGTGATCATTATAATGCTGGTTAAACTGTGTAAGTGATGAAATATAGCGATCATTATAATGCTGGTAAACTATGTAAGGGATGAAATATAGCGATCATTATAATGCTGGTTAAACTGTGTAAGTGATGAAATATAGCGATCATTATAATGCTGCTAAACTATGTAAGTGATGAAATATAGTGATCATTATAATGATGCTAAACTATGTAAGTGATGAAATATAGCGATCATTATAATGCTGGTTAAACCATGTAAGTGATGAAATATAGCGATCATTATAATGCTGGTTAAACCATGTAAGTGATGAAATATAGCGATCATTATAATGCTGGTAAACTATGTAAGTGATGAAATATAGCGATCATTATAATGCTGGTAAAACTGTGTGAGTGATGAACTAGAGAGATCAATATAATGCTGGTAAACTATGTAAGTGATGAAATATAGTGATCATTATAATGCTGGTTAAACTGTGTGAGTGATGAACTAGAGAGATCAATATAATGCTGCTAAACTATGTAAGTGATGAAATATAGTGATCATTATGATGCTGGTTTAACTATGTAAGTGATGAAATATAGCGATCATTATAATGCTGGTAAACTATGTAAGTGATGAAATATAGCGATCATTATAATGTTGGTTAAACTATGTAAGTAGTGAAATATAGCGATCATTATAATGCTGGTTAAACTATGTAAGTGATGAAATATAGCGATCATTATAATGCTGCTAAACTATGTAAGTGATGAAATATAGTGATCATTATGATGCTGGTTAAACTATGTAAGTGATGAAATATAGCGATCATTATAATGCTGGTAAACTATGTAAGTGATGAAATATAGCGATCATTATAATGCTGGTTAAACTATGTAAGTAGTGAAATATAGCGATCATTATAATGCTGGTTAAACTATGTAAGTGATGAACTAGAGAGATCAATATAATGCTGGTAAACTATGTAAGTGATGAAATATAGTGATCATTATAATGCTGGTTAAACTGTGTGAGTGATGAACTAGAGAGATCATTATGATGCTGCTAAACTATGTAAGTGATGAAATATAGCGATCATTATGATGCTGGTTAAACTATGTAAGTGATGAAATATAGCGATCATTATGATGCTGGTTAAACTATGTAAGTAGTGAAATAAAGCGATCATTATAATGCTGGTTAAACTATGTAAGTAGTGAAATATAGCGATCATTATAATGCTGGTTAAACTATGTAAGTGATGAAATATAGCGATCATTATAATGCTGGTTAAACTATGTAAGTGATGAAATATAGCGATCATTATAATGCTGGTTAAACTGTGTAAGTGATGAAATATAGCGATCATTATAATGCTGCTAAACTATGTAAGTGATGAAATATAGCGATCATTATAATGCTGCTAAACTATGTAAGTGATGAAATATAGCGATCATTATGATGCTGGTTAAACTATGTAAGTGATGAAATATAGCGATCATTATGATGCTGGTTAAAGTATGTAAGTAGTGAAATAAAGCGATCATTATAATGCTGGTTAAACTATGTAAGTAGTGAAATATAGCGATCATTATAATGCTGGTTAAACTATGTAAGTGATGAAATATAGCGATCATTATAATGCTGGTTAAACTATGTAAGTGATGAAATATAGCGATCATTATAATGCTGGTTAAACTGTGTAAGTGATGAAATATAGCGATCATTATAATGCTGCTAAACTATGTAAGTGATGAAATATAGCGATCATTATAATGCTGCTAACCTATGTAAGTGATGAAATATAGCGATCATTATGATGCTGGTTAAACTATGTAAGTGATGAAATATAGCGATCATTATGATGCTGGTTAAACTATGTAAGTAGTGAAATAAAGCGATCATTATAATGCTGGTTAAACTATGTAAGTAGTGAAATATAGCGATCATTATAATGCTGGTTAAACTATGTAAGTGATGAAATATAGCGATCATTATAATGCTGGTTAAACTATGTAAGTGATGAAATATAGCGATCATTATAATGCTGGTTAAACTGTGTAAGTGATGAAATATAGCGATCATTATAATGCTGGTTAAACTGTGTAAGTGATGAAATATAGTGATCATTATAATGCTGGTAAACTATGTAAGTAGTGAAATAAAGCGATCATTATAATGCTGGTTAAACTATGTAAGTGATGAAATATAGCGATCATTATAATGCTGGTTAAACTGTGTAAGTGATGAAATATAGTGATCATTATAATGCTGGTTAAACTGTGTAAGTGATGAAATATAGCGATCATTATAATGCTGGTTAACTATGTAAGGGATGAAATATAACGATCATTATAATGCTGGTTAAACTGTGTAAGTGATGAAATATAGCGATCATTATAATGCTGCTAAACTATGTTAGTGATGAAATATAGTGATCATTATAATGCTGCTAAACTATGTAAGTGATGAAATATAGCGATCATTATAATGCTGGTTAAACCATGTAAGTGATGAAATATAGCGATCATTATAATGCTGGTTAAACCATGTAAGTGATGAAATATAGCGATCATTATAATGCTGGTTAAACTATGTAAGTGATGAAATATAGCGATCATTATAATGCTGGTAAACTATGTAAGTGATGAAATATAGCGATCATTATGATGCTGGTTAAACTATGTAAGTAGTGAAATAAAGCGATCATTATAATGCTGGTTAAACTATGTAAGTGATGAAATATAGTGATCATTATAATGCTGGTAATCTATGTAAGTGATGAAATATAGCGATCATTATAATGCTGGTAAACTATGTAAATGATTAAATATAGCGATCATTATGATGCTGGTTAAACTATGTAAGTGATGAAATATAGCGATCATTATAATGCTGGTTAAACTATGTAAGTGATGAAATATAGCGATCATTATAATGCTGGTTAAACTGTGTAAGTGATGAAATATAGCGATCATTATAATGCTGGTTAAACTGTGTAAGTGATGAAATATAGTGATCATTATAATGCTGGTAAACTATGTAAGTAGTGAAATAAAGCGATCATTATAATGCTGGTTAAACTATGTAAGTGATGAAATATAGCGATCATTATAATGCTGGTTAAACTGTGTAAGTGATGAAATATAGTGATCATTATAATGCTGGTTAAACTGTGTAAGTGATGAAATATAGCGATCATTATAATGCTGGTAAACTATGTAAGGGATGAAATATAGCGATCATTATAATGCTGGTTAAACTGTGTAAGTGATGAAATATAGCGATCATTATAATGCTGCTAAACTATGTAAGTGATGAAATATAGTGATCATTATAATGCTGCTAAACTATGTAAGTGATGAAATATAGCGATCATTATAATGCTGGTTAAACAATGTAAGTGATGAAATATAGCGATCATTATAATGCTGGTTAAACCATGTAAGTGATGAAATATAGCGATCATTATAATGCTGGTTAAACTATGTAAGTGATGAAATATAGCGATCATTATAATGCTGGTAAACTATGTAAGTGATGAAATATAGCGATCATTATGATGCTGGTTAAACTATGTAAGTAGTGAAATAAAGCGATCATTATAATGCTGGTTAAACTATGTAAGTGATGAAATATAGTGATCATTATAATGCTGGTAATCTATGTAAGTGATGAAATATAGCGATCATTATAATGCTGGTAAACTATGTAAATGATTAAATATAGCGATCATTATGATGCTGGTTAAACTATGTAAGTGATGAAATATAGCGATCATTATAATGCTTTTTAACTATGTAAGTGATGAAATATAGTGATCATTATAATGCTGGTAAACCATGTAAGTGATGGAATATAGTGATCATTATAATGCTGGTTAACTATGTAAGTGATGAAATATAGTGATCATTATAATGCTGGTAAACTATGTAAGTGATGAAATATAGTGATCATTATAATGCTGGTAAACTATGTAAGTGATGAAATATAGTGATCATTATAATGCTGGTTAAACTATGTAGGTGATGAAATATAGTGATCATTATAATGTTGGTTAAACTGTGTAAGTGATGAACTAGAGAGATCAATATAATGCTGGTAAACTATGTAAGTGATGAAATATAGCGATCATTATAATGCTGGTTAAACTATGTAGGTGATGAAATATAGTGATCATTATAATGCTGGTAAACTATTTAAGTGATGAAATATAGTTATCATTATAATGCTGGTAAACTATGTAAGTGATGAAATATAGCGATCATTATAATGCTGGTAAACTATGTAAGTGATGAAATATAGTGATCATTATAATGCTGGTAAACTATGTAAGTGATGAAATATAGCGATCATTATAATGCTGGTAAACTATGTAAGTGATGAAATATAGTGATCATTATAATGCTGGTAAACCATGTAAGTGATGAACTAGAGAGATCATTATAATGCTGGTTAAACTGTGTAAGTGATGAAATATAGTGATCATTATAATGCTGGTTAAACTGTGTAAGTGATGAACTAGAGAGATCATTATAATGCTGGCAAACCATGTAAGTGATGAAATATAGCGATCATTATAATGCTTGTAAAACTGTGTAAGTAATGGCATGTAGTGATAATTATAATGCTGCTAAACTATGTAGGTGATTAAATATAGTGATCATTATAATGCTGGTAAACTATGTAGGTGATGAAATATATTGATCATTATAATGCTGGTAAACTATGTAAGTGATGAAATATAGTGATCATTATAATGCTGGTAAACTATGTAGGTGATGAAATATGTTGATCATTATGATGCTGGTTAAACTGTGTAAGTAGTGAAATAAAGCGATCATTATAATGCTGGTTAAACTATGTAAGTGATGAAATATAGCGATCATTATAATGCTGGTTAAACTATGGAAATGATGAAATATAGCGATCATTATAATGCTGGTTAAACTGTGTAAGTGATGAAATATAGTGATCATTATAATGCTGGTAAACCATGTAAGTGATGAACTAGAGAGATCATTATAATGCTGGTAAACTTTGTAGGTGATGAAATATAGCGATCATTATAATGCTGGTTAAACCATGTAAGTGATGAAATATAGTGATCATTATAATGCTGGTAAACCATGTAAGTGATGAAATATAGCGATCATTATAATGCTGGTTAAACCATGTAAGTGATGAAATATAGTGATCATTATAATGCTGGTTAAACTGTGTAAGTGATGAAATATAGTGATCATTATAATGCTGGTTAAACTATGGAAAAGATTAAATATAGTGATCATTATAATGCTGGTTAAACTATGTAGGTGATGAAATATAGCGATCATTATAATGTTGGTTAAACTGTGTAAGTGATGAAATATAGCGATCATTATAATGCTGGTTAAACTGTGTAAGTGATGACATACAGTGATCATTATAATGCTGGTTAAACTGTGTAAGTGATGAAATATAGCGATCATTATAATGCTGGTTAAACTGTGTAAGTGATGAAATATAGCGATCATTATAATGCTGGTT
Source organism: Gibbula magus (assembly GCA_936450465.1). NCBI lineage: Eukaryota > Metazoa > Mollusca > Gastropoda > Trochida > Trochidae > Gibbula > Gibbula magus. Next base: position 79,781,646 of record OW388296.1, read on the forward strand.
AAACTGTGTAAGTGATGAAATATAGCGATCATTATAATGCTGGTTAAACTGTGTAAGTGATGAAATATAGCGATCATTATAATGCTGCTAAACTGTGTAAGTGGTGAAATATAGCGATCATTATAATGCTGGTTAAACTATGTAAGTGATGACATACAGTGATCATTACTGTTGCTGGTAAACTATGTAAGTAGTGAAATAAAGCGATCATTATAATGCTGGCTAAACTATGTAAGTGATGAACTAGAGAGATCATTATAATGTTGGTTAAACTGTGTAAATGATGAAATATAGTGATCATTATAATGCTGGTTAAACTATGTAAGTGGTGAAATATAGCGATCATTATAATGTTGGTTAAACTATGTAAGTGGTGAAATATAGCGATCATTATAATGCTGGTTAAACTATGTAAGTGATGAACTAGAGAGATCATTATAATGTTGGTTAAACTGTGTAAGTGATGAAATATATCGATCATTATAATGCTGGTTAAACTATGTACGTGATGAAATATAGTGATCATTATATTGCTGGTTAAACTATGGAAATGATGAAATGTAGTGATCATTATAATGCTGGTTTAACTATAAACCATAAGCCATAAATGTGATCTTTATAATGGTGTTTTTTAGAATTAAATTGTTTTCACATATCGGGATGTAACTGTTAACATACCGAACACTTGACACAGATACATATGCAGAGTTCACTGTGTTTCCTGCCTACAATAACAACTCCTATCTACAGAGATACATATGCAGAGTTCACTGTGTTTCCTGCCTTCAATAACAACTCCTATCTACACAGATACATATGCAGAGTTTACTGTGTTTCCTGCCTACAATAACAATTCCTTTCTACACAGATACATATGCAGAGTTCACTGTGTTTCCTGCCTACAATAACAACTCCTATCTACACAGATACATATGCAGAGTTTACTGTGTTTCCTGCCTACAATAACAACTCCTATCTACACAGATACATATGCAGAGTTTACTGTGTTTCCTGCCTACAATAACAACTCCTATCTACACAGATACATATGCAGAGTTCACTGTGTTTCCTGCCTACAATAACAACTCCTATCTACACAGATACATATGCAGAGTTTACTGTGTTTCCTGCCTACAATAACAACTCCTATCTACACAGATACATATGCAGAGTTTACTGTGTTTCCTGCCTACAATAACAACTCCTATCTACACAGATACATATGCAGAGTTCACTGTGTTTCCTGCCTACAATAACAACTCCTATCTACACAGATACATATGCAGAGTTCACTGTGTTTCCTGCCTACAATAACAACTCCTATCTACACAGATACATATGCAGAGTTCACTGTGTTTCCTGCCTACAATAACAACTCCTATCTACACAGATACATATGCAGAGTTTACTGTGTTTCCTGCCTACAATAACAACTCCTATCTACACAGATACATATGCAGAGTTCACTGTGTTTCCTGCCTACAATAACAACTCCTATCTACACAGATACATATGCAGAGTTCACTGTGTTTCCTGCCTACAATGACAACTCCTATCTACATAGAAACTCCTGTTTACATGCCGTTAAACGTAAAGAGGCTGTAAGAACTTTTGAAGAGAAAACCTGTAAATACCACACGTTTAACGAGATATATATTAATATATATATATATATATATACATACATATATATATATATATATATATATATATATATATATATATATATATATATATATATATATATATATATATATATATATATATATATATATATATATACAGTATTTGCGTCTTGACAACACCTTGCCAAGATACATGCTGTCTTCTTCATCTTCATACAATGCTGATCACTTGACACAGTTACACTGTCCTTCCTGCCTTATGAACATTTGTATCCATATAGAGAAAGCGATTCCCAAGATTTGTATTCCTTGAAGAGAAATACACAAAGGCACTGTAGCACGTTTTTCTTACTGAAATAAAGTGACCTCACGAAAAGGTAAATAAGTGTTACCAATGGCTAGATGATAGTCCTTAATCAATAAAGAGAGTTCTAAAACGAATGTACATTGTTCGGTTAAGCCATGCGAGTCCATTTCCCTTCGAACTGCCATATTAATGTGTTCACTTTAAAATGGCTCCTCGAAGGTAGTTTATGGATCTGACCGCTGAAGCGATACCTAAACACTCAAAGTGGAGTATTGAATATGGTACAATGATCAGAACTAGCAAAACTCTCAAATTCGTATGAGACCTCCAAATCTACCTCTCACATTAGTTCCACACCACTGTCGCTTTTTACGTCGCACCATTTTTTTTCATTACGGATAACCGTTTTCTATGAATACTTCTTATCGAGTCGTGTGTAAGTGAGATATATACCCATACTTTTCGATTATTTTATTTTTCTTTCACAATATTATAAGTTTACACTCGACCGTAAGTGGGGTATAAGACAGATATAGCCATAATTTTCCTCGTGTATCGAATGATACCCTACACTTTTCCGCGCGGGGCGCTTACGAGGCGTAGTCGAGTAAGGCTCCAAGGTGAAAAGTGTAGGGTATAATTTGATACACGAGGAAAATTATGGGTATATCTGTCTTATACCCCACTTACGGTCGAGTGTAAACTTATAATATTGTGAAAGAAAAATAAAATAATAGGGTAGGGTATAATGAGATGTTGTACCCTCTAACATAACAATATATTGTATAAATTTTAATGATAACTCGCAAATTTGGGAAAACACAATATATTTTAAAAACGTACTACAGCGCTTTTAAATAATCCTCTTCCAAACATATCATCGTTGCTCTCACACGACGCTTTAAATCTATAACTTATCTTCATCTGTGACTTTCAAGTAGACAATACATAAACAAATGGTTTTAAAAAGAAAAACATCGCATGGTTATATACATGTACACATTTTCAAATAGTTTCTTCATATAACAAAAGGTAAGGAAAGCAAAAATAGGAACGTAAACTAAAACAAAAAAGTTTAAAGTTCCATGTGGCTAGTCAGTCGATAGACTTGACGATGATGGGTGAGGGCGGGGCATAACCAAGTCAAATTCAACTCTGTCCGTCTATATTTATTCTGTGTCAATGATTCACGAACGTTATGTCACTCTCCGCCACTGCATCCTTCACTGAATGCACTCCAGTCGATGTAATTCTATCAATATATCTCACTCGTGATATTAATGAAATCTGTCAGCCATGAGATGAAGCATGTATCAATGTCCATCTGCAAATCCTCTATGAATGAAATATCACCAGTCGATATATATCAGTGTAAAGTAGTGAACCTCACCTATCAGCTCGGCTCATAGTGAGATGGGTTTACGTCTTGACAGGGCGTTAGGTGTCTTATTAGATCTAAACCTTATCTTTATTCTACGTCGAGAGGCATTCCGCTCTGTTGGGGCTGGCTGGACTGACAGATGTTATGTCTGTGCAGAAAATCATCAGAAAATAGAAGAATACCACATATATTCCCATACATCCTCATACCGAAACGCTGTGCAGCAGCCCTCAGTAAATAGAAGAATACCATATATATTCCCATACATCCTCATACCGAAACGCTGTGCAGCAACCCTCGGTAAATAGAAGAATACCATATACATTCCCATACACCCTCATACCGAAACGCTGTGCAGCAGCCCTCAGTAAATAGAAGAATACCATATATATTCCCATACACCCTCATACCGAAACGCTGTGCAGCAGCCCTCAGTAAATAGAAGAATACCATATATATTCCCATACACCCTCATACCGAAACGCTGTGCAGCAGCCCTCAGTAAATAGAAGAATACCATATATATTCCCATACACTCTCATACCGAAACGCTGTGCAGCAGCCCTCAGTAAATAGAAGAATACCATATACATTCCCATACATTCTCATACCGAAACGCTGTGCAGCAACCCTCGGTAAATAGAAGAATACCATATATATTCCCATACACCCTCATACCGAAACGCTGTGCAGCAGCCCTCAGTAAATAGAAGAATACCATATATATTCCCATACACCCTCATACCGAAACGCTGTGCAGCAGCCCTCAGTAAATAGAAGAATACCATATACATTCCCATACACCCTCATACCGAAACGCTGTGCAGCAACCCTCAGTAAATAGAAGAATACCATATATATTCCCATACATCCTCATACCGAAACGCTGTGCAGCAGCCCTCAGTAAATAGAAGAATACCATATATATTCCCATACACCCTCATACCGAAACGCTGTGCAGCAGCCCTCAGTAAATAGAAGAATACCATATACATTCCAGTACACCCTCATACCGAAACGCTGTGCAGCAACCCTCAGTAAATAGAAGAATACCATATATATTCCCATACATCCTCATACCGAAACGCTGTGCAGCAGCCCTCAGTAAATAGAAGAATACCATATATATTCCCATACACCCTCATACCGAAACGCTGTGCAGCAGCCCTCAGTAAATAGAAGAATACCATATACATTCCCATACATCCTCATACCGAAACGCTGTGCAGCAGCCCTCAGTAAATAGAAGAATACCATATATATTCCCATACATCCTCATACCGAAACGCTGTGCAGCAGCCCTCAGTAAATAGAAGAATACCATATACATTCCCATACACCCTCATACCGAAACGCTGTGCAGCAGCCCTCAGTAAATAGAAGAATACCATATACATTCCCATACACTCTCATACCGAAACCCTGTGCAGCAGCCCTCAGTAAATAGAAGAATACCATATACATTCCCATACATCCTCATACCGAAACGCTGTGCAGCAGCCCTCAGTAAATAGAAGAATACCATATATATTCCCATACATCCTCATACCGAAACGCTGTGCAGCAGCCCTCAGTAAATAGAAGAATACCATATATATTCCCATACATCCTCATACCGAAACGCTGTGCAGCAGCCCTCAGTAAATAGAAGAATACCATATATATTCCCATACATCCTCATACCGAAACGCTGTGCAGCAGCCCTCAGTAAATAGAAGAATACCATATATATTCCCATACATCCTCATACCGAAACACTGTGCAGCAGCCCTCAGTAAATAGAAGAATACCATATATATTCCCATACATCCTCATACCGAAACGCTGTGCAGCAGCCCTCAGTAAATAGAAGAATACCATATATATTCCCATACATCCTCATACCGAAACGCTGTGCAGCAGCCCTCAGTAAATAGAAGAATACCATATATATTCCCATACATCCTCATACCGAAACACTGTGCAGCAGCCCTCAGTAAATAGAAGAATACCTTATATATTCCCATACACCCTCATACCGAAACGCTGTGCAGCAGCCCTCAGTAAATAGAAGAATACCTTATATATTCCCATACATCCTCATACCGAAACACTGTGCAGCAGCCCTCAGTAAATAGAAGAATACCATATATATTCCCATACATCCTCATACCGAAACACTGTGCAGCAGCCCTCAGTAAATAGAAGAATACCTTATATATTCCCATACATCCTCATACCGAAACACTGTGCAGCAGCCCTCAGTAAATAGAAGAATACCTTATATATTCCCATACATCCTCATACCGAAACGCTGTGCAGCAGCCCTCAGTAAATAGAAGAATACCATATATATTCCCATACATCCTCATACCGAAACGCTGTGCAGCAGCCCTCAGTAAATAGAAGAATACCATATATATTCCCATACACCCTCATACCGAAACGCTGTGCAGCAGCCCTCAGTAAATAGAAGAATACCATATATATTCCCATACACCCTCATACCGAAACGCTGTGCAGCAGCCCTCAGTAAATAGAAGAATACCATATATATTCCCATACATCCTCATACCGAAACCCTGTGCAGCAGCCCTCAGTAAATAGAAGAATACCATATACATTCCCATACACCCTCATACCGAAACGCTGTGCAGCAGCCCTCAGTAAATAGAAGAATACCATATATATTCCCATACACCCTCATACCGAAACGCTGTGCAGCAACCCTCAGTAAATAGAAGAATACCATACATATTCCCATACATCCTCATACCGAAACGCTGTGAAGCAACCCTCAGTAAATAGAAGAATACCATACATATTCCCATACACTCTCATACCGAAACGCTGTGCAGCAGCCCTCAGTAAATAGAAGAATACCATATACATTCCCATACACCCTCATACCGAAACGCTGTGCAGCAGCCCTCAGTAAATAGAAGAATACCATATACATTCCCATACACTCTCATACCGAAACCCTGTGCAGCAGTCCTCAGTAAATAGAAGAATACCATATACATTCCCATACACCCTCATACCGAAACGCTGTGCAGCAGCCCTCAGTAAATAGAAGAATACCATATATATTCCCATATATCCTCATACCGAAACGCTGTGCAGCAGCCCTCAGTAAATAGAAGAATACCATATATATTCCCATACACCCTCATACCGAAACGCTGTGCAGCAGCCCTCAGTAAATAGAAGAATACCATATACATTCCCATACACCCTCATACCGAAACCCTGTGCAGCAGCCCTCAGTAAATAGAAGAATACCATATACATTCCCATACACCCTCATACCGAAACGCTGTGCAGCAGCCCTCAGTAAATAGAAAATACCATATACATTCCCATACACTCTCATACCGAAACCCTGTGCAGCAGTCCTCAGTAAATAGAAGAATACCATATACATTCCCATACACCCTCATACCGAAACGCTGTGCAGCAGCCCTCAGTAAATAGAAGAATACCATATATATTCCCATACACCCTCATACCGAAACGCTGTGCAGCAGCCCTCAGTAAATAGAAGAATACCATATATATTCCCATACACCCTCATACCGAAACCCTGTGCAGCAGCCCTCAGTAAATAGAAGAATACCATATACATTCCCATACACCCTCATACCGAAACGCTGTGCAGCAGCCCTCAGTAAATAGAAGAATACCATATATATTCCCATACATCCTCATACCGAAACGCTGTGCAGCAGCCCTCAGTAAATAGAAGAATACCATATATATTCCCATACACTCTCATACCGAAACGCTGTGCAGCAGTCCTCAGTAAATAGAAGAATACCATATATATTCCCATACATCCTCATACCGAAACGCTGTGCAGCAGTCCTCAGTAAATAGAAGAATACCATATATATTCCCATACACTCTCATACCGAAACGCTGTGCAGCAGCCCTCAGTAAATAGAAGAATACTATATATATTCCCATACACCCTCATACCGAAACGCTGTGCAGCAGCCCTCAGTAAATAGAAGAATACTATATATATTCCCATACACTCTCATACCGAAACGCTGTGCAGCAGTCCTCAGTAAATAGAAGAATACCTTATATATTCCCATACACTCTCATACCGAAACGCTGTGCAGCAGCCCTCAGTAAATAGAAGAATACCATATATATTCCCATACACTCTCATACCGAAACGCTGTGCAGCAGTCCTCAGTAAATAGAAGAATACCATATATATTCCCATACACTCTCATACCGAAACGCTGTGCAGCAGCCCTCAGTAAATAGAAGAATACTATATATATTCCCATACACTCTCATACCGAAACGCTGTGCAGCAGTCCTCAGTAAATAGAAGAATACCTTATATATTCCCATACACTCTCATACCGAAACGCTGTGCAGCAGCCCTCAGTAAATAGAAGAATACCATATATATTCCCATACATCCTCATACCGAAACGCTGTGCAGCAGTCCTCAGTAAATAGAAGAATACCATATATATTCCCATACACTCTCATACCGAAACGCTGTGCAGCAGCCCTCAGTAAATAGAAGAATACTATATATATTCCCATACACCCTCATACCGAAACGCTGTGCAGCAGCCCTCAGTAAATAGAAGAATACTATATATATTCCCATACACTCTCATACCGAAACGCTGTGCAGCAGCCCTCAGTACATAGAAGAATACCTTATATATTCCCATACATCCTCATACCGAAACGCTGTGCAGCAGTCCTCAGTAAATAGAAGAATACCATATATATTCCCATACACTCTCATACCGAAACGCTGTGCAGCAGCCCTCAGTAAATAGAAGAATACTATATATATTCCCATACACCCTCATACCGAAACGCTGTGCAGCAGCCCTCAGTAAATAGAAGAATACCATACATATTCCCATACACTCTCATACCGAAACGCTGTGCAGCAGTCCTCAGTAAATAGAAGAATACCATATATATTCCCATACATCCTCATACCGAAACGCTGTGCAGCAGTCCTCAGTAAATAGAAGAATACCATATATATTCCCATACACTCTCATACCGAAACGCTGTGCAGCAGCCCTCAGTAAATAGAAGAATACTATATATATTCCCATACACCCTCATACCGAAACGCTGTGCAGCAGCCCTCAGTAAATAGAAGAATACTATATATATTCCCATACACTCTCATACCGAAACGCTGTGCAGCAGCCCTCAGTAAATAGAAGAATACCTTATATATTCCCATACACTCTCATACCGAAACGCTGTGCAGCAGCCCTTAGTAAATAGAAGAATACCATATATATTCCCATACACTCTCATACCGAAACGCTGTGCAGCAGCCCTCAGTAAATAGAAGAATACCATATATATTCCCATACATCCTCATACCGAAACGCTGTGCAGCAGTCCTCAGTAAATAGAAGAAAACCATACATATTCCCATACATCCTCATACCGAAACGCTGTGCAGCAGCCCTCAGTAAATAGAAGAATACCATATATATTCCCATACATCCTCATACCGAAACGCTGTGCAGCAGCCCTCAGTAAATAGAAGAATACCATATATATTCCCATACATCCTCATACCGAAACGCTGTGCAGCAGCCCTCAGTAAATAGAAGAATACCATATATATTCCCATACATCCTCATACCGAAACGCTGTGCAGCAGCCCTCAGTAAATAGAAGAATACCATATATATTCCCATACATCCTCATACCGAAACGCTGTGCAGCAGCCCTCAGTAAATAGAAGAATACCATATATATTCCCATACATCCTCATACCGAAACGCTGTGCAGCAGCCCTCAGTAAATAGAAGAATACCATATATATTCCCATACACCCTCATACCGAAACGCTGTGCAGCAGCCCTCAGTAAATAGAAGAATACCATATATATTCCCATACACTCTCATACCGAAACGCTGTGCAGCAACCCTCAGTTAATAGAAGAATACCATATATATTCCCATACACTCTCATACCGAAACGCTGTGCAGCAGCCCTCAGTAAATAGAAGAATACCATATATATTCCCATACACTCTCATACCGAAACGCTGTGCAGCAACCCTCAGTTAATAGAAGAATACCATATATATTCCCATACATCCTCATACCGAAACGCTGTGCAGCAGCCCTCAGTAAATAGAAGAATACCATATATATTCCCATACATCCTCATACCGAAACGCTGTGCAGCAGTCCTCAGTAAATAGAAGAAAACCATACATATTCCCATACATCCTCATACCGAAACGCTGTGCAGCAGCCCTCAGTAAATAGAAGAATACCATATATATTCCCATACATCCTCATACCGAAACGCTGTGCAGCAGCCCTCAGTAAATAGAAAAATACCATATATATTCCCATACACCCTCATACCGAAACGCTGTGCAGCAGCCCTCAGTAAATAGAAGAATACCATATATATTCCCATACATCCTCATACCGAAACGCTGTGCAGCAGTCCTCAGTAAATAGAAGAATACCATACATATTCCCATACATCCTCATACCGAAACGCTGTGCAGCAGTCCTCAGTAAATAGAAGAATACCATATATATTCCCATACATCCTCATACCGAAACGCTGTGCAGCAGCCCTCAGTAAATAGAAAAATACCATACATATTCCCATACATCCTCATACCGAAACGCTGTGCAGCAGCCCTCAGTAAATAGAAAAATACCATATATATTCCCATACATCCTCATACCGAAACGCTGTGCAGCAGTCCTCAGTAAATAGAAGAATACCATACATATTCCCATACATCCTCATACCGAAACGCTGTGCAGCAGCCCTCAGTAAATAGAAAAATACCATATATATTCCCATACATCCTCATACCGAAACGCTGTGCAGCAGTCCTCAGTAAATAGAAGAATACCATATATATTCCCATACATCCTCATACCGAAACGCTGTGCAGCAGCCCTCAGTAAATAGAAAAATACCATATATATTCCCATACATCCTCATACCGAAACGCTGTGCAGCAGCCCTCAGTAAATAGAAAAATACCATATATATTCCCATACATCCTCATACCGAAACGCTGTGCAGCAGCCCTCAGTAAATAGAAGAATACCATATATATTCCCATACATCCTCATACCGAAACGCTGTGCAGCAGCCCTCAGTAAATAGAAGAATACCATATATATTCCCATACATCCTCATACCGAAACGCTGTGCAGCAGCCCTCAGTAAATAGAAGAATACCATATATATTCCCATACATCCTCATACCGAAACGCTGTGCAGCAGCCCTCAGTAAATAGAAGAACACCATATATATTCCAATACACCCTCATACCGAAACGCTGTGCAGCAGCCCTCAGTAAATAGAAGAATACCATATATATTCCCATACACCCTCATACCGAAACGCTGTGCAGCAGCCCTCAGTAAATAGAAGAATACCATATATATTCCCATACACTCTCATACCGAAACGCTGTGCAGCAGCCCTCAGTAAATAGAAGAATACCATATATATTCCCATACACTCTCATACCGAAACGCTGTGCAGCAGCCCTCAGTAAATAGAAGAATACCATATATATTCCCATACATCCTCATACCGAAACGCTGTGCAGCAGCCCTCAGTAAATAGAAGAATACCATATATATTCCCATACACTCTCATACCGAAACGCTGTGCAGCAGCCCTCAGTAAATAGAAGAATACCATATATATTCCCATACATCCTCATACCGAAACGCTGTGCAGCAGCCCTCAGTAAATAGAAGAATACCATACATATTCCCATACATCCTCATACCGAAACGCTGTGCAGCAGCCCTCAGTAAATAGAAGAATACCATATATATTCCCATACACCCTCATACCGAAACGCTGTGCAGCAGCCCTCAGTAAATAGAAGAATACCATATATATTCCCATACACTCTCATACCGAAACGCTGTGCAGCAGCCCTCAGTAAATAGAAGAATACCATATATATTCCCATACACCCTCATACCGAAACGCTGTGCAGCAGCCCTCAGTAAATAGAAGAATACCATATATATTCCCATACACTCTCATACCGAAACGCTGTGCAGCAGCCCTCAGTAAATAGAAGAATACCATATATATTCCCATACACTCTCATACCGAAACGCTGTGCAGCAGCCCTCAGTAAATAGAAGAATACCATATATATTCCCATACACTCTCATACCGAAACGCTGTGCAGCAGCCCTCAGTAAATAGAAGAATACCATATATATTCCCATACACCCTCATACCGAAACGCTGTGCAGCAGCCCTTAGTAAATAGAAGAATACCATATATATTCCCATACACTCTCATACCGAAACGCTGTGGAGCAGCCCTCAGTAAATAGAAGAATACCATATATATTCCCATACACCCTCATACCGAAACGCTGTGCAGCAGCCCTCAGTAAATAGAAGAATACCTTATATATTCCCATACACCCTCATACCGAAACGCTGTGCAGCAGCCCTCAGTAAATAGAAGAATACCTTATATATTCCCATACACCCTCATACCGAAACGCTGTGCAGCAGCCCTCAGTAAATAGAAGAATACCTTATATATTCCCATACACCCTCATACCGAAACGCTGTGCAGCAGCCCTCAGTAAATAGAAGAAAACCATATATATTCCCATACACCCTCATACCGAAACGCTGTGCAGCAGCCCTCAGTAAATAGAAGAATACCATATATATTCCCATACACCCTCATACCGAAACGCTGTGCAGCAGCCCTCAGTAAATAGAAGAATACCTTATATATTCCCATACACCCTCATACCGAAACGCTGTGCAGCAGCCCTCAGTAAATAGAAGAATACCTTATATATTCCCATACACCCTCATACCGAAACGCTGTGCAGCAGCCCTCAGTAAATAGAAGAATACCATATATATTCCCATACACTCTCATACCGAAACGCTGTGCAGCAGCCCTCAGTAAATAGAAGAATACCTTATATATTCCCATACACCCTCATACCGAAACGCTGTGCAGCAGCCCTCAGTAAATAGAAGAATACCATATATATTCCCATACACTCTCATACCGAAACGCTGTGCAGCAGCCCTCAGTAAATAGAAGAATACCATATATATTCCCATACACCCTCATACCGAAACGCTGTGCAGCAGCCCTTAGTAAATAGAAGAATACCATATATATTCCCATACACTCTCATACCGAAACGCTGTGGAGCAGCCCTCAGTAAATAGAAGAATACCATATATATTCCCATACACCCTCATACCGAAACGCTGTGCAGCAGCCCTCAGTAAATAGAAGAATACCTTATATATTCCCATACACCCTCATACCGAAACGCTGTGCAGCAGCCCTCAGTAAATAGAAGAATACCTTATATATTCCCATACACCCTCATACCGAAACGCTGTGCAGCAGCCCTCAGTAAATAGAAGAATACCTTATATATTCCCATACACCCTCATACCGAAACGCTGTGCAGCAGCCCTCAGTAAATAGAAGAATACCTTATATATTCCCATACACCCTCATACCGAAACGCTGTGCAGCAGCCCTCAGTAAATAGAAGAAAACCATATATATTCCCATATATCCTCATACCGAAACGCTGTGGAGCAGCCCTCAGTAAATAGAAGAATACCATATATATTCCCATACACCCTCATACCGAAACGCTGTGCAGCAGCCCTCAGTAAATAGAAGAATACCATATATATTCCCATACACCCTCATACCGAAACGCTGTGCAGCAGCCCTCAGTAAATAGAAGAATACCTTATATATTCCCATACACCCTCATACCGAAACGCTGTGCAGCAGCCCTCAGTAAATAGAAGAATACCATATATATTCCCATACACCCTCATACCGAAACGCTGTGCAGCAGCCCTCAGTAAATAGAAGAATACCATATATATTCCCATACACCCTCATACCGAAACGCTGTGCAGCAGCCCTCAGTAAATAGAAGAAAACCATATATATTCCCATACACCCTCATACCGAAACGCTGTGCAGCAGCCCTCAGTAAATAGAAGAATACCTTATATATTCCCATACACCCTCATACCGAAACGCTGTGCAGCAGCCCTCAGTAAATAGAAGAATACCTTATATATTCCCATACACCCTCATACCGAAACGCTGTGCAGCAGCCCTCAGTAAATAGAAGAATACCTTATATATTCCCATACACCCTCATACCGAAACGCTGTGCAGCAGCCCTCAGTAAATAGAAGAATACCTTATATATTCCCATACACCCTCATACCGAAACGCTGTGCAGCAGCCCTCAGTAAATAGAAGAATACCTTATATATTCCCATACACCCTCATACCGAAACGCTGTGGAGCAGCCCTCAGTAAATAGAAGAATACCATATATATTCCCATACATCCTCATACCGAAACGCTGTGCAGCAGCCCTCAGTAAATAGAAGAAAACCATATATATTCCCATATATCCTCATACCGAAACACTGTGCAGCAGCCCTCTACCTTCATGGACCCCTGGGACAAAATGTCCCTAAAATAATGGCTCACATGAAGATATTACAATCGGACCAATCACTCACTTAGTTTGTAGATGTGTTTTCTCATCATCAGGATGATGCTTGTCTGTCAAGATAGATCCTGATTGTTTATTCAATATGAAATTGTCAGAAATTTGTTTGCACATATCCCGTTATATGACATTTAACCAATTATAAAGTGTATAAATGTTCTGGTTTTAACACTTTAACTATTCGTGAGAGGAGCCAGTGTGTTTATCGTGGATACATAACTGTATACTCTCATTTGATAGTTTTAATTACTGACAGCCAAATGGCTGCTAGAGCGAGGAATGTGTGGTAAATGCGAGAGGGCCTACTATGATTTTTCTGTTTCTGTTTCTGTTTCTTTCTGACTTAATCACAGTCGCCCTGTGGGGAGAGGATCGCCCACTGATCAGCATCGCTACCTTTACATTCAGATCATTTCTTCCTTTTCCCCATTAGGAAACATGCGTGGCCCCACTGTAAGGACTTTTGACTTCCTTTACTGGTTGCCGATATGAATTTCTCGTGGCTCGGACCAGACTTTAATCTTGAATCCTGTCCATCCCCTGGCTTTCAGTCCTCAAACTGATGGCAGTGTAAAGTCAAGCAGAGTTTGTTTTGATTTATGGACTAATATGAACAAAGGCACGTCAAACTTGCTCGAACATAGCGACTAGGCTAGAAGTACGTTGAAAGAGACCCACAGAGCCATACGAGGAACTAAACTTTACCTGTTCCAACTATCAGGAATGTAGCACAGACTGTCGAAGGTTGAGAGTACGAGTTGGATGAATACAATAAAGTAGGAGCTTTTTGTCGAGGCGAGTTCTTCTCCCTCTGTTTGCTAGTGTTTAGCGTGGACGGACCATACAAGGATGCCATGTTAGGACAAACACGTGTAGCTTACTACCACAAGAGTGGGAGTGCGCTAACCAGTAGAGGGATTAGTAACACAAGAGTGGGAGTGCGCTAACCAGTAGAGGGATTAGTAACACAAGAGTGGGAGTGCGCTAACCAGTAGAGGGATTAGCAACACAAGAGTGGGGGTGGACATCTATGTATGGAACATCGTTGCCAGTAAGGGCCAATATATCATAATAATGCAAATGATAATCAATTCATATATCGGAGGAGAATATGACTTGTCACTTGTCAGGTGCTCGACGTCGACGTTCAGACTATCATACCGGGTACTGGGGGGGGGACACAGGAACTCAGACTATCATACCAGGTACTGGGAGGACACAGGAACTCAGACTATCAAACCAGGCACTGGGGGGACACATGAACTCAGACTATCATACCAGGTACTGCGAGGACACAGGAACTCAGACTATCATACCGGGTACTGCGAGGACACAGGAACTCAGACTATCATACCAGGTACTGGGAGGACACAGGAACTCAGACTATCATACCAGGTACTGGGAGGACACAGGAACTCAGGCTACCATACCAGGTACTGGGAGGACACAGGAACTCAGACTATCATACCAGGTACTGGGAGGACACAGGAACTCAGACTATCATACCAGGTACTGGGAGGACACAGGAACTCAGACTACCATACCAGGTACTGCGAGGACACAGGAACTCAGACTATCATACCGGGTACTGGGAGGACACAGGAACTCAGATTATCATACCAGGTACTGCGAGGACACAGGAACTCAGACTATCATACCAGGTACTGGGAGGACACAGGAACTCAGACTATCATACCAGGTACTGAGAGGACACAGGAACTCAGACTACCATACCAGGTACTGCGAGGACACAGGAACTCAGACTACCATACCAGGTACTGCGAGGACACAGGAACTCAGACTATCATACCGGGTACTGCGAGGACACAGGAACTCAGACTATCATACCAGGTACTGGGAGGACACAGGAACTCAGACTATCATACCAGGTACTGAGAGGACACAGGAACTCAGACTATCATACCAGGTACTGGGAGGACACAGGAACTCAGATTATCATACCAGGTACTGGGAGGACACAGGAACTCAGACTACCATACGAGGTACTGCGAGGACACAGGAACTCAGACAATCATACCGGGTACTGCGAGGACACAGGAACTCAGACTATCATACCAGGTACTGGGAGGACACAGGAACTCAGACTATCATACCAGGTACTGAGAGGACACAGGAACTCAGACTATCATACCAGGTACTGGGAGGACACAGGAACTCAGATTATCATACCAGGTACCGGGAGGACACAGGAGCTCAGACTATCAGACCAGGTACTGAGAGGACACAGGAACTCAGACTATCATACCAGGTACTGGGAGGACACAGGAGCTCAGACTATCATACCAGGTACTGGGGGGGACACAGGAACTCAGACTATCGTACCAGGTACTGGGAGGACACAGGAACTCAGACTATCATACCAGGTACTGGGAGGACACAGGAACTCAGACTATCATACCAGGTACTGGGGTCACACAGGAACTCAGACTATCATACCAGGTACCGGGAGGACACAGGAGCTCAGACTATCATACCAGGTACTGGGGGGGACACAGGAACTCAGACTATCATACCAGGTACTGGGGGGACACAGGAACTCAGACTATCATACCAGGTACTGGGAGGACACAGGAACTCAGACTATCATACCAGGTACTGGGGTCACACAGGAACTCAGACTATCATACCAGGTACCGGGAGGACACAGGAGCTCAGACTATCATACCAGGTACTGGGGGGGGACACAGGAACTCAGATTATCATACCAGGTACTGGGAGGACACAGGAACTCAGACTATCATACCAGGTACTGGGGGGACACAGGAACTCAGATTATCATACCAGGTACTGGGGTCACACAGGAACTCAGACTACCATACCAGGTACTGCGAGGACACAGGAACTCAGACTATCATACCGGGTACTGTGAGGACACAGGAACTCAGACTATCATACCAGGTACTGGGAGGACACAGGAACTCAGACTATCATACCAGGTACTGAGAGGACACAGGAACTCAGACTATCATACCAGGTACTGGGAGGACACAGGAGCTCAGACTATCATACCAGGTACTGGGGAGACACAGGAACTCAGACTATCATACCAGGCACTGGGGAGACACAGGAACTCAGACTATCATACCAGGTACTGGGAGGAAACAGGAACTCAGACCATCATACTTGGTACTGGGAGGACACAGGAACTCAGACTATCATACCAGGTACTGGGAGGACACAGGAACTCAGACTATCATACCAGGTACTGGGGGGACACATGAGCTCAGACTATCATACCAGACACTGGGGGGACACAGGAACTCAGACTACCATACCAGGTACTGCGAGGACACAGGAACTCAGACTATCATACCGGGTACTGCGAGGACACAGGAACCCAGACTATCATACCAGGTACTGGGAGGACACAGGAACTCAGACTATCATACCAGGTACTGGGGGGGGGGGACACAGGAACTCAGACTATCATACCAGGTACTGGGAGGACACAGGAACTCAGACTATCATACCAGGTACTGAGAAGACACAGGAACTCAGGCTATCATACCAGGTACTGGGGGGACACAGGAACTCAGGCTATCATACCAGGTACTGGGAGGACACAGGAACCCAGACTATCATACCAGGTACTGGGAGGACACAGGAACTCATACTATCATACCAGGTACTGGGGGGGACACAGGAACTCAGACTATCATACCAGGTACTGGGAGGACACAGGAACTCAGACTATCATACCAGGTACTGAGAAGACACAGGAACTCAGACTATCATACCAGGTACTGGGGGGACACAGGAACTCAGACTATCATACCAGGTACTGGGAGGACACAGGAACTCAGACTATCATTCCAGATACTGAGAAGACTCAGGAACTCAGACTATCATACCAGGTACTGGGGGGACACAGGAACTCAGACTATCATACCAGGCACTGGGAGGACACAGGATCTCAGACTATCATACCAGGTACTGGGGGGGACACAGGAACTCAGACTATCATACCAGGTACTGGGGGGACACAGGAACTCAGACCATCATACCAGGTACTGGGGGGGGGGGGGGGGGGGGGGGGGGGGGGGGAACCGGAACTCGGACTATCATACCAGGTACTGGGGGGACACAGGAACTCAGACTATCATACCAGGCACTGGGAGGACACAGGAACTCAGACTATCATACCAGGTACTGGGGGGGACACAGGAACTCAGACTATCATACCAGGTACTGGGGGGACACAGGAACTCAGACCATCATACCAGGTACTGGGGGGGGGGGGGGACACCGGAACTCGGACTATCATACCAGGTACTGGGGGGACACAGGAACTCAGACTATCAAACCAGGTACTGAGAGGACACAGGAACTCAGATTATCATACCAGGTACTGGGGTCACACAGGAACTCAGACTATCATACCAGGTACTGGGAGGACACAGGAACTCAGACTATCATACCAGGTACTGGGAGGACACAGGAACTCAGACTACCATACCAGGTACTGCGAGGACACAGGAACTCAGACTATCATACCGGGTACTGGGAGGACACAGGAACTCAGATTATCATACCAGGTACTGCGAGGACACAGGAACTCAGACTATCATACCAGGTACTGGGAGGACACAGGAACTCAGACTATCATACCAGGTACTGAGAGGACACAGGAACTCAGACTACCATACCAGGTACTGCGAGGACACAGGAACTCAGACTACCATACCAGGTACTGCGAGGACACAGGAACTCAGACTATCATACCGGGTACTGCGAGGACACAGGAACTCAGACTATCATACCAGGTACTGGGAGGACACAGGAACTCAGACTATCATACCAGGTACTGGGGGGGACACAGGAACTCAGACTATCATACCAGGTACTGGGGGGACACAGGAACTCAGACCATCATACCAGGTACTGGGGGGGGGGGGGGGGGGGGGGGGGGGGGGGGGGGGGACACCGGAACTCGGAC
This sequence comes from Gibbula magus, assembly GCA_936450465.1. Taxonomy (NCBI): domain Eukaryota; kingdom Metazoa; phylum Mollusca; class Gastropoda; order Trochida; family Trochidae; genus Gibbula; species Gibbula magus. The sequence continues at coordinate 79,800,468 of OW388296.1, forward strand.
TATCATACCAGGTACTGGGGGGACACAGGAACTCAGACTATCAAACCAGGTACTGAGAGGACACAGGAACTCAGATTATCATACCAGGTACTGGGGTCACACAGGAACTCAGACTATCATACCAGGTACTGCGAGGACACAGAACTCAGATTATCATACCAGGTACTGGGGTCACACAGGAACTCAGACTATCATACCAGGTACTGCGAGGACACAGGAACCCAGACTATCATACCAGGTACTGGGAGGACACAGGAACTCAGATTATCATACCAGGTACTGGGGTCACACAGGAACTCAGACTATCATACCAGGTACTGCGAGGACACAGGAACTCAGATTATCATACCAGGTACTGGGGTCACACAGGAACTCAGACTATCATACCGGGTACTGCGAGGACACAGGAACCCAGACTATCATACCAGGTACTGGGAGGACACAGGAACTCAGACTATCATACCAGGTACTGGGGGGGGGGACACAGGAACTCAGACTATCATACCAGGTACTGGGAGGACACAGGAACTCAGACTATCATACCAGGTACTGAGAAGACACAGGTACTCAGGCTATCATACCAGGTACTGGGGGGACACAGGAACTCAGATTATCAGACCAGGTACTGAGAGGACACAGGAACCCAGACTATCATACCAGGTACTGGGAGGACACAGGAACTCAGACTATCATACCAGGTACTGGGGGGGGACACAGGAACTCAGACTATCATACCAGGTACTGGGAGGACACAGGAACTCAGACTATCATACCAGGTACTGAGAAGACACAGGAACTCAGACTATCATACCAGGTACTGGGGGGACACAGGAACTCAGACTATCATACCAGGTACTGGGAGGACACAGGAACTCAGACTATCATACCAGGTACTGGGAGGACACAGGAACTCAGACTATTATACCAGGTACTGGGAGGACACAGGAGCTCAGACTATCATACCAGGTACTGGGAGGACACAGGAGCTCAGACTATCATACCAGGTACTGGGGGGGACACAGGAACTCAGACTATCATACCAGGTACTGGGAGGACACAGGAACTCAGACTATCATACCAGGTACTGGGGGGACACAGGAACTCAGATTATCAGACCAGGTACTGAGAGGACACAGGAACCCAGACTATCATACCAGGTACTGGGGGGACACAGGAACTCAGATTATCAGACCAGGTACTGAGAGGACACAGGAACCCAGACTATCATACCAGGTACTGGGAGGACACAGGAACTCAGACTATCATACCAGGTACTGGGGGGGACACAGGAACTCAGACTATCATACCAGGTACTGGGAGGACACAGGAACTCAGACTATCATACCAGGTACTGAGAAGACACAGGAACTCAGACTATCATACCAGGTACTGGGGGGACACAGGAACTCAGACTATCATACCAGGTACTGCGAGGACACAGGAACTCAGACTATCATACCGGGTACTGCGAGGACACAGGAACCCAGACTATCATACCAGGTACTGGGAGGACACAGGAACTCAGACTATCATACCAGGTACTGGGGGGGACACAGGAACTCAGACTATCATTCCAGGTACTGGGAGGACACAGGAACTCAGACTATCATACCAGGTACTGAGAAGACACAGGAACTCAGGCTATCATACCAGGTACTGGGGGGACACAGGAACTCAGATTATCAGACCAGGTACTGAGAGGACACAGGAACCCAGACTATCATACCAGGTACTGGGAGGACACAGGAACTCAGACTATCATACCAGGTACTGGGGGGGACACAGGAACTCAGACTATCATACCAGGTACTGGGAGGACACAGGAACTCAGACTATCATACCAGGTACTGAGAAGACAAAGGAACTCAGACTATCATACCAGGTACTGGGGGGACACAGGAGCTCAGACTATCACACCAGGCACTGGGGGGACACAGGAACTCAGATTATCAGACCAGGTACTGAGAGGACACAGGAACTCAGACTATCATACCAGGTACTGGGAGGACACAGGAACTCAGACTATCATACCAGGTACTGAGAAGACACAGGAACTCAGACTATCATACCAGGTACTGGGAGGACACAGGAACTCAGACTATCATTCCAGGTACTGAGAAGACACAGGAACTCAGACTATCATACCAGGTACTGGGGGGACAAAGGAACTCAGACTATCATACCAGGCACTGGGGGGACACAGGAACTCAGATTATCAGACCAGGTACTGAGAGGACACAGGAACCCAGACTATCATACCAGGTACTGGGAGGACACAGGAACTCAGACTATCATACCAGGCACTGGGGGGACACAGGAACTCAGATTATCAGACCAGGTACTGAGAAGACACAGGAACTCAGACTATCATACCAGGTACTGGGGTCACACAGGAACTCAGACTATCATACCGGGTACTGGGAGGACACAGGAACTCAGACTATCATACCAGGTACTGCGAGGACACAAGAACTCAGACTATCATACCAGGTACTGGGAGGACACAGGAACTCTTCGAACTAAGTCCCTATCCCAGGTTTACAACACAAGTTTCTCAACCCAGGTCTCAGTTGAGGCAAGCAATGACCATTCAAACCCTCAGTTTATCCAGCAATGGAGCGGGTCACCCACAATACGGCAAGCCGCGCCAATTGTTGTTGGACGTCACTGGTAGCGGTCGACTGAGCTACATATATACATAGGACCACGTGCCACCACCGCCCACATTCAAAGTGGTTTTGATTCCAATTGCAGTAACAGTCAACCCGTATATTTTGTTGAAATGAGACATCTGTACATATTGCCTAAGTGAGGTTCACTTGTGTGGTCAATAAGCAAAACCAACTTGATGGGGACACGTGCTGTTCTTACACAGTCATTACTGTATTCAGGGACTCTTTCATATTGTCCATCATTTGCTTTTTCTCACACCGGAACATGTCTTTGTGGGGATATATGAAGTTGTCTTTATTAATAAACATATAACAAACCAATCTCCTGGCCAACGACACCATAACAAATAAAACATACACGTCATTAAACAAGCAGATAAACTGATATTTTTTATGAAATTCAACACTTAATGTGTGCACGTTGGTTTCCAAGTAGTCACTCAGTCTCTGTTCACTGATATCTGTGAGTCATGCAGTCTCTGTTCACTGATATATGTGAGTCATGCAGTCTCAGTTCACTGATATCTGTGAGTCATGCAGTCTCTGTTCACTGATATCTGTGAGTCATGCAGTCTCGTTTCACTGATATCTGTGAGTCATGCAGTCTCTGTTCACTGATATCTGTGAGTCATGCAGTCTCTGTTCACTGATATCTGTGAGTCATGCAGTCTCTGTTCACTGATATCTGTGAGTCATGCAGTCTCGGTTCACTGATATATGTGAGTCATGCAGTCTCTGTTCACTGATATATGTGAGTCATGCAGTCTCTGTTCACTGATATATGTGAGTCATGCAGTCTCTGTTCACTGATATCTGTGACCAGTGTGACCCACATTTAACAACATCCCTGACTATTTGAAATCCAATGAGAAATTTGTAATTTTAAAAACTCTGCCAAATTTAATCCTCCGCGAACGGACAGAAAGGCTCTTAACAACGGCAAGAGTGGAACATGAGATTGTTACGCAATGCGCTGGTTTTATATTGCATTGTAAGTTTATTTATAACCGGTACACATGGACCGAAGAGTAACACATCTCTTCTCGTGTTGTTTACATCGCCTGTTGAACGTAAATACTGGCTCTCGAATGTATAAGCTTTCGGATGTATATTGTGTAAAATATCTCATTAAATCGAGACTTTTGAATCAGTCACACATTGTGTGAAACTGCTATGTATATTTAAGCAAAGTGTATCACATCTTTTACAAGTAGAGAACTCCAGTTCAAGAGCTAAACGTGCTCGTGTTGAGGACACGGTCCCGATCTGTCAGGTCGATACTCAACTCTGTGCAAACTCCTCCTGACAAATACGATGAACTCCTCCGGTATGACATTTCCGGGCTGTTGGCTGAGGTGTGTGAATCTCTACACAAACACAGGAGGCAGAGACTGCAACTCAAACACAGGTATGGATGCCCGGAGGGACCATAACTCTCTACATCAACACCGGCGACTGCAACTCAAACACAGGTATGGATGCTCGGAGGGACCATAACTCTCTAATTCAACACCAGAGACAGAGGTTGCAACTGCAGCTGCAGCACAAATCTGACAGGTAGACATTTTACATAAACGTAGGTATGTGTGCTAAGTGGGGTCGTTATTAATATTTACACTACAACGATTATTGTCTAACGAAGATTCATTGACAGTACCTACAAAAACATGAATCCTGAAATTCTAGTTGAAGCAGGTCATTATATCCCGATTTGGCAAGTGCACACATAAACATACCAGGATCCTGCATGAGGTGCTTAAACATATTTGCAGACAAAACAACTTAACCCATCCATTTGCCTCATGGGTGTTTAATTTAACGATTGATATAAACCGAATAGAACAAAAAATAAACAATTTTGTTTAGAAATGAATAAAACTGATTCATACGTCGGATAGAATAAGATGTCGTGACCCTAACAACATGATCAAACTGTGGTTCGTGTAATGTCCATGTATGATACGTAGAACAAACAAGTGCGCACGGAAATAAACAGTCATGCAAGTAAACGACTTCCAATATCAAATATATCAATAAGAGTTGATCAAAGTTTCAATTATCCGAGACTTGTCGAGTCATCGAATGTTGATATCTTAAAATTAGACATTAGATGACAGTAACAATTGCACATCTCTGAAAACTAGACTACCAATACACGGAGGTCAAAGGAGATTACATCCTAGCATTGTGATGGCATCGTCCCTTGATGTCATGTTGACTCGCATACTTGATGGTGCCGGTATTAAGGAAAATCTGTTATATATCCGGCAACAGTCATTTCTTCTTGACATAATAAGACGATGCTTGGCATATGTGCCCCCCCCCCCCCCCCCCCCCCCCCCCCCCAACAAGACATTGGATGCACCTTGAAGGAGGCAGAGGAGACAAGTAGCAGATTTAGAAAGACGTTACTACATCACTAAAATGGGAGAGGCTTGATGAGACTCCTCGGCGATTAGACCCTTATTTCTTCCTCAATAGTCATTAGTCCTTCTGCCGAGCACAGTCGGGCTGATCCGAGACACTCAAGTGGAAACCTCATCCAGCTTCTATAGCTTTCCATTAATGGTAAATTGGCCCTGTGTCTCGTCGCGCTTAACACTTCACTGCACACTGTTCACGAGAATGTGAAAGTATCAACAACGGGAGTCAATGTACATCCAACATTCCGAAACTGATTTAATATGGATACAAACTTCAATATTCGTTTATATGCTTATATTTGTGGAATCAGCGGTCTGGAAAATCCGTTTGAGCAGTACATAATTTTAGTGCACACGTAGTCGGGGTTCGATCTGCAGGTGAGTGGCTCACTGACATACAGTAGGCTTAGTGTTAGATTTAGGATTTAAAGCTCAACTACCCTTTAATTCCCCTATCACACAAAATTGCAATGACATCAGCAAATTGCGCTCAAACTAAATGATAATATTTAAATGGTTCCCAAATTGTCTGTCCCTCATACAACACATAACTGATGTTAGGTCCATATCCTTCTCGCATGCAATCAAACGCACAACAATGTCGACCTGGAGACGACCATGGCAAGACTGCCGAGCCTTTTATTAAACGACCCGTATACGCAAGTGCAGAAAGCAAACGTATCTTCGTGACATGAAGCAGTAGTCTAAGACCTACCTAAACATTCCCAATTATACCCAGATATAACAGCTGATTATTTGCGTTTATTCAAAATCAAACTTTATTCATATTTGTATGACCAACTGATTCACACCGAATACATACTCACATAATACTTCTTATTATTAGGATTTTAAACGTTATCCTCACAGTCTATCAAGGCGCTTTAGGATTATATTGAAATGTGCCTCGACTTTCGACCATGGTACCCAGTGATGCAGTTTGGTGAACGAAATATCATTTTGACTAAAGTCACTTGCCAATGGAATACCATACAAGATTCACAATACCGATGTCAGTATGTGACGAGAATATAGCTTAACACTGACAGTCAGCAAGGTATGAAGCAGTTCACACATCCAATGATAAATGAGCCCACTGTTGCTGAATTACAACTGAGCCCTGCACAGAATCACATGCCACCAATAATTATCTTAAAGACTGCATAGAATCACATACCACCAATAATTCTCTAAAAGACTGCACAGAATCACTTGCCACCAATAATTCTCTGAAAGACTGCACAGAATCACTTGCCACCAACAATTCTCTTGAAGAATGCACAGAATCACTTGCCACCAACAATTCTCTAGAAGACTGCACAGAATCACTTGCCACCAACAATTCTCTTGAAGACTGCACAAAATCACTTGCAACCAACAATTCTCTGAAAGACTGCACATAATCACTTGCCACCAAGAATTCTCTAAAAGACTGCACATAATCACCTGCCACCAACAATTCTCTGAAGCCAGCATGCCACCAACAATTTTCTAAAGAATACACCGAACCACATGCCATCAACAATTTTCTAAAGACTGCACAGAACCACATGCCACCAACAATTTTCTAAAGACTTCACAGAATCACATGCCACCGATAATTTTCTAAAGACTGCACAGAACTACATGCCGACAACAATTCTCTAGATGACTGCACATAATCACTTGCCACCAACAATTCTCTAGAAGACTGCACAGAAGCACTTGCCACCAGCAATTCTCTGAAAGACTGCATAGAATCACCTGCCACCAACAATTCTCTGAAGCCAGCATGCCACCAACGATTTTCTAAAGACTGCACAGAACCACATGCCACCAACAATTTTCTAAAGACTGCACAGAACTACATGTCACGTACAAAGAGCCGAAGACAGCAAACGGTTCACGAAACTAGCATTATTAAATTATTATTAAAGAATATAATTATTTAATAAATGTGCCATTGAACAACCAGCAGAGTATGTTCATAGCAGCGAGATATACAAATACGAAATTGTGCTTGAAATGTATTCTAATATCCTGCCGACCAGAAAATAACGAATGTCAGATATCTTATAACTCAGATTGTTAATGCATTGATATATTATTAATGAACAATGGGCCCGCGGTGTAATAGTTTAGTATGAAAACTCCTCGACCAAGACTGCTTGATGAACTTATCGATGACATTCATATAAGCTTAACTTTTGCATTGTGTATACTCTATGTGAAATGTATTTATACTTACCTAATGAAACTGATTACTCATAGAAGCTCGACATTCGGATGTGTATAACACAAGGAGAACAACTTCTAGGTCATGTCGATTCAGATACTCATCCCGAAACAGGCTATAACACTGATATGGATAACATAACATCAGTCTGAGATTGTTGAGCTACGATGTATATGTTTGTGGCACACATCTTCCTCACGTGCACTGCTGGATGTTCTGGTATTACTGTATACAATGGAAAAGCACTAGGAACCTACACCCTTCAGCCGGGTCTTGTAGCCATGTACCGACCCGCCGTGAGTGTGCTTCATTGTGCGATGAGGTGCATCTCGTATCCTTCATGTGTTGTGTTAAGTTTTAAAACTCGGGATGTGCATGGTTCGTGTATTATGCTGCTTAACAGTCGACCAGGGCAGGCTTCAAATAAAGCTGTGTCCACAACTTACTGCATCAGGAACTGCACGACAAAAGGATATTCTAATGATAATTTAACAACATCAACAACAATCCAGACAACAATATGGGCATCATCACAAGGATATTCAACAATAACAACAACATCTCCAACAGCAATACCAACATCATCTCCAACAACGACCACGATAATACCGACCACAAGGTCGACACCATCAATAACAGACTTACCAAATAAAACTGATCTATCAACATCTGCTTCACTGACATCCACATATAAATTCTCAACAACGACATTAACAGCATCGTCATCAGTAACAACATCAACAACATCATCTTCGACAACAACAACACCATCATCGACTACAACAGCACCAAAGTCAACATCTCCGTCTACTTCTCCTCCCAATAGTCAAGTTTGCACGTGTGCACTGCCCCCCTCACCTGACAAGACTCGGAAACACATCTACATCACTTCTCGATCCAGTAAATCCAAGCACCATCCTGTTTATTATTACGACTTCACCATGAAAAAGTTCCTACACCTCAATCTTACCCTTGAGGGGAACATCATCAGGATCGCGGCGGACACCAGGAGGTGCCGGTTCTTCTATATACGCAGACTTTCTAGGTCCCGCAGCAACCTGACCTCTGTTTGTTTCGACGGCAGCAAGTCCAGGGTCTTGGATCACGGGCAGCTCCTCGGACTCCATCTGGATGTGGAGGAGAAGGTTCTGTTTTATGGGAAACAGATTAAGCACAGAGTCCACATCAGAAATATGAAAACAGATGAGGAGAGAGGGAGAACTGTTGCCAAGGTAAAGTTGACTGACACGTTACGTTTCGAGTTGACTTTTGTAGCAGGAGATGCCAAGGCAAAACTGGCCATATGGGGCGTCACTACAAGCAACATCCATCCGCACGTCTATCTCGTGTCCTGTGACTACGGGCGAAGAGGCATGAAACATACGGTGGAGTTATCATTGTTGGACACAGGCGGCTGTCTGGCCTCTCGCTCCACTTATCTGGTGTCTGGAAACTATCTCAAGATCTATGATAAGGTACTTCTGAAGAAGGTAGGCAAGCTTGTCAAGTGTCCATTCGAGTCCTTTCCTCTGGACCCTACGGGTTGTGCAGTTGACAAACTACTGTATATGCTATGTCAGAAAAATAGGAAAACTCCCCCCTATCTGTTTCTGTTCACGATGCAGAAAAAACGGAAACGCAGGGTAGTGTTTCCCTTTACTGGGAAACCCGTTGTCGCCGTTGGCTGAAATATTCATTGAACATAAACGTCACTTCCGGCGTATGGGTTGATCAGGACATGTTGTTTCAATCAAGACGTATTTTTTCATGTGATGATTTTATATTCTGTCTTGCCAAAACCTGCAGTAATATTTTAGAACACCGACGTTTTTCCCTGTACAAATAACTCTTAGCTTGTATATTTCCCATGTTTATTCTATATGTATATTACGTTTTACTATACTGTATACACTACACATTTTAATCCATCTCTCATAAATCGCTGACCGATTGGTCGTGTATTTTATTGTATATTATTTATCATGATATATGTATACCGCTGTAATCACGAGTGAGATGTAAATAAAATTATGTCTGTCTGTCTGTCTGTCTGCAGCGACTCGTACTTTTCATTTGGCAACCGACCAACATTGCTGACGTTGTCATGTTTTGACCTTTTTCTTTTTGTTAATGCTTGATCGGCTAATCGAAGTAGGGTTTTGGCTTATGTTGCTCTCTCCATTTGTCTTTGTCTGTCTGTCTGTCTGTCTCTGTATCTCTCTCTGTCTCTCTGTCTCTCTCTGTCTCTGCCTCTATGTCTGTCTCTGTCTCTGTCTCTATCTCGGTCTGTCTGTCTGTCTGTCTGTCTGTGTGTGTGTGTGTCTCTCTCTCTCTCTCTCTCTCTCTCTCTCTCTCTCTCTCTCTCTCTCTCTCTCTCTCTCTCTCGTTTCGTCTGGTAATTTTTTTATGATTCCAATCTAATCTAATTTGCTTTGCCATTATAACATTAATTTCAGTCAATGTAATTGAAATGACAAATTCTTTGATCGCGAAACTTCAAAGCTACGGATATAGATCAAGTGTCCTCTAAGATGAAGTAATGACAAGTCACGGGAATGAAAGGGGTATTTCTGGACTTCCCCAAAGACTTAGTTTCTCTCTGTACTTATATAAAACGTCTCATCACGGCCACCGGGGTCCAAAGAAATAAGATTTTCGTTTTGTTTTATAACAAAAACAGGAGAAAGAGAGATAATTGAATATCATGTTGAGATATGTATACGCTTGAACATCTTGTTACAGCTAAATTAAATCTAAGTAAATATAGTAACAATAATTAAAAAACTCATTTTTTTCTAACACAATCAACATGGACATACACAATGACAGTGATAGACGTGTTTGTGTTTGCTGGAAATCCTGTTGGAGTGATGAGTGATTTTTGTTATCGTGCTAATCTGAATATCCAGAAGTCTTATACACATTTGACGTTATAGGATCCATGGATTTCACACAAAGTTGAAGGATGTTATATTGCTGTCGGAAGTGACTTATGACTACACACTTTGATTGTATAAAGCTAAAATGGCACAACTCACTCAGTTAGTGTTTTAGTGGTTAAGTAACACATATTGTTTAGAATAGTAATCAAGCTTGTCAGTTTCTGCAGTCGGTGGTGATCACTTACAGTTCAATCTAATGAAACAAGAAGCATGTGATCAGTAATTATACACCCGCTTACTTCGTAGCGGGGGTACCCTTCACGAAAATGTGGGGTATCCTGATTCAGTATACCTCAGGTATACTGATCAGGATACCCTAAGGGTTTCATGAGGTATCCTGGTCAGTGAACGTGGAATTTCCTGAGCACAGGATACTTCAGGAAACTCAAGGAAACTCCAGTATACGCACGGAAATTTTCAGCGCTATAACATTATGAGGATTTTGTATTTATTTACCAAATATACATAGTCTGATGATAAAAATGGCATATAGATGTTTTGAACTATTCATGTGAGTAAAATGTGATATATAGCCCATATAGACATAAAGCATGTCTTAAATGATTGTTTAATTTTATATCATTTCCAAAAGGTAGAACATATACAATTACATTTCATTGTTAAACATTGAAATAAGTGTGTTAAATATGTTCATTGTGATCTGTAAGTAAGTAAAAGGCTTGAGGGGTACGGGATGTTTTAAACGATTATTCAAATGCAAAGGGAATTAATTATACATAAAATAGCAGTTTTTCAAAATGTTTAACTAGCATTTCTAAGGAACCAAATGAAAACTTTGTTTTTAACATTATTTTTGCACTGTTTTGTTGTTATTATTTCGGGGCCGTTACTAAGTGCGACAGTGTAGGTCCGTACTTGCCAGGTTCAGATACCGAACAGTTGAGTGGATTGAGTGAACTATGGATGTCTTGGCAAGGGATACAACACATTATGAGAACCGGGTCACTTATTTTAGTTTCCTTATAACGCCGTTTGTGATATAGGATTACCAATGTAATCACTTATGATGATTTTAATTTAAAATATCAACTTTTAACCGAGTTTAAATATGTGGATTCACGTAAAACATATTTCAATGACTATATCTTATCTCATCGTGTTACCTCATCAACATAGACATCAATTCATCTTGAATCATTTCTTGTCATTCAAGCAATATGTGTAAATGCAGGAAACAGAGACATAATAATTTCAAGTTTTTATTTCAATAAACAACAAATGTAACAAACATCAATGTAACATTCCATGATATATATCAAGTATACAAGACAGCACTTCAAATAAGAGAATTCATAACATACTGATAATGTTGATGGACAAGCACTTTACGGAAGTACGTAGACTATTTACATGTATGCATTCAAGTCAATTGCACGAATCAAGACACTTTCTGGAAGACCATGGCGGGAACGGAACTTTCTCTTGGCAATCTCGGACCTTGGCTTTGTATTACATTGTCTGTTGCGTTTGTTACCAAACCATTTCTTGACTTGCTCAACACTAATGGATCCTGAGATTGCTAGTGCTTCACATACGGTTGCAGATGGATACGGGTGATGCAGGTTTGAATGGTACCAACTTTCCATCAACTTGACTGCACGTTTGGTCAGCGGTGGTCTTCTTTTCACACCTGGAACACAGATGCGGGACTGTTTGTTGGTTTCTTGTTCCTTTTCTTCCAACAGGAGCAAGCTCTTCTCAATTCGATCCATGGCCTGAAAAACACAAGGAAAATATGAATTAGACATATAGCAAAATCATTATGTACCATAGATGTATTGTACCGGTATATAGCGGTCATTCCGTCCGTCTGTCCGTCTGTCCGTCCGTCCGTCCGTCTGTCTGTCCTTCCGTCCGTCCTTCCGTCCGGTCAATTTTCTCAAAAACTGTCAAAGGTACATCAACCAAACTTTGTACAGTTGTTAACCATGTTCTTCCGATCGCGCACAGATAATTTTAAATTTTCTGAGATTTCAATTTGTTGTCGTTTCCATGGAAACGTCACTTTTTGGACTTAGTTTTATTGTGTTCAATGGGGACAAGTTTTCTCGGATACTGTTCAACCTAGGTGAATGAAATTTTGGTGGTGAGTACTCATGACCATACTCTTTATTGAGTTCCGAAATATTATTTTTTACGGAGTTATGACCCCTTGAATCCGAAATTTAACTTTGTACCAAAAGAGCTGTATTGGTTCAATTGGGACAAGTTTTCTCGGCAACTGTTACAGCTAGGTGAATGAAATTTTACATGTAGGTAGTCCAGATGGAACTCTTCATCGAGTTCACAGTCCAATTCCGAAATATTATTTTTTATGGAGTTATGAAGCCCTTGAATCAGTTTTTCCTTTCCATTTTCTAAAAAGAACTGTATTCAAGCAGAAAACCGTTTATCTTTAGATTCTACCCAAATAATATATATATATATAACAATAATTTTATTTGTTTTTGTTGATGACTTGAACCTCCGCTCAGTGTCATATAACACAAGTGGAATTTTACCTATAAACAAGAGTTACCTCCCTAATGTAGTGTTCTTGTTGACAAATGAAATGTAATGCTGTGGTTAAAAGGGCACACAACTAAATATAGGTAAGAATTTTCAAAAATGTCTTTTGTAGATCTAGGAATCATGTCTATTACTACACCTGTATCAATTCATTACCGATATGAGCTACAGAAATATCTTCTCAAATCATCAAAACTGCAGATTCAAATGTGATTTCGCATTACTTGGGCTGATGATGAACAAACATTCAGAACCAAGCCTGAATTTGTCCTATGTTAGTTTGCGCTAGGAACATTGTCCAGCCCTTAGTAAACTTATTTACCTTTTCGTGAGACCACTTTATTTCAGTAAGTAGAACCTGCTACAGCGCTAACTTAAGTGCACCTGGATATACATACATACATATATATATATATGCTATAGAAAAATATTGAACAAGATATGTGGATGGAGTCCATGGACAGGTGTTAATAAAACCACCATCTTCATTACACATCACGACACTGCCCAGCAGTGGTCAGCATGAAACGAAAGAGACCCAAAACAATAAATTAAATAAAATGCAATAGAATAGCATATTAAAATGACCTTTTTTTACTTTGATCTTTAGATCTCATTACGAATCCTGGAAAACCGAGACTATTTGTTTTATATCATCCTATGTAGACTATGGATTACACGAGGAAAGATTGCACATACAGTGAGGTAAAGACGTGAGTGATACACATAATGATGAGTGCAATCTTGTAACCCTGTGATAATTGAGAAACCTTAGCAGAACACTGCAGACATATAAGCTGTAAACAAATCACATGTTTATATATTTGTCTATACCAGTTGATGTGCCAGTCAAGGAGAGACATTGACACATAAACGCAGGACTGAAGACCTCTTTGCTGGTGAGATTGCTCACATAAACAACGTTGTGGAGTGGAAATGTCCACAGCGTCATGAAAGAAGTCGTAGAGATTCTGATGATAAGAGGGAAGCTTTCTCTGCCAGCTTTATACATTCTCGCTAACGTAGCTTTTAATTGTGAGGAAACCGACTCGTCTTAGTAAACCAAATAATCAAAAAGAGATTTCCGTTATAAGTCAGATAAATGGATACATAATCATGTCTGTTTATAACAACATGAGAATTAGTCAGCCTACTTTTAGGTAAGATTAGATCCACACCGAATCTACACTACAGAGAAACAGATTGTATACAGGTGAGCAATGATAATAAAAGTCATGAGAGATGAAATACAAAGAATGTTTAGCCAGTCGCATGGTTGGTATCAAATGTAGTTCACGAATCTCTTGAAAACTATGACTTTGAGTTCATTTGTACATTGCATGTGTAGACTATTTCAATTAAAATGAGCGTTAGAAAGCTGGTCTGTGATTAAGATTAGATCTACACCAGTTCTCAACAATATGGTTACAGATTCTATAGAATTGTTCGAGACAGACAATGCAGAACATATACCCCCGAAATTGTTCTTGATGGAGCTTTCAGCTTTGGTTCAATAGTTCTACTGTAGCTGCTGTAGGTGATGTAAACAGGTGAAATTTCTTACTTTAATTAATATTTGGTTGAACTTAATTATTGTTCGTTTACACACACACACACACACACACACACACATATATATATATATATATATATATATATATATATATATATATATATATATATATATGAAATCGCACATGACACTCTGTCAAAGTATGTCTATCACCATTTGATGTGATTGTTTACAAGTTCACAATTGTTAAACTGCCTATTATTTGATACCTGTAAATGATCGTGACGGTTCAAGTTCTATTCTGGAAGTGAAATTGTAAGTTTGTTTCCTTTGGGAAAGATACAAAACATTCAAGGAACTTGAAACATGAGGACTGTAAATCAGATAATTTACGTGGCAGAATACAAGTAATCTAACACATGTTTGAAGTAAACATTAACATGAACATGCTTAGGGGATTGATTGTGCTAGCAATTGATGGTACTTACATGTATGCTGCACTGAAGAATTTAGAATTCTGTGATTGCATGGGGAATTTGGTTCTAACTTTGAATATATTCATCTGTATAATGATTGGCAGTCAAAATGTTTACGTTTGAAGGTTTGTCACTATTGATGTTGTAAAATCGGAATGAAAGTCAGAGTCCTTTTGTCGAAACAGTTACGCTGATTTCAATCAATCTTTATTACGATTCTTAGAAGGCCACAGGCCTGTGGTACAATCATGGGTAAATTTCAAAGATCTGGATGTGAGTATAGCCGTTATATTATGAGCAAATGTGAGGGAAATATCTACACGAATTAAATAACAACCGGTTTATTTATTAAATGCAATTCCGAATGAGAATCCATCTTGTGAATAATTCATTTAATCAAACGTTTATGGACGGTAGATTATCAGGTTTCATCACTGTTTTTGCTGTGACCTTTTTGTTAGACTAACCCCATAATCATATCAAGTCTATGCTTCTATTTTATTAAGCTCTCAAACTTGACGGCAGAGTTCCAACAATTGCTATTCGAAAAACGAAGGCTGATCAACAAGTTTTAGGAAAACATAACTTCCCAAAGTTCTTAAAATCTTAATTGATTTTAATTCCACTTGTTCAACCAATCGAGGTTGATAGTGTGATCCTCAATGCTACATTTGTTTACTTTCTAACTGGCATGCGTTTTGGTAGCTGTGTCACTTAACATATTTATCTTAGCGAAAATTAATGTTAAATCAGCCTGAAGTTTCTGGACATCGTTTAAAGCGAAATCTTGGAGGTGAAATGGATGAGCTGTTTGGAAACTTATTGATTCTGATTGCAATTAATGCCTGATTTTTAAAAGTCGAATGAACATTTTCACTAAAAACGTTCACGAGTTGATACAAATTCCTATTGTTTGATCAAACTATCCTACAATTGTTCATTATGTTAATATAAAAATTCAATATTTTAAAATCACAATCCAGGAATTAGTTCCTGCTGTAGTTTAATCAATGGTGTATGGAATCATAGATACATAATATTACCTTTATAAAGATAATATTAGTGTCACTTTGACCAATCCAATAGTTTGTTTGTGTCAATGGTTAGAATAGGTTAGAATGGTTAGGACGGATTATTGGGTATGTAACACTATGGCCACACGTGTTTCAAAAGATGCCGCACTGAGGATAATTGAATAACTAATGATTAGTCTTGTTTGAAACTTTATGGCTACAAAGGTAGAACAAATTATGACAAATCATTCAACTATTCAATGCGTTCAGCTGTTATTCCCAAATTATATATTATGTATGCTAATGAAAAAACCACCTGCAATAGGATTGTCAATCAAGATATTAACTGTTAGGTTTGTCACTATTGGTCATGGTAGACGTTATATCATTGGAATTAGTCAAAGTCCTTTTGTTGAAACAGTTTAACTAATTTCAAAAACCTGCAAGTGTGTTTAGCAGTTATGAGACAAAATGAGGGAAATATCTACAAATTGCGTATTAACCGGTTTATTCAAGAAATGGCAATTCCCCACGAGTCGTCGTGTAAATAATTAAAGGTGCATCCATTGTGTTTCATAACATTTTATTTGGCTTTAATACGTTCCAACACACCATTTGTGCTGTTTACAATACACACAAATTCACTAAGCTTGCATATTCATCCCCAATCGCCAAACATATCATAAATACTAGTTTCCAATTAAAATCGACTAACATCATTATGCATGTGCAGAAACCGAAAGTGCACGTCCTATTCACATGCACAGTTGTTAAATGACCTATTGAACATTATCAACCCAATTTTTTTTATTTTGTCTGGTGTAAATAAGATACCAAAAGTACGTTTGACTCATTGGCGCGCGCCACACGCGGTGCATTGTCCGGTTTTCGATCAGAAATCACTACTTTTACCTTCATATCGTCAATATACTAAGTCGAGTATCATTAAAATGGTTGTTTTCAGTAACAGTTGGTACTTCTCGATAAAATAAGACCATTTATAACGTTTGTCATATTTGACCCCCTACAACACAATGGATGTACCTTTAATGGTGTCTGGTTCTGATAATATGAACTTGTGTTGATAGTGTGACCCTCACTTTAACAATGTTACATTTGTTCGCTTTCTTAATGAAACGCGTCTTAATTTTTTAAATTTTTTGAAGCCGTGCATATTAACCAGAGGGTAACTTAATGTATAATTATGATGAAACAAGCCTCGAATACACGTTCTCCAACTACCACAGTAGAGAGATTGACAGCTAATGAGCAACAGCGAACTATGAACTACGTGAATGCATATTGCTTCAGTATTGCAGTGATATTCACGAACAGTATATATATATCTATAGGGGGAAACGATTCCTTTGGGTGAATGTAACTTTATGACCCTGATAAAGAAGGTAAAGCCTAATTGTCGATTATTTTTCAAAATGGGTGCTACTGAAAACCTAAGATGAGTTTACAAAACAGGTGCTCCTGAAGACCAGTTTACTCTGTACAGAATGATTAAATACGTGAGTGTTTCATTGTAGTCATTGTATGTAAATGGGAGCAGGCATATCACTCAACCTGGCATTAACCTATTGCAGTAAATAGCAA